>VDFB02270651.1:3299674-3550567 GCA_007258455.2 Sequoia sempervirens | reverse complement strand
TGGCAAATGACGTTTGACATTGACTGTGATCTTTTGATGATTTTGGCTTTTGTTTATCATTTGAGCTCCCTATCATCACTTGTCATGGTCGCCTTGATCCATCATATCATGGTGTGCTTTGACTAGTCAACATAGGGGTGTATCTTGATCTTTTCTATCTTCTCGGTTGTCCCACGTAGTACCCACCAAGATCCCTGAGGTCTTGTGTTACGTTGGGGCATCCTTGTGTGCTTGTGGTTATCCCAATACCTGGCCCAACCAAGGTCACCATGACTTTGGGGTGTTGGGATAGCCTTCTTGTTTTTTATGTTTGTTTTCTGCATTAGACACTAATCTGCCTTGGTTCTTCATACCTTAGCGTCTTGTGTCTTATGCTATAGCAAAAATCAGTGCTCCGACGATGGCAAATTGCATTTAGATTGCATTTCATCCTTCATCACACTCCCCTCCCAATCTTCCATCACATTGCATCATCTTCTTCAGCTCCCCTTGCATCATCTCATCCATTTCGAGAGCCCACCTGTGTTCTCTTGAACCCGCATGTCCTCTCGAGGGGGCATCCTTCATCCCTAACTTTCATCTTTCCCCCCATCATCTTCCTTCCTAATCACTTCTTTGAATGACTGGGGCATCTTTTCCAATCTAACCATCTTCTTCTAGGTTCTATGTTTTAATATTCTTTGAAATGATGCTACTTCGTAACACCATCTCAAAGAGGGGCAAAATGTAGATGTCTAAATTTGGACAATTACCTATCCCAAATTCATCCCCTTTCATCTTATTTTCGTTAATTAAGTAATACTACTATTATTTAATTAATAGCTTTAATTCTGCCAAATCCCTAAGGTATTTAATCAATAATACCTTATCTCTTTAATCCTCCTTCCATCAAATGAATTAAGTAAATATTCCATTTATTTAATTCCCTTCATGTCACATCCTCCATCATTTTTATCTAATCTTAATCCTTCTTCTAATCCCATCATTAAGGTGTGCACATGCCTAATCCTTGATTAGGATGTGTCACATCCTCCAACTTTTGCAAGTTGGCCTCTAATCTTTTTTAGCCACCTAACCTTCCTCTAATCCTTTCATTCTTCCCATGTGATCTTTTGACTTGTCACATCAAATCACATGTGAGATCCAACCCTAATCTTCACACTAATCTAACTTAAGTACTGCACAATCCTAATCACCCCTTTTTAGTCAACCTCCCATCCCCCAAGGAATTTTTAATTCCTTTTTATTTATCCAAGGCTCCTCTCTTCCCCATGTGAATTTTTAATTCACCCTTTAATCCCCCAATGCACCCTTTGGAATTTAAAATTCTTTCCCATCTCCCCATAAGGATATTTGAGAAATTTTTAATTCCCCACTTGTCCTCTCACCCACATGGGACAAGTACCTCCTTTATGAGGAGATCTTGTCCAATCCCAAGGTACTTTGTACCCCTCTCTCTCCATGTCATGTCCTTCTCCTTCCACCTCATGTCCACTTCACCTTTTAGGGCTATCTCACATGCCACATGTCAAGATGTGAGGGCTTGTGAGTTCTCAACTCATCTTAGCCCTACATCTTGATATTTGGTGGATCAATTTCAACCGTCCATTTCCCCTAGGATTTCCCAAAAATTCTATAAATACCCCTCTTTTCTCTCATTTTAGGGAGATCATTTGTGCTAGCCAAACTCTTGCAGTTTTGTTTCTCAACCAACACTTAGCTATTTTCTTGTGTTCATCCACTTGCACTCATCTTCACATCCTCATCTAGCTTGCATCTTGCCATCCAAGGAGCATACACATCAAAGATCGAAGGGCCAACCAAAGGATCGACTCAACGCAAGGTATAAAGTTCCATTTTGTGGCTTTGTCTTGTTTTGTTTCCAACTTAGGCTAATCTTGAAGTGTAGGTTGTTTTAAGTTGTTTATTTGCACTCTTTTAACTTGTTGCTTTATTTCTAATGCTCTATTTCGACCTATCACACCAGGCAAGGATATAATCAAGGATATGATAGAGGCCAATCTTCAGGAATTTTTTTTTATAGAGACCACCACCAAGGAAAAATAGAGCATGGAACAATAGACCCAACAATGGGGGAATTTCCACACCACTAGATCAGCCTAATAATCCTAAGAAGACTACTAGCATAGTCCTCTTAGCAGAATTTTCTCTCATAGGATACTATCGACTTCACAAGACCACTCAACATTCAGAGTTCGACTGACCTGAGTTCCAAACTGCTGCTGCTATATTCTTGATGGAGGTGCAAGATGCCATGGGAGGTCCTTCATATGGTTAAGAAATAGTCCACTTGGATCCTTATGATTCTCTAGTGCTAGTTTTGAACCATGCCTCATTTCCTAAAGGTGGGGAGAATGGGTCTGAAGAAGAATCCTCACAAGAAAGCATGAAATTAGAACAAGTGTGCATTGAAGAGTCCATATCATAGTTGTTTGAAACTAATGGGTCTGTTGATAATAATCCATTGGATGAAGAAGAAAAAATAATTGATGAAGTACAAATGTTCCATCACAGAACTCGACCCTATGATTTGCGGAATAGACAAGCTGGGGGGACATTCAATGCTTGCACTCCTCCTGAAACAATCCTTTGTACCCTCACGTATCGAGGCAATATTTCTTCAAAGGAGGATCCTTCGATACCTCAAGAGGGGAAGCTACCAAGGATCAACAAGGGACATAAACAAGGAGCAACTAGGCCAATATGACTGTGTTTCAGATGGGAGAGTACATGGTAGAAGAACTCAAGAAGGTAAAGATCAATGTCTCATCCTATTCAGAGTGTTCTAATGGGTTCTTTAAGTGATCATGCCTCCATGAAGTCTGCATAAGATCCTACAACCAAAAGGCTTGGGTTCACTGAACCCTTGGAAAAAGATAAGGTTGAAAAGACACAAAGCCAATAATCAGTTATGAATCAGAACACTCAAGTATCCAAAGAGAAACCGCAAACACAAACAAAGGATAGGATTAGAGGCAAGGATAAAATCCAAGTGGTTAACGTTGACTCTTTAGTAAGTCTATTCCAAACCAAGCAGGACACTCCTCCCTTTTTTATTTCTATTTAGATCTTTGGCAAAAATCTACATAATTGTTTGTTGGACTCTGGTGCCTCCACAAATGTGATTCCATTCTCATTTTTTAAAGCCCTAGGCATCACTCCCACTCATGTCAATGGAAAGTGACTCAATTGGATAAAAATGAGGTGAGTGTGGTAGGAGAATTGAAAATGATACCTATGCAAGTAGCATTAGACCCACGGGTAAAACAAGTTATTAACATCTAGGTGGCCGATATACCTGATGCCTATGGGATGATCTAGGGTAGAGATTTCGTAAGAGTTATTAATGGATACACCTCAATAGATCACTCTCATATGTGGCTAGCATGGAAGGGAGTCCCAAATCAGATTAGGATTGAAAGGGAAACTTGACTAAAGTACTTAATCATCGAATATCGGAATACTTCCAACAAAGTGCTCATTTATGAAGAAAGCCTGGGAAATTATATCTTAGCCATTGTCATTGAAGAATCAAAGAGCAGAAGAGGTTTTCATGATGCATGACATGCTTGGATATTTGACTCAATCCTCTGAGAGCACAGAGGTGATAGTAGAAGAGGAGGAATATTTTGAATGGAGTGATAGTAACCTTGGTTTGTTTGACAATTTCCAGGAGTTCATTCAAAAATGCATCGAGTATCAAGTTAGTCTAGGAAGGAAAATGGACTTCAAGGAGTTGCTACTACCCAACTGGTGAAAGGTATACAATGCCTCTCACCTGTAGTTTGAGTGTTGTCTCTACCAAACTGTGGTTGAGTATATTAAGAAGTGCATTAATTCACCCTCAAAAGTTAGACCTAAAGTGCAGGAAGTGCAACAAGCTAAAAATCAAAAGGAACCATCGGTGCAAGGAAATTCCCCCTCAAGTAGAAATGGAAGTATTAAAGGTTCGAAGGGTTGTTAATCTCCCAAAATATGGACTTTAAGATTTGATGGATCAAAATGTAAGCATGGTGTAGGAGCCGGATTCAAATTGAAAAGTCTGATAGGGAACACTTTATTTGCTACTCATAGGCTACAATTCCAGTGCACTAATAACATTGTCAAATACGAGGCATTGATCCACGGGCTGTTGATGGCGCTAAGGAAGAATGTTAAAATATTGCAAGTATTTGGAGATTCCGAACTAGTGGTGAATCAAGTCAGAAGGGAATATTTTTTTCACGATAGGAGAAAGACCAACTACCGGCATAGAGGGTGGGATTTGATAGAAGGATTTGATGCATTCAACATCCAGCTGATTCTGAGAACTAAGAATCACACCAAAAATTCTCTAGCCCAAGAAACCAGTACACTAGAGCCTCTATCCTTTTCTAGATTAAATAAATTCACTATTGAATTAACACCAGTCCCTTCCGTACCAGACAATGTTTCAAACTTTCAAGTATTCAAAGATGATAAGCACATCTTGGATTTCCTAACAAGTTCTGATGTGTTCACTTCACAAGTGATCGATGAGATGAAACCCCAAGAGGTAGAATTGGATATGGAAGGGGTCCTCAATCTGAAAATGAACACGATACCAAGAGGGATGGTCCAATTGGAAAGGATTTTTGACCTTGATAGGATAAAAGACCAAGATCAACAGACAAAGGTAGACTCCATAGACAACTAGTGTGATACTTACAATATGGGAACTCATGATGATGTTAAGAATGTGTTCATTGGGAAGGTGTGTAATATGGAAGAGAGGAAGATTTTGATAGATGCGCTACTTTCTTAACAGGATGTTATAGGATGGAGCTATGAATATCTGAAGACTTATGACACCTCCATCATAATGCACACCATCCCCTTGAAACCAAGAGTAAAACCTTTCCGATAGATGCAAAGGCCCATCAACGCCTTACTAGAGCTGATCATCCAGAAAGAGGTGCATAAATTACTATCTGCCTGCATCATATTCCTAGTTAGGCATTCAACATGAGTAGCTAACTTGATTCCTGTCTGCAAGAAAAATGGAGAAATAAAGCTATGTGTTGATTTTAGAAATCTTAATCGAGCATTTGAAAAGGATAACTACCTGGTGCCTTCCTTGGATGAGGTTTTGTAGATTGTGAATGGGTCTCAAATGATGTCCTAGATGGTTACTCGAGTTATAGTCAAGTTATGGTCCAATATGAAGATGGGCATAAGACTGCCTTCACAACCAGATGGGGAACGTTCACCTACATGAGAATTCCTTTCAAACTAATCAACACAGGGGCGACTTTCCAGAGAGAAATGGATATTTCCTTTAAGGATATCATTGGTAAATGCATTATTATCTATATGGATGACTTAATGGTTTTCTCTAAGAAAAGGGGTGATCATGTTATTGACCTGTGCAAAGTATTCCAAAGATGCAAAGAATTTGGCATCTCACTAAATCCCAAGAAGTGTATATTTGGAGTAACGGAAGGAAAGCTCCTAGGAAATGTCAACTCAGACCATGGCATTTCAATTGACCTTGACAGAGTTCAGGCTATCCTAAAAATTTAACCACCAGCCAACAAGAAAGAGATGAAATCTTTCTTTGGAAAAATTAACTTTGTCCGAAAATTCATCCCAGGGTTTGTTGAAATAGTAAAACCACTAAACGCAATGCCAAAATAGGATACTAAAGTGGAATGGAATGTTGAGGGAAAAAAAGTGTTTGATGAGATCAAAAGGGCTATAGCTACTGTCCCTGTGCTAGTAAGTCCAGATTATTAGAAGCCTTTCTATATATACTCCTTTGTGTCTGACCATTCTTGTGCAAGTATGTTGACTCAAAAATAAGACAAGGGAAATGAACACCCTATAGATTTTAGGAGAATTCCTCCTAGGGATTCCAAGTTGAGATATCTAAATGTTGAAAAGTAGGTTTATGCTCTAGTCTAAGGCATTAATAAATTCAGAGATTACATCCTAAGAAACAAAGTCTTTTCCATTGTACCTAACCCCGCTATGAAGCTCGTGTTGATGCAAAATGAAATAAAGGAAAGAAGAGCTAAGTGGGTCACCATGATACAACAATATGACCTCAAAATTCAGCCTATGAAGTTGGTGAGGGGACATGCTCTAACAAAAACTATGGCTAAAACAGGTCCAGAGGTTCATGCACAACAATATCATTTTCAAGATGTATCCCTGGACGAATGGTATGATGATATCATGTATTATTTAATGAACCAAAAATATCCTGATTGTTTGAATACAATGCAACGAAGAGTCCTACACCTAAAAAATTGAAAGCTACATGCTACAAGGAGGCATTTTGTATAAAAATAACCATGGAGATATCTATTTGTGATGCTTGGGAAAAGAAGCGGTTCGCATGATGATTGAATTTCACAAAAAATATGGCACAAGCCATGGTTCTAGGCTTGCTACTGCCCATTAGATCCTGAGGGCTAGGTATTACTGGCCTACCTTGTTCAAGGATGCTCACAATCACATGAGAACCTTTCATGTTTGCCAAACATTTGCAACCAGGGAGAAACGTTCATCTCTTCCACTTCAGCCTATCGTCGAGGTAAAGACTTTTACACAATGGGGTATGGAATTCATCGACCCAAATAATCCACCATTCTCTATAGGGAATAGGTATATTCTTACCATCATTGATTATTTCACTAGGTGGACCAAAGCTATTTCTTGCAAACAATGTACTGTTGAGGTAGCAACTGATTTTCTTGAATTAGGTATAATTAATCACTTTGGTTGCCATTTTTCTTTGGTGTGTGACAATGTTTCTACATTCTCATCTTTGAAATTCTCTAGCTAGGAATTTGACCATGGTATTGTTATTAAGTTTTCTTTGAATTATTATCCTCAAGGGAATGGTCTCGCTGAATCCACTAACAAGACTCTTTTAAAAGTGATTCATAAATTGCTTTAGTGGAATCCTAAGGACTGGCATACTCAATTGAGATTTTCCTTGTGGGCCAATTGTACATGAAAGAAATTATCCATGGGAACATCCCCATATCACTTGGTATATGGATTTGAACCTATCTTTCATATCCAGTTAAGGATCCCTACCCTTCAGTTCATTAATGAGTACTATGAGGAAGGAGAGCATTTAGAAGCTCGTCTAGCTAAATTGTTACATCCTGAAGAAATGAAGGATGTAGCCCTAGAAAAATTTACCAAACATCAAGGTGTCATTAAAAGGTGGTTTGACCATCAGGCTAAGGTTAAGGCCTTTCAGATTTCAAATTTGGTTCTATACTAGGACAAAGGGTGCAAAAAGAAAGCGGAACATGGTAAGTTTGACAAGTTGTGGCTCGACCCCTATTAAATTTTTGAGATCCTAGGAGATAATGTTTTTTTCCTTAAAAATCTCACCGGAGAAGACCTCTCGTTGCTTGTCAACGAGCAGTATTTGAAGCATTACTATCTTCCTTGAGATGTTTTCAGCTCACCTTTGTAAATAGTTAGAGTAGGTGTTTTCTTTTGCTCACTACTTGTTTTGGTTTTGGGGTTTTTTCTACTTCTAGGCTTGGGGTAACATGTCTTATTTGCACAACAACTACTTCATTGTTCAGAACTGTTCTAAAGTATTTCCCTTACAAACTCTAATCATCTTTCTAGAATGAGTTGGTAGAGACCCTTTGCTCAATGTCACATGTGCTAAACATTCAAAGTGGATGAATCCTTGGGTTAGGCTAGTCCCAAATGAGCTTGAGTCTTATACTTTACACAGATCTTAACAGTCCTTAGGTTTCTTAGGGTCCCTTAGGAGGTCAAGTTGAGTGAGAATCCTATTTCTACTTTAGCGCCATTATGGTTCTCAGCCATGAGTGTAAGCTTCATTGCTTACAGGTTGAAATAAAGAGTGAAAACAAAAGAAATATCAAGGAAATAAAATGAAAGTATTGAAAATAAAAAAGAAATTAAACTCATTAGGGGGATCCAAATAACTCCACCAGAGCTATGGATGCTCAAATGGCAGTGGAGATATGTTCAAGAGAATCACAGTGATAACCTCATCGGGGCTATCGACGCTTGTCCAACAACGAGGCTCTATCCAGGATGCTTTTGGAGTCAGAATTTTTTGTAGCTTAAATTGACCAACCTTGGTTTTCCTTACAGAATCCAAGGGAAAGGAATGAAATTATCAACACACACTTGTATTCTTCGTGCAAGAAAGGTAAGTCTCATCCACCGATTTTGATGCTTTACTTTAGAAGTGACTCGATGTGAGGTATGAAACTAGGAGTTATGGGTTCCGGATTCCAGTTTGTTATCAAAATACTTAGAGCATTTCCCCAGAGGATTCACCATTTGTTGTCTAATTTTCACACACACACCCCACATGAGGTAGGGACCCCCTCTCTTCGTTGGCTTTCATCCCCATTTTGTTGTAGGTTTTACCTCTTCCCCTTAAGGGATAGGTTCTTTGAGGTTTGGTTTTTGGTCCAATCTGAAGAGATCAGTGATTTATCTACACTTTGGGGTGTGTTGTTTCTAGCTTCTAGATCCCTTGGCCTCAGTCAAATACTTTTTCTTGCCCTAGGACCCAATCATAAGGCTAAATTGGCTAAGTGAGGGAAGGCCTTTGGGGATTTTGAAAAATCTGGGATAGCAAGAAATTCTTGAAGTCGATTTCTGTGGGGAATCTAGCAGTGTCTAGATTCTCCAAGTTCTTCCTTGGGTCATATCTTCGAGCCTTGAACCGGCACCTCTTGGCGTGAAGGGTAGATGGGTGCATTTAATGCAATTTTTGGAAACTATTTAAGTGTCATTTGGGCACCTTTTCCCCATTTTATGATTTGTGACTGGTGCCTTCAAACTTATCCTTGACTTAGCAATTGGATTTTGAGGTCAAATTGGAGCACAACCCTCAAATCTCCCCCTCCATTCGTGGTGCATTCTATAGGACCGATCATGCCCCTTTGTTTCTTGGATGATGCACATTAAAGGTAGGTTGCTCTATCTTGGTTTTTCAATTCAACAATGATGCCCTAACTTGGTTTCATGTAACACTTAGAACAATGATTTTCTTGGTTCATTTGGATGTAATGGCGAAATGTATTTGTGCCTCTTTTTTTATTGTGAGTGTTTAATGCATTTTGTGAGAGGATTCCACCTGTTGATTGAGCCATTTGTGAATCTAGTAACTCTTGAGGGTGTTAGGGTCACCCTTTCATTCTCATCATCCTGTGTTGTTAGCTAGGGTTTACTCACAGTCTGGTCTTTTCCTATAGCCTGCTAGGGTTTCGCTTGCTTCACACTTTGGTGATAGTAAATGATGATCGTCGAAGCCCATTTAAGTCATAATATTGATGGAGCCTAGTAGCCACCAACAAATACATGACAAAGGAAAATTGTGTTGACTTTGAATTGTTCCCCAATGCCCTAGATAATCCTAATTCCAATGATAAGCGCACAATGGTGAGCAATGGTTCCTTGGTCTAACTGGTAGAATGAGAAGACAAGGGCAATCTTAGAGTAGATATGGTGGATGTTAATGTTCAAGATGTGACATAGTGAAGAAAATCACTTAGGCCCTGTGTGGAGCACTATCATTATGGTGAGCACACTCAGTTAGAATCATCTTGGGAATTTTGAGGCACTAAAAAATTTATGAAGGATAATTCTTCAAAGATTTTGGTGCCTCTAGAATTCCTCAAATTCCCTTGCCACCGAGATGCCTGAAAAGTTAAACTTCGTCTAGTCTACAATCAAGCTTCAGTCTACATCATGAAGAAGGAAATCGTAGGAGGGTTGAGGCATGAGATGGAAGTTGATCAAAACATGGAGGAGGCACCCAAATGATGGCCATCTTGGAAAACCCACGACCCTTCATAATTTCTGAAGGACAATCCTTCAGAGATTTTGAACTATTATGGATTCCCCAAATCCTCCTAACGCCTCATCACCTGAAGGCTAAATCAGCTAAGTGAGTGAAGGCCTTCGAGAATTTCATCTTGGTTTGGATTCCCTAAGTGGCACAACATTTTAGAAAATATAGGATAGCAAGAAATTCCCAAAGTCGAATTCTGCAGGGAATCTGGTGGTTTTGGATTCTCTGAGTCCACCCCTGGGTCATATCTTTAAGCCTTGAACTAATACCTCTTGGTGCGAAGCATAGATGGGTGCATTTAATGCAATTTTGGGAAACTATTTAAGGGTTTTTCAGGTGCCCTTTCCCCATTTTATGCTTTGATACTGGTGCCTTCAAACTTATCCTCAACTTGGCGACTGGATTTGGAGGTCAAATTGGAGCACAAACCTCAAACCTCCCCCCCCTCAACCATGGTGCATTCTGAAAGAGCGAACACACCCATTTTTTTCTTCGATGATGCACGCTAAAGGTAGGTTGCTCTATCTTGGTTTTGCAATTCAACAATGATGCCCTAACTTGGTTTTGTGTAACAATTGGAATTATGGTTTTCATGGTTCATTTGGATGTAATGGAAAAATGTATTTGTGCATCTATTTGATTATGATTGTTTAATACTTTTTGTGACAGGATTCCACCTGTTGATTGAGCCCTATGCGAATTTGGTAACCCTTGACGGAGTTAGGGTTTCCCTTTCATTCCTTTCGGCCTCCATTGTTACCTAGGGTTTACTTCCAGTCTGGTCTTTACCTATAGCCTGCTAGGGTTTTGCTTGCTCTACGCTTTGGTGATAGTAAATGACAATTATTGAAGCCTGTTTAAGTCATAATATTGATGGAGCCTAGTAATCACCGGTAAATACATGACAAAGGAAAATTTTGTTGACTTCAAATTGTTCACCAATTCCCTAGATAATCCTAATTTTGATGATAAGCGAACAACGGTGAGCAATGGTCCCTTGGTCTGACTGGTAGAATGAGAAGACAAGGGAAATCTTAGAGTAGATATGGTAGATGTTAATGTTCAAGAAGTGACATAGTGAAGAAATCACTGGCCCTGTGTGGAGCGCTATCATTATGGTGAGCACACTTAGTTAGAGTCATCTTAGGAATTTTGAGGCACTCTGGAATTTTTGAAGGATAATTCTTTAGAGATTATGGTGCCTCCAAAATTCCCCAAATTCCCTTGCCACCGAGACACCTGAAAATTTAAACTATCTAGTCCGCAATCAAGCTTGAGTCTGCGTCATGGAGAATTAAATCATAGGGGGGTTAAGGCATGAGATGGAAGTTGATCAAAACATGGAGAAGGCACCCAAATGATGGCCATATCAAAAAATTTGTGACCCTTCAGAATTTTTGAAGGACAATCCTTCAGAGATTCCGAAGTATTATGGATTCCACTAATCCTCCTAACGCCTCATCACCTAAAGGCATGTTCTTTTTCCTCTATGGTCCAATGCGAACACAATTTGAGAATGGGAGATGGAAAAGGATCAATGCAAGAAAGAATGATTAGTTGAAAACACAGGGAAAATCCCCCAAGTCACATTAACTTTTGGAAAATCCGGTGCCCTCTGAAATTTATGAAGGATAGTCCTTCAAATATTCTAGGGTGTCATGGAATCTTTGAATCCACCCACCAAGTCAAACTCTGAAAAGGTCTATCATCCATTGTATCTGAGAGGATTTCAAGGAAGAACAACAACATCTTTACTTAGAACAATTTGAAGGGTAGTTTAGCTTTCAAAAATTTCTCTCCATTACGGAATCTACAAAGGAAATTCCTTCGGAGAATCCACCAAAGCTCCAGATTTTCTAAATCTGCTAGAGTTGGGAAACTATGGAAATGGCTTAATAGACAACGAGGAGCTAAAAGAAGTGTCAAAAGCACAATGAAGAGAATGAAAAATAGGTACCAAATACTTGAAAGCATGTTTAAGCAAGCAACCCTCAGAAAATTTTCCCTGATGAGAAATCTCCGGGCCTCAATCCTGTGAGAATTTGTGCCCCTCTATATTTTTTGTAGGTCTCAATCAAACTTCGAAGGCACCTAAAATGATAGCTTTCAAGAACATACCATTAGGAGATCATGATGTTGAGTCGACAACTTGGACATTAGAATGTGATTATGACCTTTAGAAGATACACCTAGTCAAGGAATTCCCAAAACTGATTCCTTGTGGAGAATTCGCTTGTCCAAGAAATCCCTAACCTTTGTTCTGCCAGAAATTCCACCCTATGCCGGATATCCCAAAAATTCTATGGGACCCTAAAATTCTGAAATGCTTTTATTTATAATTGATTGTCTTAGATTCTTCAGGTGGATTAAAGTATTTAGTAATTGTTTGGGAACTTTTAGTTGTATCCATTGATGATGAATCTATTCATAACTAGCTTCATGGTAATTATCTTGTTCTCTAATAGATGTAGGTAGAAGTAAGTCCTGGAAAGGCTTCTAACTCAAAGGAAACACACAAACAAGAGGAAGGAAAAAGAAGAATAGATAGAATGAAATACGACTTCAATGGAATATGGCCAGAATCAAGAATCTTCTCTGAGTGGTCAAGCATTGCAGATACTAATATGGGGCACATGGATTACGATGACTTTCAACAAAGGATGTTTAGCAATGGAGCTACCGACTAGCACAGGTTATTGCATGCACAGGCTTAGCTCAAGCAATAGGGTTTCCACCCACACAATTGTGTTCAGAAAAAGTATTGAAACATGCAAAGCACTATGATGTAGACAAAAGGATAATAGGGGGCCCACAAGGAAGGGTTATGGCTAACTTGACCAAAGATTCTATCACTAAAATATTCAACATTTCCTCCCATCACAAGCTGATCAAAGAGATCAACATCCAAGAGGTGGAGGAGTTCTATGCCAAGAATTTCTCTAGGGCTCTAGAAATGATGAACAACTCATGGATAGCAAAGCCTAAGCCACATTACTCCAAACTCCCACATCAATTACACCGAAGTGACTTCAAGGTAGAGTATAATGATATCATCACACTCATGGGCTGAGTGATGGGATTGTGGGAGGCCTTTACCTTCAATACTTGGATGTTCCATGTGATCACTTAGATTGTGGGAGGAAAACATTACCATCAGGCAGGCATCCTAAGTGGCAATCTTGACAAGCAGCTCAGAAATGTGCAAGACACTCACTTCTTCACAATGACATCCTACCTTTTCTATATGGTGGCAAGTAAAAATAAGTACAAAGGCCTAAGTTGTAGAGGAACTCTTGGAAAGGATAGAGTCTAGGATGTTAACCCTCAACTTCGGTACAACACCTCAAACTACAAGAGAGCTAATGATGCCTTCTTCATTTATATTCCCTGATTACTACAAGGTTCCCTCCACATGAAATTTTTTTCAGAAGCAATCAACCTAATCAGAAAGTATAGACAATGGTTCATACAATTTTAGAGGTTTACCTACATCAGAGTATGGGGATCTCTTGTAGTTCCACTCTAATTACCAAGGTATCCCATAAATAAACTCATTCTACTGGAATTAATAAGATAGATGGTTGCATTTGAGACAATGCTATAGGACATGCATAGAAAGGGGCTCACGAATGAATTACCATTAAAGATTGGCACCCTCGAATCTTGCCTCAATATCCAAAGTGCACAACATTTAGAGAAGGAGATGGCACAATCTGAACTGTACTCACATACCAAGAGAGATCATTTTGACCCCAATGGAAAGGAACAAAGACAAGCCAGTAGGGAATATACGTATCAGAACCACATAGAGGATTATTGGGAAAATTGTTAAGATGAGCTCAAGGTGGTAAAAAGGAGGTATTCTAGATTTCCCTTGAGGCTTATCAGGCTCTACAAGGTTGGGCAAGTGCTAGATTAGGTTGATGAGGATGAAGGAGACTTGATATAATATCACAACTATGAGCCATATAGGAATCAACCCTTACCATCAGTAAATTGGTCAAAGGAAGAGGTGGTTGACCTTGACCAATTAACTGAGCCTATGAAGAGATTCTCGAGATGATGGGTAAAACATAAGGTTGTGGATTTGCAATCCGATGGTGCTCAATTCACGTATGACTTAATGGGAAATCTTGAATCCCACTTTGAAGATGATACTGATGCCACCAAGGTTGACACTGTAGAGCCTTCACAAGGAGATGGGCAAGAAGGACTAAATCCCTTAACACTAAAGAGAACAACAAGAAGTCAAGGGAAAGCAAAGAAGGTTGAAAGACAACTTGCACCAAGGACAAGAGAGACTACTGAGGTAGTTGGTGAGGAAGGAGAAAACATTCCTTAGCCTGCTAAAAAGAGGAAGCTAGTGACTGAAGGGGAAAAATTGGCCAAGAAGGTAAAGACTTCCGAGGCTTCAGTCACCCCTCCTAAAGTGGTAGAGATTGATAGTTTAAGGTAGAAACCCCAAGTGTACGTGAGGAGAAACTCACCAAGAAAGAGAGTATCCCCTGTGGGAGAGTCAAGGATTGGAATTGAAAAGTCACCAATTGCGGGGGCTAAAAAGGAAACCCAAAGGGATCATTCTCTATCCCCAATACAGAACATATCGGAAGGAGAGACTCCAAGGGAACATAGAAAACTCGGTGGGGAGGGAGGTCCCTTTGACAATCTCGATGAAGAAACACAAAGTTGGAAAAGTATTTGCACCCAAGGTTGGGCAACTGATTAATTTGTCTAGAGAATTAGAGGAGAAGGTAGAGATAAGCAAGGAGACTACTTCTAAGGTCATGCTAGAAATGCCTTCCCAGCCCCAAAGCAAAAAAAATTTGATATGCCACATGTAGAGAAAAGTCCTAAAGGAAAGAATTGAAAAGAAAAGGAACAACAGGACTAGGGGAAGGATGAAGAGAATATAGATGGTGTGGATGAAAATCCTCCCCATGAACAATTTGAACATGGAACTTCCCCAGGAAATACAAAGATAGAAGAACCCGCTAACCCAGACTAGTTGGAGAAGAGAATTAAACATATATCCATTATTGTGGAGGATGATACTCCAAGTTGGGACAAGCTATTAGAAAAATGGAGGCAGCCAAAGGAGAGGAAAAGAGCCAAAATTGTCTCCAAGATTGCACGACATGAGTTCAACAATAGGATTGTCCATGTAGTTGTTCCTCTAGAAAATAAGTCCAAGGATGAATTTAGGTGCACAGATTACAAAGTACAGACCTGAATTTGGGCCCAACCATGAAAGAACACGAGAAGGACGATTTCCAAGAATCTTCTAATGAAATTATGAGAATATTGGATAAAGAGACTATAGAAAAGGAGGAATTGAAAAAGCAATTAAGGGATGTGCATAGGTACATTGTGCATTTGATCAAGCCCCTACAGTCCCAAAGTAGTGAAATCTCCTCATTCCCGGAAGGTTTATTGTCAAAGGAAGTTGTTTTTCAAGATAGAAAGGCTGAAGTCCTTTCCAAAGGACACCCAGGAATGGTTGCAAGGCGTTAGCAGCAGGGGAGATGAAATGATTGAGAAGGTTTTTCCATTCTATGAGAAGGCCTCTTTTATCTCCAATGACATAACCTAATTTCTATAGGATTGCAAGCAACCACCTAATGATACAGTGGTCAAGGAGTTGGAGAAAATTTTGGCAATCCCAGTTGAGACTCTAGTTTAGGAGGGTGTCTTCACTATGCACATTACACCCAGCGCCATGGAATGGATTGAGGCTATCAGGTTCAAGAATGAGCTTAGAATTAAGGCCCCAAAAAAATTGTCTAAGGCACAGATTAAGGTGAAAGAGGACTTCGAATGTTGTAACACCTTTCTGGAAACGATTATAAGGAGGAAGAAATTCAAGCATAGAGATTTGAATGTGGAACAACTACAACAATGGTGGCATGAGGTATATCTTCCAAATGTTGAGGGTCCAAAAATTAAAGATCAGTTGGAGGATGTTGTAATTTATATTTCTTGTCTAGATAAATATCAAGATTTATATGTTGACTAGGAAAAGACCTTAGCTAAATATGAGGCAGAGTTAAAACAGTAAGGGCCAAAATTAATGTTGTTTCTACCCCAACCCAGGCCGACCTAGACCCAATCCTTTCAAAGATAAAATGAATTAATGGAAAAAATGGGGTAGGTGAAGAAGGAATGGGTGATCCAGCTTGATGGCCTTGGATAACGTGTCACTAAATAACAATTTTTCTTGAGGAACAAGTTGGCGGTGCCTTGGATCTTGCACCTGACCGGCATTAAATGCTAAAAGTTGACTTTGGGGTCCACCCATTATTATTTTATTTTATATTTTGAACTTGGGATTTTGGAGGGAATGTTTGGCTAACCTACTTGGCCCACCTAATTAATGTAACCCTAATTTGGGAACCATTGTTGTAATTTTCTATAAATAGGGGTCTCTCCCTCATTTTTCAAGGTTAGAAATTTCTAGAAAAGGTGGTAGAAGTTTAGTTAAGACTTTGTAGAGCTCTGTAATGTTGGAAATACTAGAAAAACTAGAATTGTTGTAGATTTTTGATGAATTAAATACAAAGAAGGAATTGTTGTTGGTGATTCTTCATTGTATTGTTCATCTGTGCATGGTTTCTATGATTCTTGTATTTCAGATTTAGAAGTTTGCTTTAAGTGAGTTATGTGCTAGATAATTTTAGACAAGTTATTTCTAGATAATTTTAGATATGTTAATATTTCAATTGTGTTCATGGTGGAGGGTTTGAAGTGTTTTATAAAATCCTTGGTCCATACTTTTACTTACTTGCTAAATGTGGATAGTTTTGTAAAGTTAGCCTGGGCCTATTTCTTATGTGTTTAGTTCAATTGTGAAATGTTTATTCATTTTAATGCTATATATGGGTTAGTGAATGAATGCTTTGCAATCTGAAAATCCCAAATACCTTAGGAGATAGCACTAATTTTGTGATATTGCAGGAAAACATGGGTTTAGTAGGAATTAGTTTTGAAGGGTTTCCTCCACTTCAGGTTTTCTATTGTTTTCACAATTGATTCTATTAGTTAGATTAGGATTTCCATGAAACCCCCATATCTTTTGCCATTTATTTAAAAACTGAGTTATTTTAAAATCTACAAGCATCAACTTATTGCCATATTTGATGAATTCAAGAAACTCCAAAATTTGTATGTAAGGCCTTTTGTGGAAAACCAACAAATTTCACATTATCTCTGAGTTGTTTCACTCCATTGTCAAGACCTCACATTAGAGACCTTGGGATGATCTCTTGAGGCTTGTTGAGAGAGATTTACCTTTCAAGAGAGATAGGATATTATATTTTGTTTGAGTTGATGCTATGTAGAAAACACCATCAATAGATTGGCACTTAAAGGAGGGTTGCTTGAACAAGCTAGAGTGATTTATGTCATCAATATCTGCTCAGAGATTTAGGAGACAAACTAGGTCTACATCACAAGGATATTTTGAAGAGTTTGAACCTCCTACCAGGTCAAGGAGGACCAAGAAAGGAGGAGCTTAATCATCTTCACCCATCTGGCCTTCATCATCCTCTTTATCCTTAGATTTTGAGTCCACTTCCACTAAATGCACCCCTACTGAAATTCATCCTTTAGTAATTCAACAGCCTCAAGAATAGGTCAATCAACCTCAAATACAGGTTAACCAACCTCTCCCACCACCTCCACCGTAACCAATGGCCTTTTTAGTGAATAACCCTTCTCCTTTGCTCTTCAACAATTATAATCCTATGCCTCAGAACCTAGAGCACTTCTACTCAAAATTTCACATAGGTGATCCCAACCGAATAGCTGAAGAGCATATTAGAATTTTCCAAACTACCCTAAGGGATAGGGGATTTTCAATGAAGATTTTGCCTGTAGAATTTTTACATATTCCCTAGGTGAAGAAGCTTTTTACTAGTATAATCACTTTCCAGCTAGTTTTGTGACCATTTGGACTAATCTAGAAAATGCATTCCTACTTAAGTTTAAAATTCCCATCAGTGCCAATGAGTTATATTTGTTATTCACTCGAGTTAAAAGGGATGTTATTAACCAATAGGGTCTTTTAACAATAGGTTCCATCATGCCTATACCAGGTTGCAAGCACCCTATGTTGTGGATGATGCTACAACAAGGGAAGTATAAATGATGCACTAGATAGTTTGACTTCTACTTTCCTCAAGTGGAAGCATAATCCCCCTGACAGTTTGCTAAATGCATACATAGAAGCAATTAAGGCAGGTATGGATTTAAGGCAACACTTGCCAGGACCTCTACGGTCATTAGGACCAACTGCTCACCCAGGAAAAGTTCAAGCCATAAATCAAGAAATAAGTATTCATACCCCAATCATGAATCCAGTCCTGAAATTTCCCATCGTTCCCCATCTGAGGCCTCCTCTGAATCAAGCTTTTGTTGTACCAGATTATTCACAAAATGTGGGCCAAGCGTCTTTCCCATCCTGAGTTACTTACATAATTCTAAAATATTAAATCAATCCTTGAATCAAGGTCCACATGTCATCTATCTACAAAATACAAGAAATTTTGTATCCAAGTAATTCAGATAAGGAGAGATTAGATGAATTAATAGAGCAAGTTAAGAAGTTGTCCGCTGAGATTACATACCTGAGCAACCAAAATAATCAATTACAAGAAACTCAGAGGAGCATTCAATCTAATTATAATAGAGAGAATAGGGACAACAAAGATTCTGGTCACAATAGAGATAATAGAGATCTTGGTTACAATAGAGATGGTTAGGAATCCAGGCAAGGATATAATCAAGGATATGACATAAGCCAATCTTCAGGACAAAATTTTGATAGGAGACCACCACCAAGGAAAAATAGAGCATGGAACACTAGAACAAATAATGTTGGACTTCCACACCACTAGATTAGCCCAACAATCCTAAGAAGACTACTAGCATAGTCCTCTTAGTAGAATTTGCTCTCAGAGGATACTGTCGACCTCACAAGACCACTCAGCATTCAAAGTTTAACTATCCTAAGTTCCAAACTATTGCTGCTATATTCCTAATGGAGGTGCAAGATGTTGTGGGAGGTCCTCTGTATGGTCAAGAAATAGTCCCCTCTAATCCTTATGATTCTCCAATGCTAGTTTTGAACCATGCCCTGTTTCCTAAAGGCGAGGAAAATGGGCCTGAAGAAGAATCCTCAAAAGAAAGCATGAAATCAGAACAAGAGTGCAATTAAGAATCCATATCAGAGCTCTTTGAAACTGATGGGGCTACTGATAATGGTCCTTTGGATGAAGAAGAACAAATAATTGATGAAGTACAAATGTTCCATCAGAGGACTTGACCCTATGATTTGTGGAACAAACAAGCTAGCATTCCATTCACTACTTCCACTCCTCCTAACAATTTCAACACTCCTCTCGACCCTAATGCTAGTAACAATACTTCGTACCCTCACATACCAAGGCAATATTTCTCCAAAGGTGGATCCTTCGATACCTCAAGAGGGGAAGTTTCCAAGGATCAGCAAGGGAGATCAACAAGGAGCAATTAGGCTGATATGACTATGTTTAAGATGGGAGAGTACGTGGCAGAAGAACTCAAGAAGGTAAAGATCAGTCTCTCAGCCTTTGAGCTATTGAGATTCCCCATTATTCTGAGTGTTGTGATGGGTTCATTAAGTGATCATGCCTCCATGAAGTTTGTGCAAGATCCTGTAGCCAAAAGGGTTGGGCTCATTGAACCCTTGGCAAAAGATACAATTGAAAAGACATAGAGCTAACACTCAGTTCTGAATCAGAACACTCAAGTAGCCAAAGAGGAACCACAAACACAAAAAAAGGATACGAGTAAATACAAGGATAAAATCCAAGTGGTTAATGTTGACTCTTTAGTAATTCTATTGCAAAACAAGGACACTCCTCCCTTTTTCATTTCTATTCAGATCTTTGGAAAAAATCCACATAATTGTTTGTCAGACTCTAGTGCCTCCACAAATGTGATGCCATTCTTAGTTTGTAAAGCCCTAGGAATCACTCCCACTCATCTCAATGAAAAGTGATTCAATTCAAAAAAAATGAGGTGAGCATTGTAGGAGAATTGAACATGATACCTATGCAAGTAGCATCAAAACCATGAGTACACCAAGTTATTAACATCCAGGTGGTCGTATACCTTATGCCTATGGGATGATCCTAGGTAGAGATTTCATGAGAGTTATTAATAGATACACCTCAATGGATCACTCTCATATGTGGCTACCATGGAAGGGAGTCTCGAATTAGATTAGGATTGAAAGGGAACCTAGACAGAAGTACTTAATCACCGAGCATCAAAATACTTCCAACAAAGTGCTCATTTATGAAGCAAGTCTGGGAAATTATATCTTAGCCATTATCATTGAAGAATCCAGAGAAAAAGAGGTGTTCATGATGCATGGAATTCTTGGAGATCTGATTCAATCCTCCGAGAGCACTAAGGTGATAGTAGAAGAAGATGATTCTGAATGGAGTGACAGTAACCTTGGTTTATTTGACAATTTTCAAGAGTTCATTCAAAAATGCATCAAGGATCAAGTTAGACTAGGAAGGCAAATGGAATTCGAGGAGTTGCTAGTACCCAACTATTGTAGGGTGAAAACTACCTATCACCTATAGTTCGAGTGTTGTCTCTACCAAACTGCAGTTGGGTATATTAAGTACATTAATTCACCCTCAAAAGTTAGACCTAAAGTGCAGGAAGTGCAACAAGTTGAAAAGGGAAAGGAACCATCAGTGCAAGGAAATTCCCCCTCTAGTAGAAATGGAAGTATTAAAAATTCAAAGCGTTTGTTAGAACTGTAAAATTTTGAAAATTTTATGGCTTTCTATACTCATAAGTTTCCCAAGAAGCCCATACCATAAGTATAAGAATCTGCTTTGCATAACATATTCACCCATGTTCTAGTTAGTTTTTATCATTTAGTCCTATAAAATTCACCTGACCCTGAGCATTTGAATGTATAAATCATATCGGCATAAGATGATGCGGGTCTCTCCAATCCATAAATCATTTTATACTAATGCATACCTTTTTTTAGTATATCAGCAAGAGGTTGGGGATGCCATACCGATAAAATATCATTTGAGGATACACATCAGGAAGATGTGTTGATCGTGTTTTCTGCATAATAACAGCCAAACAGAATATGATATCCTATCTCTCTTGAAAGGTAAATCTCTATCGACAAGCCTCAAGAGATAACCCTAAGGTCTCTAATGTCAGGTCTTGACAGTGCATAAACAACTCAGTAATGAAATGTGAAAATGTTGGTAATCACAATGGGACCTTACTACGAGCAAATGCTAAATCAATTTTATCAGATCTAACAATCTGATGATGCTTCAATCCTAGTTTTAACCCTATAATCAAAGAAATAGAAAAAGAGAAGGGTTTCAAAGAGATTTCCAAGCTTAATACTAAACCTAAGATTAACAACAAAAGTAACCAATACCCAAAATGGACCAATCCTTCAAAACTGAATTCTACTTGACCAAGATAAATCTACAATCTCACAGAAAACAGTGCAATCTTCTGAGGTGTTAAGATTTTCAAATCGTAAACCTTCATTCAAATAACCCTATTACAGTTAAAAATGAACAAATCTTTACAATCGAACTTAAGCACACAGAATATAAAGTCCAGGCTAACTTGCAAAGCAACTAACAATCAGTTGGTTGTGAAAAGTGTGGACTGAAGGAGTGCTGCAACATTCAAGTATTGAATCACAAACATTATTAAATCGAATCTAATCTAAACATTAACCTTCTCAAAGCAATTTTAAAGATGGAATAAATGGAACCATGCAAAACAAAAGAAACAAGTATGGCACCAAATCACAATGTCATTTCTTGTATTCAAATTGTTCACTGTAGCAACAATTTTGGCTTTCTATTAAAATATTTGCTTGAGGACAGCTACCTGCTAACTTAATCTGCTTCAAACTAGCTCTGCTCTATGTTCTAGTTACAAATTCTAACCTTCCAACTATTTCTAACTGTTATAACCCTTTACAAAGAGGTGACATGTCCAATTTATAGAAAACCCCCAGGAATTCGTCAGCAAGGCAAGGGTTTCACAACAATAAATTGGCACAACCACTCGGCCAAGAGAGTCCTCAAAATGGGTCAAACCGGTATTAAATGCACATCCCATCCAAGTTGGCTCGAGATCTATAGCTTGGACGATGTGCGGGAAGATAATAGAGAAGCACAAATCACGCTGCAACCTATCATTAGCTTCATTCCCTATTATCTTTGCTCTAACCTGGCTCTTCGTGTACTTTCAAGAACGTCTCATCCAGGTCCGTGACTGGTGGAAGGGGCAGAACCCTAAATTTATTCTCAATGGACACAATCTCATCCCTTGAGTGTTTGATCGACTTATCCCATTCGACCTTATATGCCAAATACTTATCAATAACTACAAGGTAGGTGTTAGCATCATCCAGTTGGTGCTCGGAAACAGACCCATCATCAAGTGGTACACAGACATCATGCCATCACTTCCTCAACTGTTCCAAGTTTAGATACTTGGGCTAGATCTTCATTATTCCTATCATTATCTCAAAAAAAGCAATGCAGCCATTGTAGACGCCAGCTAGGCTGTTGTCAATGTGTTTTCTTTGTTTGTAAATCTTCTTCAGCACCTTTTTCCTAATTTACAACGCCTCGAACCATTCCCATGGTTCGGCAGCTCTAGAAGAAGGAAGGATCCCGTCACGCACCAACTTGTCTCGGGTGTACTCCATTATAGTCCTGGTTTTATGTAGAAGGAGGTCGGTGTCATCTTTATCTTGTGTCATTACCTGCTTCAACCATTCAGTGGTCCTTGCAGCATCCTTTCTAGTTGATTGGATCTCCCTGATAGCTTCATCACCTTTTACCTGCACCCCTCTTAGCCAATTCATAGTGGCAATCATGGATGCTTTCATCTTTTCTAGCTCGATGATGGTCTCCTGAGGTAGAGGATTTGAAGTAGAGGAAGAGGGATTAATGGACGACAGTGGCTTCATCAATTCCTCCAAGCATTTCTTGAGATCTGCATTCTCTTCCTTCAGCTCCTGCTTGGTTTTCATTTCCTTCCTTAATCGATCCACAATAACAATACTAGAGACCTCATAATCTTCAATATCCTGCTCAGCTGATGTAGGCCCCAGATTGAGAGTCTGAACACTGTAATCCTTTCCGACCACATCATTTCTATCTTTGTCTAGAGCAGGGGTGGTGATATGAACAACTTTGTTATGTGCTTCATCCCTTTCAACCTTTGAGATCACCCTAGCCCTCTTCTTACCTTTATCTTTCCCAATTTTGGCTAGGAGTGCATCCCAATTTGGTGGTGTGTCTTCTACCACAACTTGTTTCCTCTTTATCTCTTTGTCCAACCACTCTGGAATGGTGGGCTCCAATTGCGAATCAGCTTGCACCTCTCCCTGCTAATCCTCCGATATCCTTTCCTTCAAATTATGTTTCTTAGGGGTCTCATCCATCTCGCCTTCCTTTTCAATATGCTTTCCCTTATGTTCAGGTGATGGACCTCTCATTGTCTCTATTCCTCCTAAAGGAGACTCTACTTCCTCAGTCCTAACAAGAGAATTTGTATGCGTAATCAAAGGAGATTGTATTTCTTTTTCAATTTCAGCCTCCGCATTGTAGAGTTCACCTTCATGAAACTCTTCCCCTTTAGTACGCGGATGAATCTCAACATCCCTTGACTCACTTGGTTTGCTTTAAGCTTCATGAGCAAGAGGCACATCATCATGTTGCTCCTTATGAAGAGTGGCAGGAGGAAATCTGCCTTAGGCACATCATTCCTAGGAGGGGGAGTACTAGACCTCCTTGTATATACCTTTGCTTTCTCCTCTGAACTTTCAAAATTCACAATTGGTGGGGAAATTACCTCCTCCCCAACCTTGGAGGTTGCCTTCTCTGACAATTTCACAATTCTTCTCCTCTTAGGCATAGGAGCATCAGGCCTAGGATTCTGTTCTTCGACCTCCTTCTGTTCAGGTCTTTTAGTTCTTGTCCCCCTCTTAGCCTTTGGCCTTCTCTATTTCTCTGTCTCTTGGACCTCTGTTTCCTGAATACCTTTTGTCTTGATCTTGGGTGTGGAGTCCATTTTTCCTTTACCTTTAGGATCCTACTGCCCAGTGGACTCCTCAGAAGTGGAATGGGAATCCAAGTCTCCAATCAGGTTATAAGTGCATTTCACTCCTTTATTTTCCAACTCCCACATAGTGTGTTTGAGCCACAACTTGGTAACTTTAATAACTGGCTCCATCAGTTGCTTCAGTTCTGTTTGCTCCTCTTCTAACCAGTCTACATCACCAATTGGCCTATCTTTTACTGCCTCATAGGCATGATCCTGAATCAAGTCTCCATCATCCTCCAATTGATCAGGCACTGCCCTTACATTATATAATCGGATCACATCCACTGGAAGCCGAGAGAATTTCTTCTTTCTGACCTCATATTCATCACCACAATTGGCCCAGTAGTCCTCTATATTCACCTTATGGCTATATTCCCTACTGGCCCTCCTTTGAGCTTCCCCTGTGATGTCAAACCTGGATCTCTTGGAATGGAAAGATAGGCCAAGAGTACTCATTTCATCATCAGAAGCCTGGGCAAAACCAATGGAAGGACAAACTTCACCAGTGCCAATCCTTAGGGGAAAATCCCCGCCAAATCCAAACTTATGCTTGTCCTTCTTGACGATGGCATCAAAATCACAAATTTGTCTAGTTACTTCCAATAATATAATGTGGTTAGTGGGATACCTTGGAAGTCTGTATGGGGCCCTTTGGCAGCCATCGATCTGAATGTAGGAGAAGGTTTGGAATTGAATAAACCAAGCTCCATACTTCCTGATGAGCTCCATTACTTGATTTGAAATTCTAACATGCTCTGCTTCCTTAAGCATTCTGGTGATATGCATGGTAAATGCATCATTTTCCCTCCTATAGTTTGAACCTCCCCAGTGCAACTGAGGGAAAACTTCATAAATAATATCTTGCCCGAAAATTCCTTTTGTGTCCAATCCTCTGTAGGGGTGGAATCTAGCTAGTGCATAGACCAGATATGAGGTCATTGTGAAAGTATTTGTCTGCAACACATTAGACAACTGCTTGTGAATTACTTAGCTGATGACCCCTGCCCAATGGTAGTTAATATTTTCTTGTTCCATCCTCACAATCGCATGGCACATCCAATTCTCAAATGTACCAGCACTCTTCAATCCAAGCACCCTGCTAAGAAAGGTGATGGCATCATAGTACTCCTTCTTGAATTTTGCTCTGAAATGCTGCTTAGGCAACTTGGAATAGTGGGACTTGGGCTTCTCCAGCTAGGAGTTGATAGACTATTGTGATTTCATAGTCTGGTCATCATAGAACTCCTAAGCTACCTCAATGGTGAATCCCACCACATGAGACCGTTCTGGCATGTCAAAGGTTTGGGCAATGGAAACCGGGTTGAGATTGGCAACGACCCTCCCTTCAGGACCAATTATCCTCTATGTATCCTGATCATAGTGCCTGGCACACTCAAGGACTAGCTCATAACACTACAATATAGAGGGGAAACCAGCAATATGGGATAAACCGGATTCCATTATTCTTCTAGTCACTAAAGGAGGATCTTTTGCTGCCATCCTTGCTTTAAATTCCTCATAGTCCCAAAGGTCGACATTTGTATCAGTGACTTCTGACTAGACAGAAGTAATCTTACTCTCTGGGACCTTGCTCTTAATGTCCAGCTTAATCCTCTCGGCATCGGATAATGAGGAACCAGCTACTGCTTTGCTTCATTTAGCCTACACTCAACATAAAAACATAATAAAAACCACAGGAAAGCAAGGTTAATTCATCAGAACACCATTAGAATGCATCTCATATAGAATGACCATAACACATTTCAGGTTCCAAGACCATCCGCGTAATCTGAGCTAGAGAGGAATTCGGGAAATTCCAGACCGATTGGATTCCAACAAAATAACCTTGAAAAACCTACTTAATCATTAAATTTGATCATTTTCCATCAATAAATTTACATGGGAGACTCAAATATGACATGAAATAATCATCAAATGCATCATGAATTGTAAACAAATCCAATTATTTCATGTTGCTTTATATTTCATCAAGTTTCAGGGAAATCCGTGAGGGACGAATTTCTGCGAAGAACGAGCCAAAGAGGATTTTCGGGAAATCTGGGAGACAGCAGATTTTGGAAAAATCCAAACTCGGCGGAAATCCGCGGTCAAGGAAAAGTTCCAAACTAATGGGGAATCCTGGAATGAAGTTTCGGCAAGGATCAATTATCTCGCTGAGAAGTCTTGGCAAAATCATCTTGTCCCACCAACTTTTGGGGTCTAAACAAACACTTCGGCTAGACTAAAGTTTTTGATATGAGGTCTCAGCAAAGCTGAGGTGTCTTGCCGATCGGCGTTAGGTTCTGAATTTGGCGAGAGGTCCTACTGATCGCGTAGTGTTTTGGTGATATGAGGTACCATTTGCATAACCTCTTGCCGACATTATGAAGTCACCCCGACAGAAGGTCACTCAACAAGAGCAGGATATGCTCGGCGAAAGGTCTCACCGAAAGGGGGAGGTCTCAACAAACTTAGGAAAGATCGGCAAGATGAAAGGAGCCCGCTATGAGCTCTTGGCGATGAGGTTTGTCTTGCCGACAAAAAGACTTCGGCGTGATAATTGCGGTGTCTGGGCGACCAGATGCAAACCCACGATGGGCTTCAGCGTGACATAGAAAGATCTACATGACATCTCACCAACCTCGAAGGGTTACAACGACTAAAAGAACAGAGCTCAATGAAAGAAAAAGTGCTCAGTGGGAGGTCTCACCGAAAGGGGAATGTCTTGGCGAAGAAAAGGAATATTAGTAAAGCCATTGGATCCTGCCATGACCTTTTGGCAACTAGGACTTGTCCGGCCGAAAGCGAGTATGAACAAGCATATCGATGAGACATCTCCTCGCAACGTGAGGTCTCGGCGAAAGCAAAGGTCTCGCTGACTGATATGCATAAAGGATTTCATCAGTATAAAAATGATAGTGTCACGGCGAACTAACATGAACCTAGGAAAACCACTTTGGTGAACCCCAAGGTGGTCAATATGATATCTCAGCGATCTCGAATGGTCATAGCGAATGAAATTTAGAAGCGATGGATTATCCCGGATTGCGACGCTGAGCCATGACTATGGATTTCAAAAAGTTTAGCCTAGGGTAAGTTAGGGACGGACCTTTCGTCAATTTTCTTCGCATTTTAGGTCAATCTTAAGATGAAATCACCTTATATGGCACTACCCTAGGTCCAAAAACCCTACTCATCCACCATTAGTGCACAAACACGTTCAGAATTTAGTCATTTCAACTGTTGAGTCGTCACTAGGGTTTACTAATCACTCTCAGGCAGGATTCATTAAAATGCAAATGGACACATGAACTCACAACTCACCTAGGAGATGACAAAGGATACAATACCAAACAACCCTAGCACGAAACAAAAAAATACACATGAATTCAAATCCCACAAGTCCTCACAATACCAATGTGCCATTCATAATTCAATTCAAAGTAGAGCAATTAGACACATACCATTATAAAGCGGGAATTGATCTCAGAAGCAGCAAGCGCGAAGCTCAATGGTGTCCACAACGAACACAGGTGATAATGCACAAGAAATCACCACCAAATGAGACCAATTCAAACCCCAAACACCCAAATCAAATCCAAAAGCTCAAAGAACAAACTCTAAGGATGCGGCTCTCAACTCAGACAATGGAAAATAGTGAGCATAATGGCGCAAAAGATCTCAAAATCAAGTTAAGTATACTTCTTAGAACACGCACGGAGCCATAAATGCAGTCGACAAGACAGCTAGCGAAGGAATTTGGGAATCCCACAACAGGGCAGAATCCAAGAAAATCCGGCCCACATGGAAATCTACGAAGAACAAAAATCCCCAAAT
The DNA here is from genome assembly GCA_007258455.2 of Sequoia sempervirens. NCBI lineage: Eukaryota > Viridiplantae > Streptophyta > Pinopsida > Cupressales > Cupressaceae > Sequoia > Sequoia sempervirens. The sequence goes on along the minus strand of VDFB02270651.1, from coordinate 3,522,711 downwards.
AATAAGGGTCCAGCCAGAGTCCAAGCAGGATCCGGGAAAATCCGACCAGGGCAAAAAATCTTGAATCCGAGCAAAAGCCCGAAATTCATCCAGAACTCAAGATTTTTAATGAATAACCTGGGAAAACACTAAGGCATTCAAAATAAACAATTTAAACACATGCCTAGGTCAGACAAAACCTCAAAAGAAAGGGCCAAAACACCAAAATCGAAGCGAAAGAGGATCCCTCCTTACAGCGGGGAAAATGTTGAATCAATTTTATCAGATCTAACAATCTGATGACACTTCAATCCTAGTTTTAACCCTATAATCAAAGAAATAGAAAAAGAGAAGGGTTTCAAAGAGATTTCCAAGCTTAATACTAAACCTAAGATTAACAACGAAACTAATCAATACCCAAAATGGACCAGTCCTTCAAAACTGATTTCTACTTGACCAAGATAAATCTACAATCTCACAGAAAATAGTGCAATCTTATGAGGTGTTAAGATTTTCAAATCATAAACCTTCATTCAAATAACCCTATTGCAGATAAAAATGAACAAATCTTTACAATCGAACTTAAGCACACAGAATATAAAGTCCAGGCTAACTTTGCAAAGCAACTAACAATCAGTTGGTTGCGAAAAGTGTGGACTGGAGGAGTGCTACAACATTCAAGTATTGAATCACAAACATAATTAAATCGAATCTAATCTAAACATTAACCTTCTCAAAGAAATTTTAAAGATGGAATAACTAGAACCATGCAAAACAAAAGAAACAAGTATGGCACAAAATCACAATGTCATTTCTTGTATTCAAATCATTCACTGTAGCAACAATTTTTGCTTTTTGTTACAATATTTGCTTGAGGACAACTACCTGCTAACTTACTTTACTTCTAACTAGCTCTGCTCTATGTTCTAGTTACAAATTCTAACCTTCCAACTATTTCTAAATGTTCTAACCCTTTACAAAGAGGCGACATGCCCAATTTATAGAAAACCCCCAGGAATCTGTCGGCAAGGCAAGGGTTTCGTATCAATAACTCAGCACAACCACCCAGCCAAGAGAGTCCTCGAAATGGGTCAAACCGGTATTAAATGAACATCCCGTCCAAGTCGGCCCGAGATCCGTAGATCGGACGATGCGCGGGAAGATAATAGAGAAGCACAAATCGCGCCATAGCCTACCATTAGCTCCCTTCCCTATTATCTTTTCTCTGACCTGGCTCTTCGTGTACTTCTTGTCACCTAGAATCACACCCTATGCAAAGTTTACAAAAAACTAAGCATTCTAGAGCAACATGGGATCATCTCAAGGCTGTGGGTCACCTATAGCTGAAATGAACCTCCGGAGAAGGCCGGCTTCCTTTGGGTATCACCTAAACTATTGTTTCTTTGAGAGGAAAGAGGGAAGAGATACATAAATTGAAGGACTACACTAGGGTGATACACCGAACTGGTGAGAAATCATGAAATGAACACGGGAAGAACATACACTTGAAGGCCTAATTGCTATTCTAAGAGCAACTTCTTTTAGACTTAATGCTTTAGTCCTAACAAGTTTGGCCCACATACACATCTCAGGAAGGAAAGATTAATTTCACAGCTCTAAGATATGAATACATAATTATAAAACATAGTTAAAGACTTGCAATGTTCAAAAGAAAGGTACATAAATGAGAATTAATGCAAACATGAACACAAAATTCCAAGGTAAACTATGTGTTGTATTCAGGATTCCAGTTGAGTTACAGAAAAACATACATTGATTGAGAAAGGATTGATTAAAAAATCACTAACTCTTCAGAGTGTGTAATTAGAACTATTTACAAAAAGGCAAAAAATGCCTTATATACAGATTGTATGTCAGCCCTTTAGGGCTTACAAAAATATCCCCCTTAAGAAAAAGATCTAACTAAGATCTTTAATGAATTAATTGCAGAAGCCTGCATGTCCCTGTTGTTGGTGTCGATGTGAAGAACCGCTCTTGGAGAAGCCTTCTAATCTTTTGTAGCATTAATTCTTCTGGTCCATCATGTCCAGCTACCGAGTCCCCTGTTGAAGAGCCACATTGAATGCCCCCCGAGCTTAGAATAGATATATGTTGTATTCCTATTACATTCGTCCTGTGTTGGCACTCCACGTTCTGATCAAACTACCACGGCTCGCCTCAGATCCCTCTAGTTAGTCGAACACCTTCCACGCGAGCCTTGCAGCTGGTCAAAAGTCCTTTTGAATGGAATTGCATCTCGGGAAGATACTGAAAGTGTCTTGCTGATGCAATTATGTGTCTCTGTAGCTTTAGAAGCCATGTTGACACCACCAAAACCATCGGCAAGACAAACGGATTCGGTGAGAAGTCCCAGAGAGCACCATTGAGTCACATCGATATCCTTTTCATTTGGTACATCCATCGCTATCGGCCAGAGATTCTATGTTTGGGAAGACCTCCTAACGAGCCCTCCATCCCTCAGCGAGAACATATGAAGTTAGTATGACTCTTGGCGATGACCTCTCATCGAGCTCATTTCGTTTGCCCCCAAGCTTACTCTTCTCCTCCGGGCTCAAGCTCCTTTGGCTTTCGGTGAGACATTGGTCTGTCGGCCAAACTTCATACCGAGCACCTCTTCACTCTCTGTTGAGCTATTCACTTTACTGTCAGTGAGACAACACCGAGTCGGGGAGACCCTTATCGAACTCACAAGACTATGCCAAAGTATATAACCTTCGGCGAGACTCCAAACAGTCGCTAAGACCCCGTGGCAAAAACCCTAGATCTTAGCGATACCAGATGTTTTATTGGGGGGACCCTTACTTGTTTGCTTCAGCCTTCAAGACCCCTTGGTCGGGGAGACACTCTCTGGTTGGCATGAGGTTGTGCCGATGGCACTTATCCCGGCGAGGCCTCACTTCATCTGTCGGCAAGAGGCTGTCTGCGTCTCCCCAAATGCATTTTACCTAACCGAGCTCCGCTTTCCTTTCACCAAGAGACTACCAAATTAGGGAGACTTCTCTCCAACTTGGAAAGATACACCAAAAACCTCCTTGTCATTGAGACATTAACGGGTTGCTAAGACCACCTACCAAATTCCCTTTTGTCTGCCCGAAGAACTACCGTTGTGTCTTCGGCAAGAGTCTTGCCAAACTGATTTTGTCTTAGTGATGACCCATCTGAGTATCGGCAAGAGCCTATTGGTGTCAACCTGAAAGCATTTCACTCCATCAGGATGTTCCCTTGAGCTCAAGGAGAGCTTGCTCGGTCAGCAAGACATCCTGCCAACCGAGCGCTCATTCTGTCCGAGCTCTTCTTTACCTTCGTTGAGACTCTCGCCAAACTACAGCTTTCTGAGTTCTTCTCACCCTTTGGGAAGAAATCTGATGTTGGTGAGACATTAGGTTTAGTGATGCCACCTTTCCTGTCGGGGAGACACTAAGCCTTTGGCATGACCTCATGCTGAGCCTTAAAACCTTTGGCAAACTCTTCACTCGGCAAGACATTTGATGTCGGCGGGACATTTCGGCGAAGTCCCATAGTTACACCGAGGTTCCTTTGTGTCAGTGGGACTCCTACCGAAGACAACTGTATAGAGGCCTATCCCTTCCTTTCGGTGAGACTTTCGTCCTCGCCAAGACCTCCCGGTGAAGCCCCTCACTTTTGCCGAAAGCATATCTCGCTCTGAGACTCTTCACACATTGACAAGACATTTGACCTTCGCTGGGACCTCTCATCGAGCGTTGTAGGTCTCCTCGAAGCTCATGGTCACTGAGAGTCTTGGTGAATGACGGTTGAATGGCCTATCAGCCAAGGAAATCCATGCGGTAAGAGGTCATACCGAACACTCTTCGTTATAGAGATAGGCTCTACAGGGTCGTTCGACATGACAGAAAATAGGTCTCAATGACCTACTCAGGATGGAAAGAATCAAACAGTCAGTCGGCCAGACAGTACTAGAGTCTTGCCAACTTTCTCCTTGGATAATTTTCATGCCGAAACTTCCTAGGGTAGCCTCTCCCATTGAGTTCCCCATGACCTAGCAACAGATGTAGAGTCTTTTCCCTTGTGTGAATGTCCCACTAGCCTTTGAAGATCTAACATTTGATTATCTCACCTGATTTAACTGTAGGTGAAATAGAGGCAAAAATTCTAGTGACCTTTGCGGGATGTTTTCCTGCTAAACATGAGAACCAAAGACTAGGCTTATCCATTGGGAATGGAGTCGTTAGAAAACTCAGAGAAAAAATAAAATGTCAGTTAGCACATGGTTGCGATTCGCATGAGACTTATAGGACACAACAGGTTGCCAAAACGGAAAGACAAGGGAAACTAAAAGAGAAAATATATACTGTGCTGAAACAACACTTATGGGAAACATAAAGCCTAAACTATTATGTATAATAGATAGACCTGTCAGATTTGAAAACAGGGCTTAAAGTGTATCCCATTGACTGGGATAGGAAGCACTTCACCTTCTGTTGTAGCTAGTCGATATGCATTGTGCTCCTTACAGCTTGTGATAATAAATGGACCAGTCTACATATTGTCGAACTTGGTGTGATGGCCTGGTCTGCTTTTCAGAACATCCCATTTGAGCACAAGGTCTCCCTCCTTAAAAAACTTTCCTGTAGCCTTCTTATCAAAAGTCTTCTTTGTCTGGAGCTGATGATCCTCCAAAGTTTTCATTGCTCTGTCCCTTGATTCTTCGAGCTCTATGAGCTGTACATGCCTTACAAACATGGGGTCCTGCTCCTCAAACATCTCCAACTGGCAGACAATATCAAGAGTCGGAAGCTCCATGGATAGTGGCAATCTTGCCTCTTTACCATAGACCAACATATATGGCGAGTTACCAACAGACCTCTTAGGGGTCACTCTGTCTGCCCAAAGTGCATTCTTTAAACTACTGGGCCAGGTCCTTTGGTTGTCCTCTATGGTTCTTTAATAATTTTGATGGGGTTCTTATTTGTGCTCTCAGCTAGGCCATTACCTTGAGGGTAATAATCTGAAGATGTGCTCAAATGAATGCCATGGTTAACGGCCCAGTCGGTTACCCTTAGACCCGTGAATGCAAGGACGTTATCGGATATGATGGAGTTAGGTACTCCAAACCTAGTGACTATATCTTCATAGAAGTTCAACACTGAGGATTCATTTGCTTCCTTCAATGCAACTGCTTCTGTCCACCTCATAAAATAGTCAGTGGTTGTAAGTACCCATTTGTGACTAGCACTGGAAGGTGGATTTATTGGTCCAATAAAATTGATGCCCCATCTCATGAAGGGCTGCTCTACTTGAATTGGATGCAAGGGCATAGCAGGCAACCTTTCCTTTCCTGAAAATAGAGCACATTTGATGCACTTTTTTTACCAGGCATACGCATCTTTGAACAAGCTGGGCCAGTAGTAACCAGCTTTCATAACCTTCCAGGTAGTAGTTCTGGGAGAAAAGTGGCCTCCTGTAGCTCCATCATGAAACTCATGAAGCACTTTTTCAATTTGGTCCCTGTGAATGCATCTTAATAGGACACCATTCAGATCTTTCTTAAAAAGAACATTGCCCATCAGCACATATGGTATGGACTGCATTCTAAAGTATCTTCTTTTGGCTCTATTCAGACCTAATGGGCATTGACCAGTTTGTAGAAATTGGGTCATATATTGAACCCAATTAGTTATCCCCATGGGCACATCATCTTGAGCATTCTGAGGCTCATTTGTATTGGTAAGCATGACATTCTTTTCTAGTTCACTTTCACTGCTCGACCCTGAAGCAAGCTGTTCACAAAGACCTTTACCTCTAACTAGTTTGGTGATGCTAATATCTACATCATACTCCATGACCTTAGTGATCTACCCTGCTCTTTTTTCATGATCCTTATTCAATAGAAATTCCTTCACACTTGAGTGTGCAACCAGAATATGAACCTTATTGTTTGAAAGCAAAGGTTTAAATTTCTTCAAACTTCTAATCATAGTGAGAACGTGCTTTTCAACAAATGTATACTTTTCTTCGTAATCAACAAGTATTTGGCTAAAGAAGGCTATGGGTTACTCTAAATTGTCGCTATTCTTTTGAACTAGCATAGCAGAGATTGCACCTCCACTACCAAAAGCATATAAAAATAAGTCTTTAGAGAAGTCAAGGTTTACCAATGTCAGAGCAGATGCTAACGCCTCCTTGATTTCTCCAAAACTGTGCTTTGCCTCCTTTGTCTAACTGAAGACTGAATTTTTCTTTAACACGGTTGTTAGAGGTTGTAGCAGGTTCACCACGTCTGGAATGAACCTTCTTAGAAATTTGATCTGTCCCAGAAAGGTCTGTAGGCCCTTCTTGTGATTAGGCAGCGGCAACTCAAGTATGGCTTTGACTCTTTGAGGGTCAATAGTGATTCCCTGCTTTGACACTATGTGTCCTAATAGTTTCCCTTCGTGGACATCAAAGATACTCTTCTTTGGATTGAGGGAGATACCGAAATCTACATTTTTCAAACACTTGCCTAAGATGTAACAGATGTTCATCAGCATTCTAAGAATAAACTATGATGTCATCTAGGTAAATCAGTATAATCTTGTTGATCAAACTTTGAAACGCCATGTCCATGGCTCTCTGAAACATGGCACAGGCATTGGACAAACCAAAAGGCATCCTTTTGTATGCCATGGTGCCCCATTTAGTTGTAAAAGCAGTCTTAAACTGATCTTCCTCTTTAACCAGCACCTGATTATATCCTGAAAAACCATCTAGTAAGGAAAACTTTTCAGAACCAGCAACCTCTTGTAAGATTTGTTCCATGGAGGGCAGTGGGTAGTGGTCTTTTAGAGAGGATCGGTTAAGATCCCTGAAGTCTACATAGAGCCTTATCTCACCACTTTTCTTTCTAACCGGTACAAGATTAGAAACCCATGAAGTGTGCTTGATAGGGAAGACAATACCCCCCTCAACTAGTTTAGTCAGCTCCTTAATCATTAGGGGCTCAAGTTTAGGATTCAAGGGCCTTTGTTTCTGCCTTACTGGCTTGGCGTTAGGTTCTAATTCAATTGTATGTTGAGCAATATGGGGATCAAATCCTTTCAAATCTGAATACTCCCAAGCAAATACATCATGAAACTCTTGGCACAAAGCAACAAAAACTTGTCTATCTTCAAGTGAACAAAGTTTTCCTATCTTAAGAAGTTTACCTTTGAAAATCTCTAGCTCTTCATAGTGTTCTTCTTTGATTTGCAAGCCAGCTCTACCCTTTTTGAGCTGATCATCAGTACTGAAAATTGACTCTAAGGTAACCAAGCCTTTGGGTAATTTATTTGTCTTTAGCTGTATGACTTGATCACCATACTGCTGCTTGAGTTTTGCCTGATTCATCATGGAGAACTAATCTTCTTCGAGCAAGAAGGAAAGGATCTGCTCATCATTGTCAAAGACTTGCCAGTGAATGTTGTTGTTAGGAATTGAGGGTTTGACTACAACCTTCACATAATGTTGCACCTTCTCTTTTCTGATGTCATATGGAATATCAAACTGTGCTCCAATGGCTGCGAGCCTGTCAACATGTTTGTTCTGATTTCTTGGGATAGACACTAAATTAAAGGCATCAAATTCCTCAAGCATGTTCCACACTTTGTTTCTATAAGACTTCAGTGTGTCATTTTTAGCCACATTCAGGCCCCTCACTTGATTAACAACTAATTCGCTGTCTCCATGCACTTTCAAGTGGGTTATTCCTTTTTTTCTTGCCCATTCTAGACCTTGAACCAGGCCCTCATATTCAGCAGTGTTGTTAGAGCATGCAAAAGCAAAATGAAAAGCAGCATAGTACTTATCACCTTGCAGAGATACCAGCATTGCACCTCCTCCAGCGCCATTTTTGCTTCTTGAACCATCAAAATACATTTCCCATAGTCCATTTAGTGGTTGCAACAACTGATCCGCATCTTTCTCCAAGTTTGGAATCTCTGTGTCAAGCTCAAGAATGACATAGTTTCCCATACCAGCATCTTGAATAAGGTCCTCAGGACTATCCAATATGTTCTCAACTACCCATTCATGCAGCAGCACATCAGGAATAGCTTTTGATTGGAGTTCTTGAGCAGCAGCTAGTTCATTGTCAAAAAGAATGACACAATTTGTGTCTGCAGTAGTAGGAACAACATTAAAGGGACTTGGGTTATATGGCTCAATGTGATATTTAGCCAGTCTCTCAAATTTAATGGTAACCTTGGTTCCATATCTTGTTCTAAATAACATATGTGACTAATCGGCTGATACATAACCACCTATCTTGGTTGTAAAGTCTCTAGATAAACACAAGGAAAAGAAAGGTGGAAGATCTATGACACATATGTCTTGAGGGACTGAAAATTTTGAACAAGCATGGAGGGTGAGATTTAAATCCTTGATAATACCCAAAGTATTAACCAAAGTACCATCCAATTGGATCACTCCCTTCTCCAAAGGTTGGTATCTTAGTCCAAGCTTGTCAGCAATATGTTTTGGCATGACGGAGCTGCTAGCTCCACTATCTACCATACAGTTATGGACTAATTTATCACCAATAATCACTGATATGTAGAAAGGAGGTGGTTTAACTCCTTTTTCAGTCTCTATGCAAGGCTGCTGATCATTTTCCTGAGCATTATTTGTCAAAACAGCCGTATCTTGACCTAATGGGGATTTAGACTCACCTGATAACTTAAGATTTGACAAAGCTAAACATAGAATATCCTTTTGACCAAGGATGACCAACGAATCCCACATAGACATCGTCACATTTTCCCTTTTCATACTATCAAGAATTTTAAAGGGTACAACTGGGTTTACTTTATTGTGTACCTTTACGCCAGTGTGATCATCTTGTAATCGTAGCTGCTCTTTAACTAGGAGTTGTTGATTTCCTTGCAAAACACTAGTCACTCAAGATGCAGATGGTTCCACAGTCGATGCCTTTCCTTTGTAGGCTGCAGGATTGAGCTCAAATGCTCTCTTCTTTGCCCTGGTGTTAGCTGCAACTGGAGAGCTATCTTCATTCAACCCACAGAATTCTTGACCTTGCCAGTTAAGCAGGGTTGTATCATTGCTGAATTGGTCCTGATGTTGTGAAGATGACTCATTATGTGAATGTTGTTGTGAGCTTGAGGCATTATGCACCATAAGTTCCTGATTGATGAGTCCATTTGAGCAAGTGGCCTGATTGTGGGGCTAATTACATAGATAACACCATTCGTAATTAGCAGCCAGATTGTTTTGAATAGGGACGAGCTCTTTGACAGCACTAATTGGAGTTGGATTATAGGCCTGAAAAGGCCTTGTGTTCACATTTTGTCTTGTGCCTTGATAGTTGCCTTGATACTGTTGTCTATTCCCCTAGAATTGATGTTGTTGACCTTGAAAAGGCTGGCTTGAGGCCTGATTCTACTGTTGATAAGGCCTAGAGTAGGTCTGTTGTTTTTCCAAGTTCACCAACTTGTTGCCATATGTCTGTAAAAGAATTTTGATCTCTTGTAGCTCCTATGATGAGCCTGAAGTAGCACTCTCTTTTCTATCAACGGCTGGAACAATAGTTGGCAGCGTTGGTACAACTGGTAGAGGTGTGAAAGGGGGTATTTGCAAAGGAATGTTTGCATGAATTTCTAGGAATATTGGCATTGGTGGCCTAGGAGTGATTTTTCCTGCTTGTATCGAGCTATTTTCAGCTCTGATAGCTATTTCAAAGGCGTCTGGGAGAGAGACTCCTCCCATTGACTGTATCATGACAGCTATATTGTTGTTTAGAGCCCTCAAAAAGTATAAAAATGCATATTCTGGAGGTGGCCTCACCGTTGCAGGTATTCTATCCCAGGTTCTTTGAAATCTGAAGTTGAAGTCATTCATCTGCTCTTGTGGAGCCCTCTTAATTGTAGTCAATTGCTCCAGTAGAGACAAGTTGTCAGACCTGTCTTGGAACTGCTTATGCAACTTATCTCCAAACTCGTCTCATGTAGCAATTGAACTGACTAGTAGGCTCCTATACCACTGTACAACTCTTCCTTTCAGTGAAGCAACCAGTAGTCTCACTGCAATGTCCTCTTGGGTTATGTGGTGGACTCCACATAGCGAAGCCACATCTCGCATGTGTACAATTGGAGTAGTTTGATCTTCTCCCGTGAAAGTTGGCAAACTCTTCAAGGCTGCCATTGGGATATCATTGTGTTGTGCCAAATTCAAGGGGCTCCCTCTACTGAAAGCAACGAAGGGTTGATTCCTTGGAGTGGCCATTGGAGGTATCTGAAGTGGATTTGTGGGTGGAGCAAGATGAAACCCTACAGACAGAGGAGTGGACTGATTTCTTCTAGAATAGATAACTATTTTTCCTCTCTTTTCTGTTGTTCTGCCTTTTCTTCTTGGTGGCGACAACTACAAATATTCAAAGGGACCTGAGCTGCTTCTTGTTTGAACTCTATTCATATACTATGGAAGGCGTGGATTTCTAGAGTTCTTCCTCTTTCTGGAGTCGCCAGGTATGCAAAAAGGTTTGTATAAAGTCTTATAATTCACTAGCTGCATACCAAACCAGTAGTTAAAACAAATTCCTATCCCACCGAGCATGCCAAAAATTGTTGTCACCTAGAATCGCACCCTGTGCAAAGTTTACAAAAACTTAAGCATTCTAGAGCAACATGGGATCATCTCAAGGCTGTGGGTCACCTATAGCTGGAATGAACCTCCAGAGAAGGTTGGATTCCTTTGGGTATCACCTAAACTATTGTTTCTTTGAGAGGAAAGAGCAAAGAGATACATAAATTAAAGGACTACACTAGGGTGATACACCGAACTGGTGAGAAATCATGAAATGAACATAGGAAGAACATACACTTGAAGGCCTAATTGCTATTCTCAGAGAAACTTCTTTCAGAATTAATGTTTTAGTCCTAATAGGTTTGGCCCACATACACATCTCAGGAAGAAAAGATTAATTTCACAGCTCTAAGATATGAATACAGAATTATAAAACACAGTTAAAGACTTGCATTGTTCAAAAGAAAGGTACAAAAATGAGAATCAATACAAACATGAACAAAAAATTCCAAGGTAAACTCTGTGTTGTATTCAAGATTCTAGTTGAGTTATAGAAAAACATACATTGATTGAGAAACGATTGATTAAAAAATCACTAACTCTTCAGAGTGTGTAATCAGAACTATTTACAAAAAGGCAAAAAATTCCTTATATACAGACTGTATGTCGGCCCTTTAGGGCTTACAAAAATATCCCCCTTCAGAAAAAGATCTAACTCAGATCTTTAATGAATTAATTGCAGAAGCCTGCGTGTCCCTGTTGTTGGTGTCGGTGTGAAGAACCACTCTTGGAGAAGCCTTCTCCTGATCTTTTTGTAGCATTAATTCTTCCGATCCATCATGTCCAGCTACTGAGTCCCTTGTTGAAGAGCCACATTGAATGCCCCCCGAGCTTAGAACAAATATATGTTGTATTCCTATTGCATTCGTCCAACGTTGGCACTCCACGTTCTGATCAAACTACCACGGCTCACCTCAGATCCCTCTAGTTAGTCGAACACCTTCCATGCGGGCCCTGTAGCTGGTCAAAAGTCCTTTTGAATGGAATTGCATCTTGGCAAGATGTTAAAAGTTTCTTGCTGATGCAATTATGTGTCTCTGCAGTTAGAAGTCATGTTAACACCGCCAAAACCATCGGTAAGACAAATGGATTCGGTTAGAAGTCCCAGCGAGCACCATTGAGTCACATCAATATCGGCCAGAGATTCTATGTTCAGGAAAACCTCCTAACGAGCCCTTCATCCCTCGGTGAGCACATATGCAGTCCGTATGACTCTTGGTGATGACCTCTCATCGAGCTCATTTCGTTTGCCCCCGAGCTTACTCTTCTCCTCCGGGCTTGAGCTCCTTTGGCTTTCGGTGAGACATTGGTCTATCAGCCAGACTTCATACCGAGCACCTCTTCACTCTCTGCTAAGCTGTTCACTTTACTGTCGGTGAGATGACACCGAGTCGGGGAGACCCTTATTGAACTCACAAGACTATGCTGAAGTATATAACCTTCGGCGAGACTCCAGACAGTCGCCAAGACCCCGTGGTTAAAACCCCAGCTCTTAGCGATACCAGATGTTTTATTGGTGGAAACCTTACTTCTTTGCTTCAGCCTTCAAGACCCTTTTGTCGAGGAGACACTCCCTGGTCGGCATGAGGTTGTGTCGATGGCACTTATCCCAGCGAGGCCTCACTTCATCTGTCGGCAAGAGGCTGTCCACGTCTCCCCGAATGCATTTTACCTAACCAAGCTCTACTTTCCTTACGCCAAGAGACTACTGAATCGGGGAGACTTCCCTTTGACTTGGAAAGATACACCAAAAACCTCCTTTTCGTTGAGAAATTAATGGGTCGCTAAGACCACCTGCCGAATTCCCTTTTGTCTGCTCGAAGAACTACCATTGTGTCTTCGGCAAGAGTCTTGTTGAACTGATTTTGTCTTCATGAGGACCCATTTGAGTATCGACAAGAGCCTATTGGTGTCACCCTGAAAGCATTTCACTCCACTGGGATGTTCCCTTGAGCTCAGGGAGAGCTTCCTCAGTCGGCAAGACATCCTGCCGACCGAGCCCTCATTCTGTCCGAGCTCTTCTTTACTTCGTTAAGACTCTCACCGAACTCCTACAGCTTTCTGAGTTCTTCTCACCCTTCGGCAAGACATCCTATGTCGGCGAGACATTAGCTTTAGTGACGCCGCCTTTCTTGTCGGGGAGACACTAAGCCTTCGGCATGACCTCATGCCAAGCCTCAAAACCTTTGGTGAACTCTTCACTCGGCAAGACATTTGATGTCGGCGGGACATTCCGGTGAAGTCCCATAGTTACACCGTGGTTCCTTTGTTTCGGCAAGACTCCTGCCGAAGACAACTGCATAGAGGCCCATCCCTTCCTTTCGGCAAGACTTTCATCCTCGCCAAGACCTCCCGGTTAAGCCCCTTACTTTTTTCGAAAGCATATATCACTTTGAGACTCTTCACATGTCGGCGAGACATTTGACCTTCGCTGGGACCTCTCACCAAGCGTTGTAGGTCTCCTCGAAGCCCATGGTTGCCGAGAGTCTTGGAGAATGACGGTTGAATGGCCTATCGGCCAAGGAAATCCACGCGGTAAGAGGTCATACCGAACACTCTCCGTTATAGTGATAGGCTCTGCAAGCTCGTTCGGCATGACAGAAACTAGGTCTCAGCAACTTGCTCAAGATGGAAAGAATCAAACAGTCAGTCGGCCAAACAGTAGGAGAGTCTTGCCAAATTTCTCCTTGGATGATTTTCATGCCGAAACTTCCTAGGGTAGCTTCTCCCACTGAGTTCACCGTGACCTAGCAACAGATGTAGAGTCTTTACCCTTTTGTGAATGTCCCACTGGCCTCTGAAGGTCTAACATTTGATTATCTCACCTGATTTAACTGTAGGTGAAATAGAGGCAATAGTACTTTCAAGAATGTCTCATCCAGGTCTGCGACTGGTGGTAGGGGTAGAACCCTAAATCAATTCTCAATGGATGTAATCTCATCCCTTGAGTGTTTGACCAACTTATCCCATTCTACCTTATACGCCAAATACTTATCAATAACTACAAGGTAAGTGGCAGCATCATCCATTTGGTGCTCGAAAATGGACCCATCATCAAGTGGTACATAGACATCATGCCACAACTTCCTCAATTGTTCCAAGTTCAGATACTTGGGCGTGATCTTCATTCTTCCTGTCATTATCTCGAAAAAAGCAATGCAACCATTGTAGATGCCAGCTAGGGTGTCGTCAATGTGTTTTCTTTGTTTGTAAATCTTCTTTAGCACATTTTGCCTAATTTGCAATGCCTCGAACCATTCCCATGGTTCAGCAGCTCTAGAAGAAGGAAGGATCTCGTCACTCACCAACCTGTTCTGGGTGTACTCTATTATAGTCCTAGTTTTCTGTAGAAGGAGGTCGGTGTCATCTTTATCTTGTGTCATTACCTGCTTCAACCATTCAGTGGTCCTTGTAGTATCCTTTCCAGTTCACTAGATCTCCCTGATAGCTTCATCACCTTTTACCTACACCCCTCTCAGCCAATTCACAGTGGCAACAGTGGATGCTTTCATCTTTTCTAGCTCGGTGATGGTCTCCTGAGGCAGAGGATTTGAAGCAGAGGAAGAGGGATTAATGGACCGCAGTGGCTTCATCAATTCCTCCAAGCATTTCTTGAGATCTGAATTCTCTTTCTTCAGCTCCTACTTGGCCTTCATTTCCTTCCTTAATCGATCCACAATAATAGTATTGGAGACCTCATAATCTTCAATATCCTGCTCAGCTGATGTAGGCCCCAGATTGAGAGTCTGAACACTGTAATCCTTTCCGACCACATCATTTCTATCTTTTTTTGGAGTAGGGGTGGCGATATGAACAATTTTGTTATGTGCTTCATCCCTTTCAACCTTTGAGATCACCCTAGCCCTCTTCTTACCTTTATCTTTCCCAATTTTGGCTAGGAGTGCATCCCAATTTGGTGGTGTGTCTTCTACCACAACTTGTTTCCTCTTTATCTCTTTGTCCAACCACTCTGGAACGGTGGGCTCCAATTGCGAAACAACTTGCACCTCTCCCTGTTGATCCTCCGATATCCTTTCCTTTAAATTGTGTTTCTTAGGGGTCTCATCCATCTCACCTTCCTTTTCAATATGCTTTCCCTTATGTTTAGGTGATGGATCTCTCATTGCCTCTATTCCTCCTAAAGGAGACTCAACTTCCTCAGTCCTAACAGGAGAATCTGTATGCGCAATCAAAGGAGATTTTATTTCTTTTTCAATTTCGGCCTCCGCACTGTAGAGTTCACCTTCATGAAACTCTTCCCCTTCAGTACCCGGATGACTCTCAACATCCCTTGACTCACTTGGTTTGCTTTGAGCTTCATGAGCGAGAGGCACATCATCATGTTGCTCCTTATGAAGAGTGGCAGGAGGAAAATCTGCCTTAGGCACATCATTCCTGGGAGGGGGAGTATTAGACCTCCTTGTATATACCTTTGCTTTCTCCTCTAAACTTTGAACATTCACAATTGGTGGGGAGTACTAGTCTTATGCTTGTCCTTCTTGACGATGGCATCAAAATCACAAATATGTCTAGTTACTTCCAATAATATAATGTGGTTAGTGGGATACCTTGGAAGTCTGTATGGGGCCCTTTGGCAGCCATCGATCCGAATGTAGGAGAAGGTTGGGAATTGAATAAACCAAGCTCCATACTTCCTAATGAGCTCCTTTGCTTGATCTAAAATTCTTACATGCTCTGCTTCTTGAAGGATTCTGGTGATATGTATGGTAAATGCATCGTTTGCCCTCCTATAGTTTGAACCTCCCCAGTGCAACTAAGGGAAAACTTCATAAATAATATCCTACCTGAAAATTCCTTTTGTGTCCAATCCTCTATAGGGGTGGAATCTAGCCAGTGCATAGACCAGATATGAGGTCATTGTGAAAGTCTTTGTCCATAACATATTGGACAACTGCTTGTGAATTACTTGGTTGATGACCCCTGCCCAATGGTAGTTAATCTTTTCTTGTTCCATCCTCACAATCGCATGGCACATCCAATTCTAAAATGTACCAACACTCTTCAATCCAAGCACCCTACTAAGAAAGGTGATGGCATCATAGTACTCCTTGAATTTTGCTCTGAACAGCTGCTTAGGCAACTTGGAATAGTGGGACTTGGGCTTCTCTAGCCAGGAGTTGATAGATTGTTGCGATTTCACAGTCTGGTCATCATAGAACTCCTAAGATACCCCAATGGTGAATCCCACCACATGAGACCAATCTAGCATGTCAAATGTTTTGGCAATGGAAAACGGGTTGAGATTGGCAATGAACCTCCATTGAGGACCAATTATCCTCTTTGTATCCTAATCATAGTGCCTGGCGCACTCAAGGACCAGCTCATAACATTGCACTATAGAGGGGAAACTAGCAACATGGGACAAACCAGATTCCATTATTCTTCTAGTCACCAAAGGAGGATCTTTGGTTGCCATCCTTGCTTTAAATTCCTCATAGTCCCAGAGGCTGACATTTGTATCAGTGACTTCTGACCAGACAAAAGTGATCTTACTCTCTGGGACCTTGCTCTTAATGTCCAGCTTAATCCTCTCGGCATCGGATAATGAGGAACCAACTACTGCTTTGCTTGATTCAGCCTGCACTCAACATGAAAACATAATAAAAACCATAGGAAAGAAAGTTTAATTCATCAGAACACCATTAGAATGCATCTCATATAGTCAAGGTGTCATTAAATCTCATATAGAATGACAATAAAACATTTTGAGTTCCAAGACCATTCACGGAATCTGAGCTAGAGAGGAATTTGGGAAATTCCAGACCGATTGGATTCAACCGGAATAACCTAGAAACACCTACTTAATCATTAAATTTGATCATTTTCCATCAATAAATTTACATGGGAGATTCAAATATG
Organism: Sequoia sempervirens; assembly: GCA_007258455.2. NCBI lineage: Eukaryota > Viridiplantae > Streptophyta > Pinopsida > Cupressales > Cupressaceae > Sequoia > Sequoia sempervirens. The sequence continues at coordinate 3,506,238 of VDFB02270651.1, read as the reverse complement.
ACATGAAATAATCATCAAATGCATCATGAATTGTAAACGAATCCAATTATTTCGTGTTCCTTTATATTTCATCAAGTTTCGGGGAAATCCGTGAGGGACGGATTTCCGCGAAGAACAGGCCAAAGAGGATTTTTGGGAAATTCGGGAGACACTGGATTTCGGAGAAATCCGGACTCGGCGGAAATCCATGTTCAAGGAGAAGTTCTGAACTAATGGGAAATCCTAGAACGAAAGTTTTTGCAAGGGTCAATTATCTTGCTGAGAAGTCTTGGTGAAATCATCTTGTCCCACTGACTTTCGGGGTCTAAACAAACACTTCGGCTAGGCTAAATTTTTTGATATGAGGTCTTAGCGAAGCTGAGGTGTCTTACCGTTAGGCATTAGGTTTTGAATTCGGCAAGAGGTTCTTCCAATCGCGCAATGTTTCAGCGATATGAGGTCCCATCGTCATAACCTCTTGCCAACATTATGAAGTCACCCCAACAGAAGGTCACTTGACAAGAGCAGGATATGCTCAGCGAAAGGTCTTGCCGAAAGGGGGAGGTCTTAGTGAACTTAGGAAAGATCGTCCAGACGAAAGGAGCCCGCTATGAGCTCTTGGCGATGAGGTTTGTCTTGCCGACAGAAAGACTTCGGCGTGAGAATTGCGGTGTCTGGGTGACCAGATGCAAACCCACGAAGGGCTTCAGTGTACAAAGAAAGATCTACATGAAATCTCACTGACCTCGAAGGGTTACAGCAACTAAAAGAATAGAGCTCGATGAAAGCAAAAGTGCTTGGTGGGAGGTCTCACTGAAAGGGGAATGTCTTGGCGAAGAAAAGGAATATCGGTAAAGCCACTGGATCTCACCATGACCTTTTGTCGACTAGGACTTGTCCAGCTGAAAGCGAGTATGAACAAGCATATCGATGAGACATCTCCTCATGGGCTGAGGTCTCGACGAAAGCAAAGGTCTCACCGACTGATATGCATAAAGGATTTCATCAGTATAAAAATGATAGTGTCATGGTGAACTAACATGAACCTAGGAAAACCACTTCGGCGAACCCCAGGGTGGTCGATATGATATCTCAGCGATCCCAAATGGTCACAGTGAATGAAATTTAGAAGGGATGGATTATCCCGGACTGCGATGCTGAGCCACGACTATGGATTTTGAAAATTTTAACCTAGGGAAAGTCAAGGACGGAGCTTTCAAAAAAATTCTTCGCATTTTAGGTCAATCTTAAGATAGAATCACCTGATATGGCACTTCCCTAGGTCCAAAAACCCTACTCATCTGCCATTAGTGCACAGGCACGTTCAGAATTTAGTCATTTCAACTGTTGAGTCATCAGTAGGATTTACTAATCACTCTTAGGTAGGATTCATTAAAATACAGATGGACACATGAACTCACAACTTGCCTAGGAGATGACAAAGGATACAATACCGAACAACCCTAGCATGAAACAAACAAATACACAGGAATTCAAATCCCACAAGTCCTCACAATACCAATGTGCCATTCATAATTCAATTCAAAGTAGAGCAATCAGATACATACCATTATAAAGTGGGAATTGATCTCAGAAGCAGCAAGCGCGAAGCTCAATGGTGTCCACAATGAACACAGACGATAATTCACAAGAAATCACCACCAAATGAGACCAATTCAAACCCCAAACACCCAAATCAAATCTAAAAGCTCAAAGAACAAACTCTAAGGATGCGGATCTCAACTCAGACAATGGCAAATAGTGAGCATAATGGCACAAAAGATCTCAAAATCAGGTTAACTATACTTCTCAGAACACGCACGGAGCCATAAATGTAGTCGACAACACAGCCAGAGAAGGAATTCAAGAATCCCACAACAAGGTAGAATCTGAGAAAATCTGGCCCACATGGAAATCCACAAAGAACAAAAATCCCTGAATAACAAGGGTCCATCCGGAGTCCAAGCAGGATCTGGGAAAATCCGACTAGGGCAGAAAATCCCAAATCTGAGCAAAAGCCCGAAATTCATCCAGAACTCAAGATTTTCAATGAATAACCTAGGAAAACACTAATGCATTCAAAATAAACAATTTAAACACATGCCTAGGTCAGACAAAACCTCAAAAGAAAGGGCCAAAACACTAAAACCCAAGCAAAAGAGGGTCCCTGCTTACAGCAGGACGTGTGTGCAAAAAAATGCACAACAAGATGCAGTTCATAGTCTTAAATGACAAATAGACCTTATCGGCTAGATAATAATCATCGGGGTGATAGTGAGAAGTCATATCGAGCTAATATATGTTTTACCGATTGAAGCACAAGGAAATATGTCGTCTAGACCAGAGCCATCGAAGTAAAGTTCCTGAAGTCAGCCCGTGACATTCATTCGGTCTTACCGATGAAGCAAAGGAGGATTTTGTCAGTAGGATAATGTTACCAGGATAAGTTCGATGAGTCCTACTGACCTCCATGACACACCGAGAGAATTGTATTGGTAAGGGACTTGGCGATATGTTTGGAGGGAATGATTATCGGAAAGACATGATTCATGGTCTCACCGATGGAGAAATTCATCGGTGAATCAGACTTTAGCGGAGAGAGATAAGAAGGTCATACCGAGTGTAGTTCCATCGGCAAGAAAATCGTTATGCCTTGGCGATCAAAATTGATGAAGAAAATAGACCAACAGGATTGGCTTGGGGATCTTTTCAATAAAGAATGAAGGAAATATCTCAGAAAGATACATATCTTTGGAGTAAGATGAAGACTGTCTACCCAACTTACTAAGTCACAGCGATAGGTTTGCATTGGTGGGAGTTATAGTGATATACTTAAGACTGAAAGGATAACTCTCGAGGAGACTCATAACACCGGTGAACCTACAAGACATCTTAGTGATATATGATCTATTGATAGCAAAGATACAAATTAACTATCGGGGAGACATAGAGTGTCAGGGAAACTACAAGATGTATAAGTGGGTGTTTAATGAACGTTGGTAAAAGCCCGAACAAAAGGATAGCCCAAGATTTGAAAATGTCTTGCCGACAAGATTACATGATGAGATAGTGAGAGTTTCGAAAAAACCTGCTACACTCATGTTTTAGCTAAAACATTAATGGTGCCACAGAGCATAAGTAATTTCATGAATCAAGGAGAATTCAATTGAAAACATTATTGTGGAATTGATAGCGGAGGAAGCAGAGGGGCGAGTAAAGGACCACGGCAGTCTTTTAGTTCAAAAATTTTGAGCAAACTACAATAAGTTCTTCATACCTTAATTTTGCAATTTTGAAGAATGGAAGCCACTAGTTCAGGAAAATCAAAGGGTAGAAAACATGGGGAAAGTAGTCAGTCTAAAGGGAAAAAACAAAAAACCAAAATTCAGCTAGAGGGAACTGAGCGAAAGCTAAGTCAAGATCTTATCGACCAATTACCTAGCTCTGGACCTAAATCCAGACAATCTGCACAACTTAGGGCAGAAGTGGATAAATTATATGACAAATGTAAGCTCATAGGAGATATTTGGACTCCAATAAGAGGTTATGAACTATTTATCTTTCATTACTATCAGAGGAATCATTTTGAACTAGTATGTAACCCATGGAAGCTTAATCTGGGGAAGTTGGTTTGCCCTAATGTATTTTTCAATGTTGAATTGGTGAGATTGTTGGCCACTTATTATAATTCAAAACTCAAAGCCATCTGTGACCCATCCAGGAACCCAATTATACAAATATCAGAGGATGCAATAGGCAAAGTCTTTAAATTGGAAGGGGTATGCAACAAAAAAATCATATGTGAAGAGTTAGAAAAGGAATTCGGGAGGATGGACACAATTTATAAAGGTTGGAGATTTCCCTTGCATAAAATTAGACATGGTGGCAAACCAATTCCGCTAGAAGATAGTGAAGGACCTCCATTCCATGTTGATCTTTTGCAACCCTATATGAAATACACTTATTTCTCGGTAGGTCAAGTATTGGGAATGGAAGTCCCTGAGTATATGACAATTGTGCCCATGGTAATTTCAGCAAATATTCAGTATCACAACTCTAGACCTTTTGATTATGCCTCATACATTTTTAAGGGGCTCGATTCTGGGTTGATGGCAGTAAAAGGTGGAGCCTCTATCTTACATCTTAGGCATTATTCACTGTTGATGCATATAGTGTTGTATTTTGGACAGGAGTTAGGGTTGTGGCCTCAGGAGATGAAAATTTCACAATTCGACAAGGAAGGCATGTCATTACCTATTCAATTATGGACTATTTTTTGGGACAACAGGTTTACTAATTCTAGTTTTGTACACTTTGAGGAATATTTTGTAAAACCATTGTACAAATTTTATAATCATCCATGTGCTTATTCTTTATCTGATGAGATAAAGAGGTTTCTCAGGCCTAAGGACTTCAATGGGCCAATTAGCCACAATTGGGGGGATTGGTACTGTTTAGAGGATGCTACCATGATTAGGGTTTATGGATTTGAAGATGCCCCATTCATTTTTCCTAAAACAGTTCTAGACAGGATTGCATACTTGGAAATTGTTAGGAAAATGGAATTTTCCAGTGTTATGAATTTGAGTTCTTTTGGCAAGCAGGCTTTTATGCCCAGTACACTATGCTTCGGTGATTTTACTGTATTGGAAAAAGAAGGATATAATCTGATTCTTGATAAGTTACTGCAATATAATATGAAAAGAGGACCACCAAGAAAGAATTTTGATCTAGAAGGATATATCAATTCTTCTAAACAAAAGATGAACTTTGGGGGCTATCAACATGTGCCCTATCAATTTGATGATATGATTAGGAACTTGGCAGTAGAAGAAGTGAAAATGGTGGTTGAAGAATATAATCAAGGGTTGCAAGAGACAGAGCTATTGTCTTCCGGGGAAGAGACATCTGGGACTAATGTGCCAAGATCTACATAACAAGATGTCAAGATTGAGAACTCAAGATTACACTTGCCCTGCTAGGGAATTAAGTGTTGAAGAGAGTATAGATACAGATGCAAGGCACGTAGAGTATAAGTCATTTGAAGCAAATAATGAATTTATAAATTCTCCATAATTTAAGGAATTCCTATATAAACAAAAAGGAAAAGAGATAAGAGAAATGGTTGACAATGTCACACCAGGTAATGAAGAACATTTATTGAATTATCTAAAGATGAGTGTGGATAGAGAGATGGCGGGTATGACCCCTGAAAAGGGAAGGAAAATGTTAGAAAGTGCTGGTGTTATGATTTTTCCAGGGTTGGATCTCAATTCTGCATTAGTCTTTGACAGTTTGCTGAAAAATAGTAATGCTACACACAAGCTCAGCCCGAAAAAGGTGACAGAAGTATATGCAAGGTCAAAGTACAATCCAGATGAAGGGTCATTAATGATTTGGGCCTTGTATCCACCTCACAAGAAATCAGTTGTCATTGATACTAAGAAGGCATTCAAGCATGTTATGAATCTAAAGGTTGGGGAGGCTAATCTTGTGGCAACAACAAAGATTGGGATCAACGTAGCAAAACTAAACAAAGCTCGAATACAAATGTTGATCAAGGAAAAATAAATGTACAAAATCAATAATGAGAGAATGTTGAGAGAAAATGACCGCCTAAAAGATTTATTAGGAGTTACAATGGGATCAACCAAGATGCTCACCCATGGTGAAAGTTCACACAAAAAAGATCATTGGGAAGGATCACGTGCATATTCTCAAGGGAAGTATGATGCACTTGTAGTAGTAATTAAGAAAAGACAAGCCAGTCTAACAACTTGGTTGAATAAGCTCTAGGATATGCACTCACATAAATTTTCTGCATTACAAGAACACGAGAGAATGGATGGTAGGATCCTAGAGAAGCTCCAGGAAATAAACTAGAGGTTGTAAATCATATCATGAATAAGCACAAAGACTTCTTTGAAGAATTGTGAGGGGATGCACAGGGATTAATTGATGCCACCAAAAAGGGATTGAATGCATTCTTTGATGATAGAGGAAGATTAAAAGAAATGACTAGGTGGAAAGGTGAAAGTGAGTCAATATTGCAAGAAATTTTGAAGACAGCTATCGCGAAAGATATAACACTGGATGAAGCATGCAAACAAAATGAAAAGATGGTGAAAATGGAGATCATGATCTAGAATACATTGGGAGATGCAGATACACATGAACGCCAGGACTACTTGGACCACTTGTCAAAGATTCATTTATGGCTTAACAGAGCCTAATTACCTTTTTTAATTTATTGTTATTTTAACATAAGACATTTCTAAAAGGACGTGCCCTGTCAAGCAGTTGATGTATAAATATCCATTTTTGGTAACGAAAGGATACAATGAATAGGAAAAGGATACAATAGATTGCAATGTTCATAATCATGAGACTATGATGCATATTTGAAACTATGGAGATATCAATGAAAATCATTTGACGTGGTGGCGTATTTTTGGTATCAGTTATTTGTTGTGCTAATTGATAGTATTGCTGAAGTTGTCTCCAAGGTTGATGTTTTCTAGTTATTTAAATTGATATAACAAGCATATATTCAATTTATCAGTGCACACTTGTTGTATCTGTATGGTTTGATTAACTGGTTCTTTCAAGGAAAGATTAAATCCTTTTAGTTAAGCATAGTAATTAGGGAATCTCATTTGGATCATTAAGAAGAACTTTGTAATCATTTTCTTGCATGTTTATACAATTTGTAAACTCGAATTTATATGCCAAACAGTAGAGTATCTACCAGAAAGACGTTACTTATTTTAGGTCTTTCATTTGACCCCGCACACCCAATAAGGCACTAGTATCTACCACTTCACCATTTAGTTTTATTCATTTCTCACATTTTTTAACTGAACATATTAGTTTTAGCCTTGATATTGCTTATACAATCTATACCAAAATAAAACTCATTTATCCACTCCCATTTTCCAATGTGGGTAAATTTCTTTAAGGAATAAACATAAGTCAAGTCTTCCTCATTCATATAGGTATACCCGCCTAGGTCTAGTAGAACCTGAAGAGAAGAGGGTTCAAATCATTTGGCTTTGTCTATTACCCTTAAACGTATCAAGAGATTGGAAACCACTTGAGGTACTTTTCCCGTGTTTTTGAGAGCTAACAGGGTTCATCTCCCAAAATTTGGACTTTAAGATTTGATGGATCAAAATGTAAGAAGGTTGCAGGAATCAAATTCAAATTGATCAATTTGATAGGGAAAAATTTATTTGTTGCTCATAGGCTACAATTCTAGTGCACTAATAATGTTTCCAAACACAAGGCATTGATCCATGGGCTATTGATGGCACTAAGGAAGAATATTAAGATATTGCAAGTATTTGGAGATTTTGAACTAGCGGTGAAACAAGTTAGAAGGCAATATTTTTGTCACAATAGGAGAATGACCAACTATCAACATAGAGGGTGGGATTTGATTGAAGGCTTTGATGCATTCAACATCCAACTAATTCCAAGAACTAAAAATCACACCATAGATGCTCCAGCCCAAGCAACCAGTACACTAGAGCCTCTATCCTTCTCTGGATTGAATAAATTCATTGTTGAATTAACACTAGTCCCTTTTGTACTAGACAATGTTTCAAAATTTCAAGTATTCGAAGATGATAAGCACATCTTGGATTTCATAACTAGTTATGATGTGTTCACTACACAAGTGATTGATGAGATGAAACCCCAAGAGGTAGAATTGGATATGGAAGGGGTCCTCAATTTCAAAATGAACACAATACCATGAGGGATGTTCTAGTTAGAAAGGATTTTTGACCTTGATAGGATAAAAGACTAGGATCAATAAACAAAGGAAGACTCCATAGATAGTTAGTGTGATACTTACAATATGGGCACTCCTGATGTTGTTAAGAATGTGTTCATTGGGAAGGTGTGTACTCTAGAAGAGAGGAAGATTTTCATATATATGCTACTTTCTTACCAGGATGTTATAACATGGAGCTGCAAAGATCTGAAGACTTATTACACCTCCATCATAATGCACACCATCCCTTTGAAACGAGGAGAAAAACCTTTTCGAAAAAGGAAAAGGCCCATCAATGCCTTGCTGGAGCTGATCATCCAAAAAGAGGTACAAAAATTATTTTCCACCCGCATCATATTCCTACTCAAGCACTCAATGTGGGTAGGTAACTTGGTTCCTATCCGCAAGAAAAATGGAGAAATAAGTTTGTGTGTTGATTTTAGAAATCTTAACCAAGCATTTGAAAAGGATAACTACCTAGTGCCTTCCTTGGATGAGGTTCTATAGATTGTGAATGGGTCTCAAATTATGTCCTTGTTAGATGGTTACTTGAGTTACAATCAAGTTATGATCCAATATGAAGATGAGCATAAGACTTCCTTCACAACCAAATGGGGAACGTTTGCATACATGAGAATTCCTTTCAAATTGATCAACGTAGGGATGACATTCTAGAGAGCAATGGATATTGACTTTAAGGATATCATTGGTAAATGAATTATTATCTATATGGATGACCTGATGGTTTTCTCTAAGAAAAGGGGTGATCATGTTACCGACCTATGCAAAGTATTCCAAAGATGCAAAGAATTTCGCATCTCACTGAATCCCAAGAAGTGTATATTTGGAGTAACAGAAGGAAAGCTCCGAGGACATGTCATCTCAAAACATGGAATTTTAATTGAACCTTAAAAAGTTTAGGCTATCCTAAAAATTAAACCACCAGCCAACAAGAAAGAGATGAAATCTTTCTTTAGAAAAATTAACTTTGTTCAAAAATTCATCACGGGGTTTGTTGAAATAGTGAAATCGTTGAACGCAATTCTAAAAGAGGATGCTAAAGTGGAATGGAATGTTGAGGCCAAACAAGCATTTGATGAGATCAAGAGTGCTATAGCTGCTACCCCTGTGCTGGTAAGTTTGGATTATTAAAAGCCTTTCTATATATAATCTTTTGCATCAGACCATTCTTGTGCAAGTATGTTGACTCAAAAATTAGAAAAGGGAAATGAATACCCTACAACTTTCATGATCATTCATCTTAGGGATGTGGAGCTGAGATATCTAAATGTGGAAAAGCAGGCTTATGCTCTAGTATGAGGCGTTAAGAAATTCAGACATTACATCCTAAGAAACAAAGTTTGTGCCATTGTACTCGACCTTGTTGTAAAGCTCCTATTGATGTAGAATGAGATGGGGAAAGAAGAGCTAAGTGGGTCACCATACTACAAGAATATGACCTCAAAATTCAACCTATGAAGTTGGTGAGGGGACATGCTCTAACACAAACTATGGCTAAAATAGGTCTAGAGGTTGTTGCACAACAATATCATCTTCAAGATGTATCCTTGGATGAATGGTATGATGATATCGTGTATTATTTATTGAACTAGAAATATCCTAATCATTTGAATATGGTACAGTGAAGAGTCTTACATTTAAAAATGTAGGAGTTTAGGTGAACTCCTCAAATACCCCAGAATCACCTGCAAGACAAAATAACTTCCACAAGAGAGAAATGGCAGAAATATCATGCTATCATTAAGATGCAAGAATGCCAAATTGAATATGAGATGATTACAAATGTACAAAATGCCTTGAATATATAGGCATGAGTGAAAACCTAAAATTTGTGAGATGTTGCCAAGTGTAAAATCACACTACATGTGACAACATGTGAACCCTATCTAGGAAATGATAAAAAGATAGAGATAAGTTCTAGAAGGATAACTCATCTTCTAGAAGGAATCTTATCTCCTACAAACAAGGTAGGGGGAATTACCCCATTATTAAATGATTTATCTAATTAGGCAACCTAGGACTTAAAATATTACCTAAGTAAACTTATGCAAAGTGTAATTAAATAATTAATTACACCAACACCCCCCATAAGTGCAACTTAGGGAGAAGAAAATTATTATGCAAAAATGAGTCTCGACAACAAGGCCTAATCAGGTACTCATTTACAAATGCAATGCAAACTAAACCAAATGGGGTAAAGGAGAAAACCACATGGGAATAAAACTCCTACCCAAAATAGAATGAAAAAAAATGGCTAAGTGATGAAGGATGGAGGACTCCATAAGACCCCCCAAGGACACCATCCATCACAAAGATACATAAAAGAACCCCCCCAGAAGAGAGGAAGAAAGAGGCCACATAGCCCCCCCAGAATGAAGTAACTCCAATAAGACATAAGAAACCACATCTCCTGAAAAAAGTGAGAGGGAAAAGGCCACGAGAAAGAAATCTGTGAAGGTGAAGCAGGTGTAGCCCAAGATGTCTCCACTAAAGTAGATGAGACCTCAACCAATGAAGAATTCAGAGAAGGTGAAGACTCAAGAGTATCCTCCAAAGATGAATGATCAACAACATCCTATTGCACTGAAATAGAAGAAACCACATCTGTAGTCATAGAAGTATCAGCAACAAAAGAAGGAGGAGATGGAATGGATGGCTCAAGAATTGGGTCCGAAGAGAGAACACCAATGTTCAAGAAGCCAAATGTCTCCTTTGAATGATAATTCACACTAGAAGTGTGAGGAACAACTCTAGGAATAGAAGCACTATCAGTAGCAAAATCTACAAATGAATACAACCGAGATGAGTGATCCGCCACCCTACTAGCAATAATCGCTCTACTCTCCAAGTCTTTGATGATAATAGAATCAGGTGTAAACTCCACAGATTTCACATTACCTCCATGTGTGATCTGATGTATGGAAAGAAGGTTGTTTGTCAAATGAGGAACACACAAGACATCCTGAAAAGTGTTGTCCCCAAAACTAATAGACCCCTTCCCTGTAACACTCATGTATGTATTTTTTCCCATCAACATAGGAGACATAGTACAAGGCTCAAAGGAAGTGAAAAAAGACTGCGAAGATGCCATATGATGAGAAACTCCTGAATCTAGAAGCCATCTTCCTGATTCATGACTTGAATAAGCACAAAGAGCATGTCCTTTCAAAATTGATGCGGTATGGAAACCAGTTGTGCCTGTGTCAAGTTGCTCTAAAGAATGAGGGGAGGAAAATGACGTAGACATCCTACAAGGAAAATCAATCTGATATTTCTAAAGAAGATGTTTCAGCTCATCAATATCCTTCTTGTAGCATCTATGTTATGCATGTCCTTCCCTCTTGCAATAAGCACATGTAACTTTCTCCTTCTTAGATGATTACCCCTTAGAAGAGGAGGATGAATTTGAGGACTCCTTTAGTTGCTCATGAGATTTGGAATCCTTTTCTTTCTATTTCTTGCCTTTGCCTGAAGAAGCCTTTTGATCTTTCGGCTCCTGAGATGCAACAAGTGCCTGTGATGAAGAAGGTTTCACCGTTCCCATGCTAGCTAACTTAGCTTGCTCTCAAGTGAGAGATGAATCAAAGTCATCAAGAGATGGCATAGTGAATCTCGTACCAAGAGCATCCCGAGTGGCATAAAAGGTAGAGACAAAATTGAATATTTTGGTCCAAGCTTAGAAAGAATGGACAATATCAACTAAGAGTCCTGCTTCTGAATACCACACTGTGTCAACTGCAAATGAAGAGACTTGAGTTTTGTGAAGAAATCTTGGATGCTGTCAAAATCCCTAGGATTTAAGCTAATGAGCTCATTCTCTAACTAGAATCCTCTCATAGTATCCTGCTTCCAAAAAAAAGACTCTAAATTAGTCCAGATCTGATTTGGAGAAGTACAAGACTCAATATGAAAAAGAAGATCAGGAGAAATAGACAAACATAAAGTACCAAAAGCTTCATCACACCTATTAAACCATTTTCTCCTTTCAGTAGCATGTGCAGGTTCAACTTCAGTACCCATGGTCACTTTGTACAACCCTTTGTGCTTCAAAAGAATCTCCATTTGTTTTTTCCAAAAAAATTAGTTGAACAGAGTAAGGGGTACAATATTTTGTGAATCCATGAAAAAATAGCAGTATATACTTTCAAATGCAAAAAATATTCCCCTTTGATCTCAAAAAAAGTCTTGATTACATGTTCCACCAGAAAATAACCCAGAAAGCAAAGGCTGAGTTCTAACAAAAAAATAGATATCTGGTGAAAAACCTAGAAAAATCAGGTCTGATATTTGTGAAGACGATGAAACTAGCTTTTCGATGATATCTCGTTTGTGAAAATCTGACACTATGGCCAAAAGTTATGAATTTTTAAAAAAAGCTGAATTTAGCCTGCAGGAAATGGGTTTTCTAGCAAAAAAAGTTTACTTCTGATTTGATTTTTGAAAAAATTGTTCATAATGAGTAGACAAAAATAGAAACTGAAAAATATTTTGAAGCTAAAAGAAAAACCCAAAAATTGTTTTTTGATCCAACAAGCAGAAAATGAAAAAATATATATTTTTTAACTTTCAACCAAGAGAAAAATGAAGTGTGCCAATTTTTGTAGAACTATTTTCTTCAAATCCATGCAAGATATCAAAAATCTAAAAGATAACTAGTTTAGATTTCGACCCTGGCTACAAAACCTAGAAATCAGTTTTCCTGCAACTAAGTGGAAGCTATATTTTTGAAGCAAAAAATGAAAAACGACTTTAATAAAAAGGTTGCTTGCATTCAACAAAACTTTCATGCCAAGATTGATTCCTCATATCTGGGAAGAAGTTTGCAACACTGAAGCTTTGATACCATGTAGGAGTTTAGGTGAACTCCTCAAACACCCCAGAATCACCTGCAAGACAAAATATCTTCTAGAAGAGAGAAATGGCAGAAATATCATGCTATCATTAAGATGCAAGAATGCCAAATTGAATATGAGATGATTAAAAATGTACAAAATGTCTTGAATATATAGGCATAAGTGAAAACCTAAAATGCATAAGATGTTGCCAAGTGTTAAAATCACACTACATGTGACAACATGTGAACCCTATCTAGGAAATGATAAAAAGATAGAGATAAGTTCTAGAATGACAACTCATCTTCTAGAAGGAATCTTATCTCCTACAAATAAGGTAGGGGGAATTACCCCATTATTAAATGATTTATCTAATTATGCAACCTAGGACTTAAAATATTACCTAAGTAAACTTATGCAAAGTGTAATTAAATAATTAATTACACCAACAAAAAATTGAAAGCTACATGCTACAAGGAGGCATTCTGTACAAGAAGAAACATGAAGGGATCTATCTGCGATGCTTGGGAAAAGAAGAAACGGTTTATGTGATGATAGAATTTCATGACAAATATGACATAGGCCATGGGTCTGGGCTTGCTATTGCCCATTAGATCCTAAGGGCTGGGTATTACTAGCCTACCTTGTTCAAGGACGCTCACAATCACATGAAAACATGTCATGTCTGCCAAACATGTGCAACTAGGGAGAAACGTTCCACTCTTCCACTTCATCCTGTCGTCAAGGTAAAGCCTTTTGCACAATGGGATATGGACTTCATCAACCCAATTAATCCACCATCCTCTATAGGGAATAGGTATATTCTTACATTCACTAATTATTTCACTAGGTGGACCGAAGCTATTGCTTGCAAATAATGCACTGCTGAGGTAGTAATTGATTTTCTTGAATTACATATAATTAATCTCTTTAGTTGCCCTTTTCCTTTGGTGTGTGACAATGGTTCTACATTCTCATCTTTGAAATTCTCTATATGGATGTTTGACCATGGTATTGTTATTAAGTTTGCTTCGAATTATTATCCTCAAGGGAATGGTCTCATTGAATCCACTAACAAGAATCTTTTGATAGTGATCTGTAAATTTCTTGAGAGGAATCCTAAGGACTGACATACTCAATTGAAATTTTCCTTGTGGTTTGATCGTACATGAAAGAAATAATTTGTGGGAACATCCCTATATCACTTGGTATATGGATTTGAACCTGTATTTCCTATCCAGTTAAGGATCCCTTCCCTTCAGTTCTTTAATGAGTACTATGAGGAAGGAGAGTGTTTAGAAGCTCATCTGGATAAATTGTTCAATCTTGAATTAAAAGAGGGATGTAGCCCTCAAAAACTTTTTCAAACATCAAGGTGTCATTAAAACGTGGTTTGACCATAAGGCTAAGGTTAAGGCCTTCTAGATTTTAGATTTGGTTCTATACTAGGAAAAAGTTCATGAAAAGAAAGGGGAGCACAGTAAGTTTGACAATTTATGGCTCGACCCCTATCAAATTTTTGAGATCCTAGGAGACAATGCTTCTTGCCTTAAAAAAATCATCGGAGAAGACATCCCATTGCTTGTCAACGGGAAGCATTTGAAGCATTACTTCCTTGCTTGAGTTGTTTTCAATTCGCCTTTGTAAATAGTTAGAGTAGGTGTTTGCTTTTGCTCGTTGCTTGTTTTGGTTTTGGGGTTTCTTCTACTTCTAGGCTTGGGGTAACGTGTCTTATTTTCACAACAACTATTCCATTGTTCGGAACTATTATGAAGTATTTCCCTTACAAACTCTAATCATCTTTCTAGAATGAGTTGGTAGAGGCCCTTTGCTCAATGTCACATGTCCTAAATTTTCAAAGTGGACGAATCCTTAGGTTAGGTTAGTCCTGAATGTGCTTGAGTCTTATATTTTACACACATCTTAACAGTCCTTACTTTGCTTAGGGTCCATTGGGAGGTCAAGTTGAGTGAAAAATCCTATTTTTGCTTTAGCCCCATTGTGGTTCTTAGCCCTAAGTGTAAGCTTCATTGCTTATAATTTGAAATAAGGAGTGAAAAGAAACGAAATATCAAAGAAAGAAAACAAAAGTATTGAAAATAAAAAATAAATTCAACTCATTAGGGGGATCCAAATAACTCCACTAGAGTTATGGACGCTCAACTAGTTGTGGAACTATGTTCAAGAGAATCACAACAATAACCTCATCGGGGCTATCAACACTTGTCTGATAGTGAGGCTCTATCCAAGATGCTTTTAGAGTAAGAATTTTTATGTAGCTTAACTTGACCAACCTTGGTTTTCCTTGCAGCAACCAAGGGAAAGGAATGAACACATAACACACACTTGGATTCTTCATGTAGGAACGTGTTGTCTCATCCACCGATTTTGAGGCTTTTCTATAGAAGTCACTCGATGTGAGGTCTGAAACTAGGATTTTTGGTTTCCAAATTCCAGTTTTTCATCGAAATGCTCTGGAACATTTCCCCAGCGGAGTCACCATTTGTTGTGTGATTTTCACACACATGCCCCATGTGAGGTAGGGACCCCCTCTCTTTGCTAGCTTTCATCCCCATTTTGATATAGGTTTTACCTCTTCCCCTTAAGTGATAGGTTCTCTGAGGTTTGGTTTTTGGCCCCATCTGAAGAGATCAGTGATTTATCTACACTTTGGGGTGTTTTGTTTCTAGCTTCTAGATCCCTTGGCATCATTCAAATCCTTTGGCTTGACCTAGGACCCAATCATAAGGCTAAATTGGCTAAGTGAGGGAAGGCCTTTGGGGATTTTGTCCTGGTTTGGATTCCCCGAGTGATGCAACGTTTCAGAAAATTTGGGATAGCAAGAAATTCCCAAGCTCAATTTGTGTGGGGAATCTGGTAATGTCTAGATTCTCTGAGTCTGCCCCTGGGTCATATCTCCGAGCCTTGAACCGAAACCTCTTGGAGCGAAGGGTAGATGGGTGCATTTAATGCAATTTTGGGAAACTATTTAAGGGTCATTTGGGAACTCTTTCCCCATTTTATGCCTTGGGACTAGTGCCTTCAAACTTATCCTTGACTTGGCAATTGGATTTGGAGGTCAAATTGGAGAATAGCCCTCAAACCTTCCCCCCCATCTGTGGTGCATTCTACAGGAGAAATCATTCCCCTTTTTTTCTTGGATGATGCACATTAAAGGTAGGTTACTCTATCTTGGTTTTGCAATTCAACAATGATGCCCTAACTTGGTTTTGTGCAACAATTGGATGGTTATTTTCATGGTTCGTTTGGATGTAATGGTGAAATGTATTTGTGCCTCATTTTGATTGTGAATGTTTAATGCTTTTTGTGAGAGGATTCTACCTATTGATTGAGCCGTGTGTTAATCTTGAGGGTGTTAGGGTCACCCTTTCATTCTCGTCAGCCTGGATTGTTAGCTAGGGTTTACTCATAGTTTGGTCTTGACCTATAGCTTGCTAGGGTTTCACTTGCTCCATGCTTTGGTGATAGTAAATGATGATCGTTGAAGCCCATTTAAGTCATAGTATTGATGGAGCCTAGTAGCCACCGAGAAATACATGACAAAGGAAACTTGTGTTGACTTTGAATTGTTCCCCAATGCCTTAAATAATCCTAATTTCGATGATAAGCACACAATGGTGAGTCGTGGTGCCTTGGTTTGACTGATAGAATGAGAAGACAAGGGCAATCTTAGAGTAGATATGGTGGATGTTAATGTTCAGGACATTACATAGTGAAGAAGATCACTTAGGCCTTATGTGGAGCACTATCATTATGGTGAGCACACTTAGTTAGAGTCATCTTAGGAATTCTGAAGCACTCTTAAATTTCTAAAGGATAATTCTTCAAAGACTCTAGTGCTTTCAGAATTCCTCGAATTCCCTTTCCACCGAGATGCCTAAAAATTTAAACTTTGTAAATTATGCAATCAAGCTTAAGTCTACGTCATGAAGAAGGAAATCATAGGGGTGTTGAGGCATGAGATGGAGGTTGATCGAAACATGGAGGAGGCACCCAAATGATGGCCATCTTGGAAATTTTTTGACCCTTCAAAATTTATGAATGACAATCCTTCAGAGATTCCAAAGTATTATGGATTCCTAGAATCCTCCTAACGCCTCATCACCTGAAGGAAAAATTAGCTAAGTGATGGAAGGCCTTCAAGGATTTCGTCTTGGTTTGGATTCCCTGAGTGGTGCAACATTTCAAAAAATATGGGACAGCAAGAAATTCATGAAGTTTATTTTTATGGGGAATCTGGTGGTGTTTGGATTCTCCAAGTCTTCCCCTAGATCATATCTCTGAGCCTTGAACTGACACCTCTTGGCGTGAAGGGTAGATGGATGCATTTAATGCAATTTTGGGAAACTATTTAAGGGTCATTTTGGCACCCTTCCCCCATTTTATGCTTTAATAGTGGTTCCTTCAAACTTAACCTCGACTTGGCAACTGGATTTGGAGGCCAAATTGGAGCACAACCCTCGAACCTCCCCCCATCCATGGTGCATTCTACAGGAGCAATCATGCCCCTTTTTTTCTAGGATGATGCACGTTAAAGGTAGGTTTCTCTATCTTGGTTTTGCAATTCAACAATGATGCCCTAACTTGGTTTCGTGTAACACTTGGAATGGTGATTTTCTTGGTTTGTTTGGATGTAATGGCGAAATGTATTTGTGTCTCTTTTTGATTGTGAGTGTTTAATTCTTTTTGTGAGAGGATTCCACCTATTGATTGAGCCGTGTGTGAAATTGGTAACTCTTGAGGGTGTTAGGTTTTCCTTTTCATTATCATCGACCTATGTTGTTAGCTAGGTTTTACTCCTAGTTTGGTCTTTTCCTATAGCCTACTAGGGTTTCACTTGTTCCACGCTTTGGTGATAATAAATGATGATCCTTGAAACCTGTTTAAGTCATAATATTGATGGAGCCTAGTAGCCACCAAGAAATACATGAAAAAGGAAACTTTTGTTGACTTTGAATTATTCCCCAATGCCCTAGATAATCCTAATTTCGATGATAAGCGCACAACGGTGAGCGATGGTGCCTTGGTCTAACTGGTAGAATGAGAAGAAAAGGGAAATATTAGAGTAGATATGGTGGATGTTAATGTTTAGGATGTGACATAGTGAGGAAAATCACTTAGGCCCCATCTGCAGCGCTATCATTATGGTGAGCACATTCAATTAGAGTCATCTCAGGAATTTTGAGGCACTCCAGAATTTCTGAAGGATAATTCTTTGGAGATTCTGGTTCCTCCAAAATTCCTCAAATTCCCTTGCCACTGAGATGCCTAAAAATTTAAACTTTGTCCAATCCACAATCAAGCTTGAGTCTATGTCATGAAGAAGGAAATTGTAGTGGGGTTGAGGCATGAGATGGAAGTTGATTGAAACATGAGGAGGCACCCAAATGATGGCCATCTTGGAAATTCTGGGACCCTTCAGAATTTCTGAAGGACAATTCTTCAGAGATTTTGAAGTAATATGGATTCCCCAAATCCTCCTAATGCCTCATCACCCAAAGGCATGTCCTCTTTCCTTCACGGTCCAGTGCAAACATGAGTTGAAAATGTGAGATGGTGAAGGATCCATGCAAGAATGATTAGTTGAAAACGCATGGAAAATCCCCCAAGTCATGGTCACTTTCGAAAAATCTAGTGCCCTCCAAATTTTTTGAAGGATAGTCCTTCAGAGATTCTAGGGTTCCATGAAATCTCCAAATCTTCCCACCAAGTCAAACTCTGAAAAGGTCTATCGTCCATCATATCTAAGACGATTTTGAGGGAGAACAATAGCATCTTAACTCACAACAATTTGAAGGGTAGTTTAGCTTTCAAAAGTTCTCTCCACTACAGAATCTCTGAAGGTAATTCCTTCAAAGAATCCATCGAGCTCTAGATTCTCTGAATCTACTAGAGTGGGGAAACTCTGGAAATGGCTTAGAAGAAAATGAGGAGCTAAGAGAACTGTTAGAAGCACAATGAAGAGAATGAGAAACAGGTACCAAAGACTTGAAAGAACATTTACAGAAAAAACCCTCAAAAAATCTGCCCTGATGAGAAATCTCCAGACCTCAATCTTCTAGATAATTCGTTCCCCTCTAGATTTTCCACAGGTCTCCATCAAACTTCCAGGGCACCTAAAATGCTAGATTTCAAGAAGATGTATTCAGGAGATCATGATTTTGAGTTGACAACTTGGAAATTTGAATGCGATGATGACCTTCGAAAGATCCACCTAGTCAAGGAATTCTCGAAACTAATTCCTTGCAGAGAATTTTCTTGTCCAAGAAATCCTCGATCTTTGTTCTATCAAAATTTTTTCCCTATGTCAAATTTCTCGATGATTCTCTAGAACCTTGAAATTTTGAAATGCTTTTATTTATAACTGATTGTCTTAGATTCTTGAGGTGGATTAAAGTATTTAGTAATTGTTTGGGAACTTTTAGTTGTATGCATTGATGATGAATCTGTTCATAATTGGCTTCATCGTAATTATCTTTTTCTCTCAGAGATGTAGGAAAAAGTAAGTTTTGGAAGGGCTTCTATGTCAAAGGCAACACGCGTGCAAGAGGAAGGAAAAAGAAGAATAGATATAATGAAATATGACTTTAAAGGAATATGGCCAGATTCGAGAATCTCCTCTGAGTGGTCAAGAATCGTAGATACTAATATTGGGCACGTGGATTATGATGACTTTCAGCAAAGGATGTTTGGTAATGGAGCTACCCAACTAGCACAAGTTATTACAAAAATAGGCTTAGCTCAGGCAGTAGGGTTTCCACCCACATACTTGTGTCCAAGATTGGTATTGGAATGTGCAAATCACTATGATGCAGACAAAAGGATAATAGTGGGCCCAAAAGGAAGGGTTATGGCTAACTTGACCAAAGAGTGTATTGTTGAAACATTCAACATTGCCTCCCACCACAAAGTGATCAAAGAGATCAAAATCCAAGAGGTAGATGAGTTTTATGCCAAGGATATCTCTAAAGCTCTAGACATGATGAACAAATCATTGATAGCCAAGCCTAATGCACATTACTCCAAACTCCCAAAGGAATTAGACTAAACTGACTTCAAGGTAGAGTATAATGATATCATCACACTCCTAGGCTAAGTTATGGGGTTGGAGGAGGAATTTACCTTCAAGACTTGGATGTTCCATGCGATCACTCAGATTGTGGGAGGAAATCATTACCATTAGGAAGGCATCCTAAGTGACAATCTTGACAAGCAGCTCAAAAATGTGCAAGACACTCACTTCTTCACAATGACATCCTACCTTGTCTATATATTAGTAAGCAAAAATAAGTACATACGCCTAAGTTGCAAAGGAAATCTGGGGAAGGATAGAGTTAGGGATGTTTACTCTCAACTCGGGTACAACACCTCAAACTATATGAGAGATAATGATTCCTTCTTCATGTATATTCCCCAATTACTACAAGGTGCCCTCCACATGAGAATTTATGTAGAATCAATGGAACTAATCAAAAAATATGGAAAATAGTTCATATAGTTTTAGAGGTTTACCTACATCAGAGTATAGGGATCTCCAGCAGTTCCACTTTGATTGCCAAGGTATCCCATAAATAAACTCATTCTACTAGAATTAACAAGAGAGATGGTTGCATTCGAGACAATGCTACAGGACATGTACAAAAAGGGGCTCATGGATGAATTCCCATCAAATATTGACACCCTCGAATCCTTCCCCAATCTCCAAAGTGCACAAAATTTAGAGAAGGAGATGGCACAATATGAACTGTACTCAAATGCCAACAAATATAATTTTTACCCCTATGGAAAGGCACAAAGACAAACCAGCAAGGAATATAGGCATCAGGACCACATAGAGGATTATTGGGAAAAATTTTGAGATGAAATTGAGGTGGTAAAAAGGAGGTATTATAGATTTCCCTTGAGGGTTATCAAACTCTACAAGGTTGAGCAAGTGCCAAATCAGGTTCATGAGGATGAAGGAGACCTGATACAATATCATGACTATGAGCCATATAGGAATCAACACTTACCATTAGTAAATTGGTCAGAGGAAGAGGTGGTTGACCTTGCCCAATTAACTGAGCCTATGAAGAGATACTCCAGACTATGGGTTAAACACAAGGTTGCAGAGCTACAGGCCAATGGTGCTCAATTCACCTATGACTTAATGGGAAATCTTGAATCCCACTATGAAGATGATACTGAGGCTACCAAGGTTGACACTATAGAGCCTTCACAAGGAGATGAGCAAGAAGTACTAAAGCCCATAACACTGAAGAGAAGAATAAGGAGTTAATGGAAAGCAAAGAAGGCTGAAAGACATCCTGCACCAAGGACAAGAGAGACTACCGAGGAAGTTGGTGAGGAAGGAGAAAAGACTCCTCAGCTTGCTAAAAAGAGGAAGCTACTGATTGAAGGGAAAAAATTGGATAAGCAGGCAAAGACTTATGAGGCTTTAGTCACCCATCCTAAACTGGTAGAGATTGATAGTTTAGGGGAGAAGCCCCAAGTATACGTGAGGAGAAACTCATCAAGACAGAGAGTATCCCGTGTGGGAGAGTCATGGATTGGAATTGAAAAGTCACCAATTGTGGGAGCTGAAAAGGAAACCCCAAGGGATCATTCTCCATCCCCAATACAAAACATACCAGAAGGTGAGACTATGAGGGAACATGGACAACTCGGCCGGGAGGGAGGTCCCTTTGACAATCTTGATGAATAAACGCAAAGTGGAGAAGTATCTTCACCCAGGGCTTGGAAACTGAGTCATTTGGCTAGAGAATTAGGGGAGAAGGTAGAGATAACCAAGGAGACTACTTTTAAGGTCATGGTGTAAATTCTTTCCCAACCCCAAACTAGCAAAAAGGTTGATATTCCACGTGCAAAGGAAAGGCCTGAAGGAGAGGATGGTAAGGAAAAGGAAGAATAGGACTAGGGGAAGGATGAAGAGAATATAGAGGTTGTGGATGAAAGTCCTCCCCATGAACAATCTAAACATGGCACTTCCCCGGGAAATATAGAGATAGAACATCTCGCTGCCCTAGACTGGTTGGAGAAGAGATTAAAACAAAAATACATTATTGTGGAGGGTGATACTCAAAGTTGAGACAAGCTATTAGAAAAATGGGGGCAACCAAAGGAGAGGAAAAGGGCCAAAACTATCTCCAATTTTGCATGATATGAGTTCAACAACAGGATTGTACATGTAGTTGTTCCTCTAGAAAATAAGTACAAGGATGAATTGAGGCCCACAAATTACAAAATATAGATTTTGAATTTGGGCCCAACCACCAAAGAAAAAGAGGAGTATTTCTAGGAATCTTCTCAGGAAATTCCAAGAAGATTGGATAAAGAGACTGCAGAAAAGGAGGAATTGCAAAAGTAATTGAGGTATGTGCACAGGTACATCCAACATTTGATCAATCCCCTACAGTCCCAAAGCAGTGAAAGCTCCTTATTCCCAGAAAGTTTATTATCAAAGGAAGTTGTTTTTGAGATAGAAAGGCTAAAGTCCTTTGCAAAGGACACCCAAGAATGGTTGCAAGGCATTAGCAACAGGGGAGATGAAATGATTGAGAAGGTGCTACCATTATATGAGAATGCCTCTTTTATCCCCAATGAAATAACCTACTTTACAGGATTGCAAGCAACCACCTAATGATACAATGGTCAAGGAGTTAGAGAAAATTCTAGCAATCCTAGCTGAGACTGCAATTTAGGAGAGTGTCTTTACTTTATAGGATACACACGGTACCATGGAATGGATTGAGGCTATCAAGTTCAAGAATGAGCTCAAAATGAAGGCCCCAAAGAAATTGTCTAAGGCACATATTAAGGTGAAAGAGGTCTTCTGCAGTTGTAACACCTTTTTGGAAATGATTACAGGGAGGAAGAAATTCAGGCATAGAGATTTGAACGAGGAACAACTACAACAATGGTTCCATGAGGTATATCTTCTAAATGTTGAGGGTCTAGAAATTAAAGATCAGTTGGAGGACATTGCAATTTATATTTCTTTTCTCGATAAATATCAATATTTATATGCTGACTGGGAAAAGACCTTAGCTACATATGAGGCAAAGTTAAAAGTAGTCAGTGCTAGAATTAATGTTGTTTCTACCCCAACCCAGGTTGACCTAGACTCAATCCTTTCAAAGATAAAAGGAATTAATGGAAAAAAATGGGGTAGGTGAAGAATGAATGGGTGACCCCGCTTGATGGCCTTGGATAACATGCCACTAAATGATAGTTTTGCTTGAGGGACAGGTTAGCGACACCTTGGATCTTGTAGCTAACAAGCATTAAATGCTAAAAGTTGACTTTGGGGGCCGCCCCCTATTATTTTATTATATATTTTGAACTTGGGATTTTGGAGGGAATGTTTGGCTGATCTATAAAATGTAACCCTAATTTGGGTGCCATTGTTGTAATTTTCTATAAATAGGGGTCTATCCCTCATTTTTCAAGGTTAGAAATTGTTGGAAAAGGTGCTAGAAGTCTATTTAAAACATTTTAGAGCTCTATAATGCTGGATATACTGGAAAACCTAGAATTGTTGTAGATTTTTAATGAAGTAAATACAAAGAAGGCATTGTTGTTGGTGATTCTTCATTGTAGTGTTCATTTGTGCATGGTTTCTGTGATTCTTGTATTTTAGATTTATAAGTTTTCTTTAAGTGATTTATTTGCTAGATAATTTTAGACAAGTTATTTCTAGATAATTTTAGATATGTTAATATTTCAGTTGTGATCATGGTGGAAGGTTTGAAGTGTTTGAGAAAATCCTTGGTCCATACTTTTAGTTACTTGATAAATGTGGGTAGCTATGTACAGTTAGCCTAGGCCTATTTCTTATGTGCTTAGTTCAATTGTGAAGTGTTTATTCATTTTAATGCTATATCTGGGTTAGTGAATGAATGCTTTGTAATTTGAAAATCCCAAATACCTTAGGAGATAGCACTATTTTTGTGATATTGCAGGGAAATCTAGGTTTAGCAGGAATTAGTTTTGAAGGGTTTGGTCCACTTCAGGTTCTCTATTGTTTTCACAACTGAGTCTATTAGTTAGATTAGGATTTCCTTGAAACCCTCATATCTTTTACCATTTCTTTGATATTTGATTTATTTTAAAATCTACAAGCATCAAATTATTGCCATATTTGATGAATTCAAGAAACTCCAACATTTGTATGTAAAGCCCTTTATGGAAAACCAACAACTTTCACATCATCTCTAAGTTATTTCACTACATTGTCAATACCTAACATTGGAGGTTGATGCAAGAGCATCTACCATAAACTAACAACCATCAGAGGTACATCGGACCCAAACACAAATCATGAGAAGATCCATTAGCCATCTACCCAATTCACCTCAATTCCACTAGTTTCCACTTTACTTCAAGGCTTCAAAACAAAAAGTTAGTATTCCAAATTCACCAAATCCATATTTTTAACCTTTATCAAATTAAAATTCACCTTCACTAGCATCAAATTGATTTATTTTAAACAAAAACCTAATCAGACAACTTTGACTTCACCAATTCATTCAACCTATCCAACTTGTTCCAACACTCCTCAAGAAACTCAGGGTATAAAGACATCATTTGTGGAACTCAAATCCACAAACTTTATAAAACATCTTAAAACATCAACTTTTGTGAGACATACACCTATACACGCACTTTCCAATACAAAACCATCAGTTCTCCTATCTTTTGCAGTCAAGACATCATTCTTGCACATAGGGACCACCTTGCTCAAACATACCAATTCCACAAATACTCCACCCATACCTCTTCGAAACCTTAGAAAGAACTTTACCAACATTAATTGATCAGTTACAATATAAAGAAATCACCTAGATGTTTGCACTCACTAAATTACACATTCTTGTAGTCATAAACTCAATACCCTAGTAGTACAACAACATCACAAAAATGGGCATACCAAACAACCAATGTTGAATCTCTTTAAACCAAACATAGCTTTAGGAACCCATTTTAGTCCACTATAACATAGTACAAGAGCAATATTGCTTGTTTTGGAAAATGTAAGAGAATCAATACATTGTCCGCTAGTAAGGAGCCCCAATTAGGCCATTTTATCAAAGAAAGTTGTCTTAAAACACCACCAAAACACCAAATGGCTTCAAACAATCTTTTAGCTAGTCACAAAACTCAAGATTCTTCTACTCTTAGGAATAGAAAGACTCAAAATTACACTAAACAATAAAACCCTTATTCTATGCATCAAATCAAGCTTTACAAAGGAGGGTTTATTAGAAAAGCATAATTCAAACCTTATGCCATTTTGAAATTGATTCAAACACATTGGAAAATATCTACACAAACTATAAGAACCTTCTTAAACCCTTCATGCATGCATTTTCATCGATTATTCCCTTTGGAACCATTCATTTACATTGGAAAACTTTGTATTTCTAGATAGAACAGCAACCAAACACTTGTTCCTTTATTTCCCCTACATTATTCAACATACAAACAACCTAAAACATCCAAAACTATCCTACCCCACCGATCTACACTACCTAATTCGGTGGGATAGACATTATTTACTGTCTATACTCTCAAACCTTGTTATGAGGGTTTAAAAACAGGTATTCAGGAAATTGATATAGGAAAGTTTAATTCAAGAAGCGATGAAGGAATATTTTTAGGTTATTCTACTCAAAGCAAGGCCTCCTGATGCTATAATAGAAGACTGAGAAAGATGGTTGAGAGTGCAAATGTCAGAGTTGATGAGGATTTTCTCAAACCATCTAGATATTGTGGATATGGTTCTAATGAAGACTATACAAACAAAGGGAAGAATGTTAAAACACAAAATCAACTTCAAATTGTTCCATATGTTCCATATGTTCTAGTTGTTATGGTAAAGCAACCTCAATTCGTTTCGGTAAGTCAAGGTAGTCAGGAAGCAGAGACAAGTACAAGTATAGAAGGAAGATCAGAAGAATGAGAATTCCAAGAAAATTCCAAAACTCCAAGGTATGTAAAGCTAAACCATTATGAAAGACAAATGATAGGAGATAAGAATAAAGGAGTGCAAGCTAGAAGGAAGATTCCAGAAGAATACTATTTGATTTCCAAGATTGAACTTAAAAATTTCACTGAATCTTGTCAAGATGAACATTGGATGGAAGCTATGAAGGAAGAGCTGACACAAATTGAAAATAATGACACGTGGATACTGGTTCCCATACCCAAAGACAAAAATGTGATTGGTACTAAATGGGTGTTTTAGAACAAGTTGAATGAATAAGGTGAAGTGGTCCGGAATAAAGCAAGATTGGTATGTAAAGGGTATTCTTAGATGGAAGGTTTTGATTTTGAAGAGACTTTTTCCCCTATTCCCAGAATCAAAGTTGTTAGATTATTTCTTGCTTTTTCTTCATACAAGGACTACAAAGTCTATCAGATGGATGTGAAGTCCGCATTTCTGAATGGAGAAATAGAAGAAGTATACATTGAACAACCAGATGAATTTCAGCTAACTGACAAGGAAGATATGGTTTTCCGCTTGAAGAAAGCTCTATATGAACTCAAGCAAACCCCGAGAGCCTAGTATGCTAGATTGGATAAATACTTACTGAAGCTTGGATTCACTAAAGGTACTACTGATAGCAACATATATTTCAAATTGGATCATGATAAAGAGTTAATTATAGAAGTCTTTGTTGATGACATCATTTTTTGAGGAGATGACAATCTATGTATGAAGTTTGTTGATGAGATGAAGGATGAATTTGAGATGAGTATGATTGGAGAGATGAAGTTCTTTCTAGAGTTACAAGTGACCTAGTTAGACAAGGGAATATTCATATCTCAGTCCAAATATGTGAAAGAGCTACTAAAGAAATTTGGGATGGAAGATTCAAGTCTATTGGTACTCCCATGGTGACCGGATTTAAGCTAACATGGAATGATGATTCTCCTAAGGAAAATAAAACTAGATATAGGTCAATGATCAGTGGATTACTTTATTTAACTAAGACTAGATCAGATATTATGAATGTTGTATGTATGGTTGCTAGATTTCAGGATGATCTAAAAGAATCACATGTAACTGTTGTTAAGAGGATCTTCAGATATCTAAAAGGAATAGTTGACCTTGGTCTTTGGTATCCAAAGGATGATCTCACTCTGAGTGCATATACTGATGCGGATTGGGTTGGTGATGTTGATGACAGGAAAAGTACTAGTGGTGGTGCTTTCCTCCTAGGGAAGAAGTTGGTTTCCTAGTTGAGAAAAAAGTAGAATTCCATTTCTCTATCTACTGATAAAATAGAATATATTGTTGTTGCAAACAATTGTACTTAAGTAATATGGATGAAAAAAATGTTGAAAGATATTAGGGTAATATATGAAGAGCCTATTGCCATATACTGTGACAATTCAAGTGCAATAAATATTTTGAGGAATCTGGTACTACACTCTAAGGCTAAGCATATATCAATCAAGTTTCATTTCTTGAGGGAGAAAGTGAATGAGAAAGAAGTAATATTGGAGTATGTGCCTAGTAAAGAATAGATTGCAAACATCTTTACTAAGTTGTTTCTGAAAGATACTTTTGAGTATCTCCGAGGAATGCTAGGGGTAATTACCCCTCCTAATGAGAAGTAAGAGATGTATTTACTTGCATCAATCTGTGAGATACATTACTATATTCTAATCTGGATTGATGTTTCTGACTACTACTCAAGGGTTGTAGTCAGATGTGCAAATATGTGGTTCAGAGCATGTATATGGAAATATCATGGTTACCTTTGCCATTGATGTCAAAGGGGGAGAAGTGCAATGTGAAAAATCCTTTTAAGAATCCAAGAGAAATTGAGGAGAAGAGTTAGAACCAAAGGGAAAACAAGTGTGTTGGGTTGATGGTATTTTTCACATCATGTGTTGCCATCAATGCCAAAGGGGGAGATTGTTGGATGTTTTGGATGTGTTGCTGATATGTGGTTGTCATTGATGTCAACACTATTACCATTTGGTGTATTAGAGGTTGTATATGTCGAGGATATTGAGAAAATTGTAAAATAAAATGTTCCAAGTTCCCTATGGAACTGTGCAGGTCATGAAGGCATTTTTTTCTTTACGTTGAAGATTCAGTTGTTGTGGACTAAAGCGTTTCCTATTGAGGGTATCTAGATCATCTACCAAAATTTTCAGATGTCCGCCTATAGATTTGATCATGTTGTAGTCTGACAGTGTTTTTGTGGTCGTTGTCAGTGTTTCTGAGTGAAGTTTGTGTGATTCTAGAAATCTTAGTTGTTGTGGATGCTTCTCTATTGTTTCTTGGTGCTCTTGGATGTCTCTAGATTGTGCTCTATCCTTGTGGTATGTCCACATTGATTGGTGTGCTCGTGTTCAGAAATTTTTCCTGCGTATGTTCAGTTTTTCTTGTTCTTGGCCGACATAATGATGGTAGCGTGTTGTGGATCTTTGAGGTGAAAACAATTTAAGTATTTTTGTGTTGGAGATATTAATTTGGGTCCCCACTATGTTGTGGCCAACCTTGGTGGATTCACATTAAAAATTTATTTGTAAACTTGGGCTAACATTGAAAATATATTTTATTTTCCTGGTCGACTAAGTTATTGGTGAAATCTCATGTAGTGGATATATAAGAGTGATTGTTTCATCGGTGTAGTGTGTTGGAAAGGCACTAATTGTGATCTTATCTATGTATGTGTGAATATCATTTGATTACAGAGTAGAGTGTGAAGTAGTTTGTGAAGGATTTTTCTGTGCTTAATTGGAACTATAATCAGGCTTGTGGAGAAGCTATTTCGTCAGTTTATACCCTCTAGAAATTCTATTCTGTATTGTTAGGCAGTGAGCCCCTTCTATAATTGAGTAGTGAGCTCTAGGCAATGTGCCTAAATGCATCTGCATTCCCTTTATTGATTGCATTATACTTTTAACAGGGTATAATCTTGTGGACTAACATCCACCATGGTTTTTCCCCTAACAAGGTTTCTGCATAAAAATCTTAGTGTTCTCTATCTCTAATGTATTAATTGCTTATTCATCAGATCTAAGATTAAGTTAAGTAAAGTAGTTTGAAAATTTTATTATTTTGTGACAACTGATTCACCCCCCCTCTCAATTGTTTGTCCTTATTTTTCCAACAATTGGTGTAGAGTAGGTTCTGCTGAAGAAGTCTAAAAGCTTGAGGTGATCTAAAATGGCAACATTCAAGAAAGACAGTCCAAGATTCGATGGGACTAACTACTCACTGTGGAAAGTCAAGATGCAATGTCACGTAAGGTGTATTGGTGAAGCCTACTAGAAGATTACAAAAGATCCTTATGTTATTCCTAAGAATGGTCCCTCCATTGTTGATGAGATCAAAGATGCTGAAAATAATATCAGGGCTATTGAAGCTTTGGTGAGTGCTTTGACAGATTCAGAGATGGCTAATGCGGTAGGAATGTGGAGAGTTCATGAGATTTGGATGAAGCTAGAAACTTTGTATGAAGGAGATGCATAGGTGAAGATGGCTAAGCTACTGAGTTTAAAAGGAAAGTATGAGAACTTGAAGATGGGTGAAGATGAAAATATCACTTCATTTATGCAAAGTAAATGAAATAATGATGGGTATTACATGTGTTGGTGGTTCTCTGGATGAGGATGAAATTGTGGATAAGATACTCAAATCCTTTCCTCCCTCATACAAAGTGAAGGCTCATGCTATTGTAGATCTCAGATCAATAAGAAAGATGTCAAGAGACATGTTGGTTGCTAAGCTTGTTGCTTTTGAATTAAGTGAATTTGGTGAATTTGTTCCAAAAACTTAATCTTCGTTCAAGGCTACTGTATCCGGAAATAACAAGCAAAGATATGGTCTGGGAAAATGTTCTAGAAAGATATCCAAGTATGATGAAGAACTGAAGCAGCTTGAAGATAAAGAAAGAAAGGTAGAAGAATTGGAAGCACTGATTGTAAAGAAAGAAGGTAGAGGAAAAGGTAAGTATGAAGGAGTGTTACCTATTAAATTTTTTTCATGCAGTAACATAGGTCATTTTGCACCAAGATGTCCTAAAAGAGTCCCTAGAACTAAGCCTAACAATTCTAGATTCTAAAAGAAATGTTACTTTGTTGAAGGAGTGATTGATGATGAGTCTGATAAAGATACTGGAAATGAAGATGAACGGTTTTTCATTGCTACCATTGAAAATAGTCTTGTGGCTATTGAATCTACTAAAGATGAGAAAGCTCTTGCAGCTCGAGGTGAAGAAAAGGATGAGTGGGTTATTGACAGTGGATGCTCACATCATATGACTAGTGATAAAAACAAATTTGTAAGTCTAGAGAAATATGATGGTGGTGTTGTAATATTTGGAGAAAACAATGCTAGTGTGATTCGTGGCAGAGGTTCTATTTGCCTTGGTGGTAAGGATTATATTGATGATGTTCTTTATGTTGAAGGCTTGAAGAACAATCTTTTGAGTGTTGGACAGATGGTGGGCAAAGGCGATGATCTACAATTCAAAAATGGAAGTTCTGGCAACATGATTACTACTAGAAAATAGACAAAAGGTAATATTTTTCACCTAAATACTGCTAGTGGGAGTTGTTTAATTGCTCAAGTAGATGAAATTTGGTTGTGTCATAGGAGGTTGTGTCATGTAAATTTTGATAACATTGTCAAGGTAAGTTCCACTCAAGCAGTAAGAGATCTACCTAGGTTAGTGAAGCTTGCTAACACAATTTGTAAGGAATGTCAGATGGGTAAATAGACTAGATTCTCCTTCCAGAGAAAATAGTTTCATTCAAATGATTTTCTGGAGCAGCTACATACTAACCTTCGTGGTCCCTCTAGAGTCAGAAGTATACATGGAGAAAGGTACTTTATGTTGATTATTGATGACTATTCTAGAATGATATGGGTTTCCTTTTTAAGAGAAAAATGTGAAGCACTGGAAAAGTTTAAAAGTTTCAAGGCTATGGAAAAGATTCAGAAAGGTCTAAAAATAAAATGTCTGATATTTGACCGAGGTGATGAGTTCACCTCTAGGGAGTTCAACTCTTTTTGTGAAGAACATGGAATTAGAAGACAGTTATCTACCCCTCGAACCCCTCAATAGAATGGAGTTGCAAAGAGAAAGAATAAAACAATTTTGGATTCTACTAGAACAATGATGATAGAAGGAAATGTGCCCCAGAGCTATTGGAGTGAAGCTATAATCACTATTGTGTACACTTTAAACAAGGTAAATGTCAATGGAAATTTTGGTAAGACCCCTTTTGAGCTATGGTTTGGTTATAAACCTACTGTTAAATATTTCAAGATCTTTGGAAGCAAATGTTATGTCAAGAGAGATGATGATATAGGAAATTTTGATGCAAGAAGTGGTGAAGGAATATTTTTAGGTTATTCTACTTAGAGCAAGGCCTACCGATGCTATAACAAAAGACTGAGAAAGATGGTTGAGAGTGCAAATGTCAGAGTTGATGAGGATTCTATCAAACCATCCAGATATTGTGGATATCATTCTGATGAAGACAATACAAACAAACGGAATAATTTTTAGACACAAAATCAACTTCAAAATTTTCCATATGTTCCACTTGTTCCAGTTGTTCCGGTAAAGCAACCACAATTCATTCTAGTAAGTCAAGGTAGTCAGTAAGCAGAGACTAGTACAAGTATAGAAGGAAGATCAAAAGAATGAAAATTCCAAAACTCCAAGGTATGTAAAGCTAAAGCATGATGAAAGCCAAATTATAGGATATAAGAATAAAGGAGTGCAAACTAGAAGGAAGATTGCAGAAGAATACTACCTGATTTCCAATATTGAACCTAAAAATGTCACTAAAGCTTATCAAGATGAACATTGGATGGAAGCTCTGAAGGAAGAGCTGAAACAAATTGAAAAGAATGACACGTGGGTACTGGTTCCCAAACCCAAAGACAAAAATGTGATTGGTACTAAATGGGTGTTTCGAAAAAAATTGAATGAAAAAGGTGAAGTGGTCCAAAATAAAGCAAGACTGGTATGTAAAGGGTATTCTTAGATGGAAGGTGTTGATTTTGAAGAAACTTTTTCCCCTATTTCCAAAATTGAAGTTGTTAGATTATTTCTTCCTTATGTTGCATACAAGGACTACAAATTCTATCAGATGGAGGTGAAGTCAGCATTTCTAAATGGAGAACTAGAAGAAGTATACATTGAACAACTGGATGGATTTCAGCTAACTGACAAGGAAGATATGGTTTTTTGCTTGAAGAAATCTCTATATGGATTCAAGCAAGCCCCCAAAGCCTAGTATGCTAGATTGGACAAATACTTACTAAAGCTTGGATTCACTAAAGGTACTATTGATGGCAACTTATATATTAAATAGGATCATGATAAAGAGTTAATTATAGAAGTATTTGTTGATGACATCATTTTTGGAGGAGATGACAATCTATGTATGAAGTTTTTTTATGAGATGAAGGATGAATTTGAGATGAGTATGATTGGAGAGATGAAGTTCTTTCTAGGATTACAAGTGACCCAGTTAGACAAGGTAATATTCATATCTTAAACCAAATATGTGAGAGAGCTACTGAAGAAATTTGGGATGGAAGATTCAAAGCCTGTTCGTACTCCCATGGTGACCGGATGTAAGCTAACACAAAATGATGATTCTTCTAAGGCAAATCAAACTAGATACAAGTCAATGATCGGTGGATTACTTTATTTAACTAAGACTAGACCAGATATTATGAATGTTGTATGTATGGTTCCTAGATTTTAGGCTGATCCAAGAGAATCACATGTAACTGTTGTTAAGAGGATCTTCAAAAATTTGAAAGGAATTGTTGACCTTGTTCTTTGGTATCCAAAGGATGATGATCTCACTCTGAATCCATCTACCAATACGGATTGGGCTGGTGATGTAGATGACAAGAAAAGTACTAGTGGTGGTGCTTTCCTCCTAGGGAAGAAGCTGGTGTCCTGGTTGAGCAAAAAGTAGAATTCCATTTCTCTGTCTACTGCTGAAATAGAATATATTGTTGTTGCAAACAATTGTACTCAAGTAATATGGATGAAACAAATGTTGAAAGATATCAGGGTAATATATAAAGAGCCTATTTCAATATACTGTGACAATTCAACTGCAATAAATATTTGGAAGAATCCGGCACTACACTCTAAGACTAAGCATATATCAATCAAGTTTCATTTCTTGAGGGAGAAAGTGAATGAGAAAGAAATCATATTGGAGTATGTACCTACTAAAGAACAAATTGCAAACATCTTTACTAAGTCATTGCCGAAAGATACTTTTGAGTATCTCAGAGGAATTCTAGGGGTAATTACCCCTCTCTATGAGAACTAAGAGATATATTTACTTGCATCAATCCATGAGCTACATTTCTATATTTTGATCTAGATTGATGTTTTTGTGGTTGCTACTTAGGGGGAGTAGTCATATGTGCAGATATGTGGTTCAAAGCGTGTATATGGAAAGGTCATGGTTACCTTTGCCATTGATGTTAAAGGGGGAGAAATGCAATATGAAAAATCCTTTTAAGAATCAAAGAGAAATTGAGAAGATTCAGAACCAAAGGGAAAGAAAGTGTTATTGGTTGATGGGATTTTTCACATCATGTGTTGCCATCAATGCTAAAGGGGGATATTGTTGGATGTTGTGGATGTGTTTCTTATATGTGGTTGTCATTTATGTCAACACTATTAGCATTTGGTGCATTAGAGGTTGTATATGTCGAGGATATTGAGAAAATTCAGTTGTTGTGGACTAAAGGGTTTTCTGTTGAGTGTATCTATATCATCTACCAAAAGTTTTAGAGGTCCGCATATAGATTTGACCATGTTGTAGTTTGACATTGTTTTTGTGGTCGATGTTAGTGTTCCTAAGTGAAGTTTATGTGATTTTGGAAATCTCAGTTGCTTTAGATGCTTCTCTGTTGTTTCTTGGTGCTCTTGGATGTCTCTAGATTGTTATCTATCCTTGTGGTATATCCACATTGATCGGTGTGCTCGTGGTCAAAAAAAATTCCTGCATATGTTCACTTTTTCTTGTTCTTGGCTAACATAATGATGGTAACGTGTTGTGGATCTTTGAGCTGAAATTAATTGAAGTCTTTTTGTGATGGATATATTAATTTGGGTCCCCACTATGCTGTGGCCGACCTTGGTGGATTCACATTAAAAATTTATTTTTAAATTTGGGCCGACATTGAAAATATGTTTTATTTTCTTGACCAACTAAGTTATTGGTGAAATCTCATGTAGCAAATATATAAGAGTGATTGTTTCATTGATGTAGTGTGTTGGAAAGGCATTGACTGTGCTCTTATGTGTGTATTTGTGAATATCATTCAATTACAGAGTAGAGTGTGAAAAAGATCGAGTGAAGTGTGAAGTAGTTTGTGGAGGAGTTTTCTATGCTTAATTGAAACTGTAATCAGGCTTGTGGAGAAGCTATTTCCTTAGTTCATACCCTCTTTATTTTAATCCTATTCTATATTGTTGGGAAATGAGTGCCTTTTTTAATTGAGAAGTGAGCTCTAGGAAACGTGGTTGAATGCATGTGCATTCCCTTTATTGATTTCATTATATTTTTAACAGGGTATAATCTTGTGGACTAACATCCACAGTGGTTTTTCCCCTAACAGGGTTTCCATGTAAAAATCTTGGTGTTCTTTGTCTCTGATGTGTTAATTGCTTATGGTTAATTGCTTATTCATCAGATCTAAGATTTAGTTAAGTAAAGTAGTTTCAAAAGTTTATTATTTTGTGACAACTTATTCAGCCCCCCCCCTCTCAGTTGTATGTCCTTTTTCTTCCAACAGGTAGTTCATTTGTGGTACACCTTATTGCTATGAATTTTATTGATATTTCCCTTGTTGATTGGTGTGTTATTTGAAGGATCAATATATGATGTGTGTTGTAGTATGAATTGCCCTTATGATGGGATGTTACCTTGTTGGTCCACTATTGGAAGGTTTCCCATATTCTTCATAGTGTTGTGGGGTGGCATGTTTCGAGTTGAATTTCCTTGATTTTGTTGGGCCACTATTGCTTGATCAATTTATGATGGTTGCCTAAACAATTGGTTATACATAGGAGGTTGTTTAGGTTGATCATTGTTTTGTGAGAACAAGGGTGGTATCTTGGGATCCATCACTGGTTTTGGTATCTATCTTACAACTATTTGATCTCCTAGTGGAATAAGATTTGGATATTTAAGAATGTCCACATTAAATTCTATGGGTTGTTTGGAACCACTTTTGGTGCAGTCAAGGATGGAGGGTCTAGAAATAGGACTGCCCATCCTTGTAGCAAGAGTAAGCACAACGGAAACTCAATGAACAAGAACACAAACACATATGGAAATATAAAGGATGGTCAATTATTCTCTGGCTACATGCCCTGCCTTCCAACTTACAAAAATAAAGAATTAAAGAATGATATAGTGTTAAAGCCCAGAATTACAATGTAGGTCAAAGCCCTTAAAACCCTAGATCTTTCTTTCCACTTCGCTACTTGATTGATTCCTAATGCAACTACATGATGCCTATATATGTCAGTTCACAGCTCCATAAAAGGTCTGCGTTAGCCTCAAGAGGTATTTAACCTCAAAATATATGAAACATGTGAAGGTCAGCCAAACATATGAATTTCCTTTAATCTTGGACAAAAATGATGCAGATCAGAACTATGGTTCCTCGATGAATGTGCATTCTTATGGAATGATCTCTTGAGCTCTGCAAGTCACGGGATAGGTCTACACACTTGAAAATCCGACTAGTCGATGAATGCTCTCTATCCAAATGTAGTTGATATTCTATTAGCGATAACTTCATTCTTGAATCTCCAAAACACTTGAATTCTAGATATGATGTAGATATTTCCATGAAGATCATGTATTCTGCTCCATGAGCTCTAATGTTACAATGTGGTACAATTTCGTATGAAAGACTGAGACTAGGTCCAGACAGATAACTATTGAAATGCAAGAAAACATGAATGTAGATATTTTTGGTTGATGCAAGATTGCTTGAAACCTGGGATGCTCCTGCATCAGAAACCCGAGGTAGAAGAAAAGTGAGCCTCTCACATTCTAGGGTCTAGAGGAAAACAAATGCAGTCCACCTCAGCCTAAGTAATCCATGATGAATCTTCTTTCAATCTTCCCTTCCATTTGACTAGATATTCCTTGTATTTCTTTCCTCTGGTACTATAGCCAACTCTACTGTCTAAAATCTCCTCAATTTCCTTTGGATGATGTGCTATCTAGTCCATAAAACCAACTTCTTTGTCCTTTGGTGACTCTCCTTCATGATACTGATATAGGTCTACAATGTTGAATATAAGTGATATGCCAAACTCCTTTGGGAGTTCCACTTCATATGCATTTCCAAAATAAAACTTCCTGATGATCTTACAAGGTCCAAACTTCTTCATCTTCAAATTATTATATGTCCCAACTAGAAATCTCTCCTTTCTCAAATATAACATTGATTCCTCTCCTACTGCAAACTCCTTATGTCTCCTCTTCTTATCTACTCTCTCCTTGTAGGTCCTGTTCATCTTCTCTAGATGCTCCTTAACTTCAGTATGCATTGTTTCCATGAATCTTGCAAATTCTTCTACCTCCACACTCCTTTTGTTCTCCCTACTGATATCCCTCAATTCTGCTACTCCTTTGGGTTGTTGTCCTATCACAATTTCAAATGGTGTCTTCCATGTGCTTCAGTTTACTAAATTGTTGTATGCAAATTCTGCTTGTGGCAATATCAAGTCCCAATTTCCTACTTTACCTTCCTTCAAACACCTAAAAAAGTTCCCCAAACTCCTATTTACCACTTTTTTTTGTCCATCTATCTATGGGTGAAATGTTGAACTATACTTCAAGTGTATCTTCATCTTCTTCCAAAATGTCTTCCAGAAATATCCAATGAACTTAGTGTCCATGTCTGATACCATGCTCTTTGGTAATCCATGTAATCTCACAATCTCCTTGAAAAATAGTTCTGCAACATGTACTACATCACTGGTCTTCTTACAAGGTATGAAATGTGCCATCTTATAAAATTTGTCCACAACCACAAATACATAATAAAATCCTCTAGGTTTCTTAGGTAAAACCTACACAAAATCCATGCTTATGTCTTCCCATGGTCTCTTCGGTATTGTCAATGGTGTATACTTCCTAGTTTTCTAACTATTTCCCTTTGCAACTTGACAAATCCTGCAACTCTGAACATATTTCCTAACACCCTTATACAATTGTGTCCAAAAATAGTTCTCACTCACCAATGCTACAGTATTATCAATTCCAAAATGTCATGTTAACTCTCTGCAATGCTTTTCCTTGATCAAATTCTCTCTCATTCAACCTCTAGGAATACATAACTAATTTTTCTTAAACAACATACCTTCCTGAATGAAATAATCTAGCCACTTGCTTCTATCTATCTCTACGGGTTCCTTGCAAGCCTTCCATGCTTTTGCAAAATCAAGGTCCTCCTCATACATGTGCTTCAGTTCTTCAAAACCCAATACTTCAATTCTCATCTCTGTCAACAAACTCCTCCTACTCAATGCATCTTCAACCTTGTTTGACTTCCCACTCTGGTGCTTCAAGACAAATGTATAACTCTGAAAGAATTCTACCCATCTCATGTCTCTCTAGTTCAACTTCCCTTGACTATTCAAATATTGTAAAGCTTGATGATTCGTATACAACACAAACTCCTTAGGAAACAATTAATGTCTCCACTTCTTCAAGGCTTGTATGATTGCATAGAATTTTTTATCATAAATTGAATATCTTCTCCTAGCATCATTCAATTCCTCATTGAAGTAAGCTACTAGTCTCCCTTCCTAACTTAACAAAACTCCTATTGCACTTCCACTAGCCTCACAGTCAACTTGGAATACCTTATCAAAGTATGGTAATGCCAACACGGGTTGTTCTATCACCCTTTGCTTCAACAACTCAAAACTCCTTTGTGCTCTAGATGTCCATGTGAGTTCCTTTCGATATCCTCTCATTGTCTCTATCATAGGTGTGCAAATACCACAAATTTTTTTGATGAACTTTTGGTAAAAAGTTGGTAGTCCATGAAATGATCTCACCTCTCCAACATTCACAGGTGTAGGCCACTCAACTACTACTCTAACCTTCTCAGGGTCCATCTACAATCCTTACACACATATCACAAATCCCAAATACACTAGTTCTTCCTTAATGAAACTACAGTTCTTAATGTTTATCAACAACTTCTCTTCTGTCAACCTCTGAAATACTTGTTTGATATGCTCCAAAGGCTCTTCCTTAGTCTTACTAAAAATCAAAATATCATCTAGATAGAAAATCACAAACTTACCCAAGAATCTCCTTCATTCACTAGCCTCATAAATGTACTTGGTGCATTAGTTAGTCTAAATGGCATGACCAACCACTCATACAATCCCTCATTTGTCTTGAAAGCAATCTTCCATTTATCTCCTTCTATGATCCTGATCTGATGGTATCCACTCTTTAGATCTATATTGGTGAAATACTTTTCTCCACTCAGACTATCCATGATGTCATCCATCCTAGGCAATGGGAATCTATACTTCACTATGATCTTATTGATAGCTCTTAAATATGTACACATCCTCCATTCTCCATCTTTCTTAGGTGCAAGTATAGTTGGTACCACACATGAGATCATACTCTCTCTGATCAATACCTTCCTCAACAATTCATGTATCTGTCTATTTAGCTCCACATTCTCTACTGGTGTCATCTGGTGTGCAGCTTTTTTCAGCAAACTGGCTCCTGGAATAAGATCTATATGATGATTGATACTTCGGATTGGTGGAAATCCTTCTGGAACATTCTCTGATATAAGGTCTTGGTACTCTGTTACTAGTTCAATGACTTCCTCTCTGGTAATTCTTCTTCTCTTGTGATTCTTCCTACATCCAAATCTGTGCACTTCCTTGGAATCAAATCAAAATGCATGTTCTCATGCCTCAATCCATCCAAAAAATTCCTTCCATCTACTAAATTGATTCTAGTTGTTCCACATACTTCACTTTCTAGTTCATCCTCCAAAGGTTTCAAGGTAATTCTCTCTCCATTGGATGTTATGGTATAAGTATTCTTACTCCCATCATCTATAGCTTTCTTATCATACTGCCAAGGTCTTTCCAACAACATATGACATACATCCATTGGAATAATATCACATAGCACTTCATCATGATATGACCCTATCTTGAAGTTCACTAGAAATTGCTCACTTACTAGTATCTTGTGCTCATCTTGAATCCAGGATATCCTATAAGGTTTCAGATGTTTCCTTCTTTCCAAATTTAACTTGGTCACCATTTCCTCAGAAACTAGATTATATGTGCTACCACTATCAATGATAACTTTGCAACACTTACCTCCTACCTTGCATCTAGTCTGGAACAAATTTTTCCTCTATGGTGCTTCCTTAGGTACTTCTTTCTCCTAGAAAATTGTTCTCCTCATGAATAATGATTCTCCCTTCTCAAGACTCCCTCTGGAACTCGGTGATTTCACTGGTTCTTCCTCCACATATCTAGTTCTTGCATGATTTTCATTCTTCTTACTTTCTTGGCGGCACTCAAATGCTCTATTTCCTTCACCTCAACACTTAAAATAGGTTCCTCTGAAAGTTCTTTTCTCATATCCTTTCTCATCTCTTTGGTATCCATCATTGTGGTAAGAATTGTAACCTCCTTTGTTGTAGTGGTAATAATTTATGTAATCTCTACCCTTTCAGTATGAATCTTTGTCCTTTCTTTGCTCCACATAGGGTCTTTCTCCTCTAGAATGTGTCCTTCCTCTCTGAAATCTACCTCCTCTACCTCTCTACCTTTTCTCATGTCTTTTGTTCAGCTTTTCCTCCACCTTTAATGCAAATTGATATGCTTCCTGCATTGAATTCATCCTCACTAGACTCAACTCTTCCTAAATGTTCATCCACAACCCATTGATATATCTTGCCACTTTCTCCTTACTTGATTCATTGTATCTGATCTTGATGATGATCTTATGAAATTCTTTAGTGTACTCCTTCACAGTCTTTTCCTTCTATCTCAATTTTTGCAATCTCTTCAACAACTCCATATCATAGTATGTAGGTATAAAGTGGTTCTTTAATTTTTTCACCATTCTATCCCATTTCATGATCTTTTATGTACCTTTTTTGTTTCTCTCCAATTGAACTTCCTTCCACCATATTGCAACATGTCCTTTCAGCTTAGTTTTTATAAATCTTACTCTCTAGGTCTTCGATTTTTTTCATATTCAAAGTATTCTTCATTGTCATTTATCTAATCAATCAACTCATTAGGGTTTAGGTTACTAGTATAGTTCATAATTTCTAGGCCGCTTTCCTATTTTTGAAATAGCCTTCATCATCCTTACCTGAGCTAATTCTTCCTCTTCTGAGGTCTCTTCAGCTTTAACTCCATCATCATCACTTTCATCATTCAGTCTAGGATTTAAGCCTTTTCTTCTATCTTCTTCAACAACATCCAATCTCACTTTCATTATTCGTATCATCTCCATCATCTCATCCATCTTTCCAGCAACATTAACCATAGTATGAATTCTCCTCAGTCACATCTCTTCCTAGGATCTGGTGTAACTGCCTCAAATTAGCAATCTGGCTACAGGGTCGCAACTGCCTCACAATCGGTGATCTATTGACAAACACAAGTAGGCTGCCTCAAGTCAACGATCTGTACACAAAAAGATCTTACAGAATGTCTTGCTCAACTTCACAAACTCACTCTGGTGCAACTGCCTCAAGTCGGTGATCTATCCACCTTCACTTTCCCAAAATTTACAAACTCACTCTAATCTCTCAAAGGTTCACAACTTCGCTCTGATACCACTTGGTGTAGTCAAGGATGGAGGGTCTAGAAATAGGACTGCCCAACCTTGTAGCAAGAGTAAGCACAATGGAAACTCAATGAACAAGAACACAAACACATATGGAAATATAAAGGATGATCAATTATTCTATGGCTACTTGCCATTCCTTTCGGCTTACAAAAATATAGAATTATTGAATGATAGCGCGGTAAAGCCCAGAATTAAAATACGGGTCAAAGCCCTTAAAACCCTAGATATTTATTTCCACTTCACTACCTGATTGATTCCTAATGCAACTACATGATGCCTAT
Organism: Sequoia sempervirens; assembly: GCA_007258455.2. NCBI lineage: Eukaryota > Viridiplantae > Streptophyta > Pinopsida > Cupressales > Cupressaceae > Sequoia > Sequoia sempervirens. The sequence goes on along the minus strand of VDFB02270651.1, from coordinate 3,465,424 downwards.
ATATATCAATTCCCAGCTCTAGAAAAGGTCTGTGTCGGCCTCAAGAGGTCTTAAACCCCGAAATATATGAAACATGTGAAGGTCGGCCAAGCATATGAATTTACTTTGATCTTTGACAAACACGATGTGGATCGGAACTATGGTTCCTTGGTGAATGTGCATCCTTATCAAATGATCTCTTGAGCTTCGCAAGCCATAGGATAGGTCCACACACTTGAAAAGCTAAGATTGGTCGGTGAATGATCTCTGTCCAAATGCAGTTGATATTTTGTTAGCGATAACTTTGTTCTGGAATCTCCAAAACACTTAAATTTTGGATATGATGTATATATTTCCATGAAGATCATATATCCTGCTCTTCGAGCTCTGATGTTACAATTTCATACAATGTGGTATGAAAAATTGAGACTGGGTCCAGACATATAACTACTGAAATGCAAGAAAACATGAATGTAGATATTTGTGGTTGATGCAAAATTGCTTGAAACCTGGGATGCTCCTGCATCAACTTTGTGCTAGTGTAAGGAAATATTGGTTTGCATTCTTCCCAAGTATTGTTTCCATATGTTTATATATCTTAGGATTTTGGGAACATTCATAGAGTTCTTTGTCAGTGATTTCCTTGTCACTATCATATTCTTCTATGGTGTAAGTTTGAGAACCATGAGTGTGGTTTTGTCTAGCAATTCCTTCTTGATGCCTAAGAAGTATTTTTGCCTCACTAGGTGGTTGATCTTGGTTTGCTTTAAATGTGGATTCTCTTTGAGGGGTTTTAAGGTCATTTGGATTGTAACCCCATGGGTGCACTAGAACTACTCTTGTTTGCTTCCATCCTTTTCTTTTGTTGATACCTCGTTGTTGTCATAAACAAGTTCAAGACCTTGGGGAATTTTGTGACCACTTCTTATGAAATGGGATGGTGTTTTGTTTTTGGGATTTTTTGTTTAAATGAAGTATCGAGATAATGTGTGAAAAACCTTTTGGTCAAAGATTTGTTGATGGTTCACTATGGATTGTGTGTTTTGATGCTCAAGAATCTAAGGTATGAGTGATTTTGGTGGATGTTTTGAGATAATGTTAATTTTGGGACACAAAGTGTACAAGACTTGGATCGATATATTACAAGAAAAGGTTGATGTTCATATATTACAAATTGAGAGAAAGAGGGTAATCCAAGTTGTGTTTAATTTTTGTTTTAAACTGGGTTGATGTTTCAGTTTACTAATGGATATGGAAAGATGTTGATATGACTTGGTGCAGGTCCGATTGTTCTTGTTTCAACGAAAGATGAACTAACTAGTTTTGAATCAATTTTTGATTTGCACTAGAAAAAAAGATAGTAGTAGTCTCTATTAGGATAATAGTGACAATTTTTCAGGATAGTAGATTTTGGGACATAGGATGATAGTAGTTAAAATTTGAGCAATAGTGGTCTCTATTTCAATTTTTCTGACTGGTGCAATACTGAGAAAAATAATGATAATTTTGATACAAGCGGCACTGTTTAGAACAATAGTGATAACATATTAGGATGACAACAGTCAAAATTTAGTTTAGTAGTGGAAATGTTTAGGACAAAAGTGACAAGAATGTCAATAGTGGCCCTATTTCCAAATTTTAGAGTTTCTTTAACAATAATTTGTTGGATAAGTTTGTAATTTTTGTGATACTTGTTTGATCTAATGTTTTTGATGGAAAGTGATGTATACAATACACAATTTGAGATTCAATGTGATATCTTGTAGATTATCAATCAACAAATCCTAAGGAATAAAAGGTACAATTTCTTTGTAGGTTTACCTCCCCCTCGAAAGGGTTCTAACTGAATCTATAGAGGGAACAATTAGGATATGTCAAGGAAATGTACCATCTTGACACTCCAAGAAAAAGAGTCCATTCACTTAATACTTTATTTCCTCAACTATAGATCTGACATAGTAAGTAACTTCTGGGAATAATGTTATTCCCATGCACTATTTTGAAGGATGTTTTAGAAAACTGGATAGGCTTCTAAAATAAGGTATTTAGTGACAACCGTGAACACTGCAACATATAATTTAAACATAAGCCACTTAAGGCTTTATTTCTTCCTACCCAACCCTTATGTTCAGACAAGGATGAGGCACTATATGTTATTCCCACCCAATTATAAGCTACTTTCTTTCAATTTCACAAAATTTATATAGCCCATCAGTAAATATTCTTTTAGAGTCACTTATATGAGTTTTCCATTGCAGGATGTATCTCATTAGTAGGCCCTTATCCTAAAAATTGGGTGACCACAAAAAATGCATAAAGCCCAAAGTGTTTCTCATTACCCAGGATCATCAAAAGATGCAGGGGGAGAGGATACACACTCAGCTCGCCAATCACGGTGAACATGGTATAAAATTCATAGCAATTTCATTTTAAGCCCAAAAATTGTCAAAAGATACCAATTCATTTTCTAGGTACACTAAATCCAAATTTTTGATACTTCAAGCAAGATATATCAATTTGTAAATGAGGAAATATTTGTTCAATTTTATAGTACCAAATTGAATATTTCAAGTTATGTTGTTCATCTTAATAGCGTCAACAAATGAAATGAATTCTTCTTGACAACATCAAAATAAAAAAAGTTGATTTTAGGAGCACTAAAAAAATGTGACATTTGCTTTGTTCAGTTTTGTTGACAATGATTTTACTCACAACAAACAGGGTGAATAAATTCTTCATAGACAAGACCACAAAGAGCCTATCCTTCTTGAAAGATATGGAACGAAGACAACCTAAAGGGGAATTCTACTTTAATAGGAAAATATTGGATTTAGTTCAATCCCAAGTCTCTGATAACCAGGTCATGATTGTACTAGGGTCGCTCTTGGGTTTGATGTGATATTGTTGTTAATCTCAAAGGGACTACGGTTAATTTTAGTTTTGTTAAGAATCATAAGAATTTCACAAAAAAAATCCACTTAATTCATAAAATAACATCATGAAATCAAAATATTTAAAATAATATTCCATGAATATCACAAATTATTTGCTATCACTTAAGTAAATTTAGCATTAAGTATTCAAAAATTTCATAGAAAATGAAAGATTTTCAATAAAATTCCATCCATTCATTTGAATTTTAGAACATTTTCAAGAATTTAAACATCTACTCTAAAATAAAGAATAAAAATATTGAAATTAAAATTTCTCCTAGTTATTCTCCATGCATGCCCCAAAGAATCAATTAAAACTGAGCAAACCGCTTTATACTTCACCAGATTGTTTCACAACTACAAATAAAATGGTGTAAGCTTTTAAAGAGAGGGGTTTCATTTCTGGACACCGAGTAGGTTTTGTATGCACCCTTAAATGGTGCATCATACAGTCTTGTTCGGCTAAACTAATGAAACCAACTACAAAAGATTCATGAGATAGGGAGCTATCTAATTGGCTCTGATATTAATCAATGTCTACGTGCATACAAATTTTTATGTCATAATGGTTCAAAAAATGGGAAAAAAGAACAAAAAGTTGAAAAAGTTGTATACTCCTCCGACATCCAAAAATTTTGAACTTAAAATAAAAATAAAGCAAGAAACGACCTCTTATAGGAACAAGGCCTCAAAAGTTCAACTTAAAGTCTATCTAGATAATCAAAAATAAAAAATTAAAATGTGGTACATGGCATATGACAACTATCATCAAAATATTCTAGATGAAGTCAAAGCTTTGACTTCATCGGTAGCAGCACTTTCACTTCATACTCCAGCACTAAACACTTCGCATATATTGTGGCTATCAGCTTCCTTCCAAAATACCGAAATGGAGAATATCTACTGGGACCAGGATCAACCTACAAACTCAAAAATTGCAAACAAAACAAAAACCTCCATCACACTTCCAGTGTCCAGTATCTAGTTCTTCATCTCCTCATTCAAGGCTCAGACTCTAGGATCTTTTCTTCACCTTTCTTCAACCAGTCCTCTTGTATTGTCCTCCAAGTGAGTTTGAGCCTAGTATATTCTTCAGATACCTGGAGTATAATATCATTCCTCTACACTTTAACTGCTTCATATTTAGCTATAGTGTTTTTGCATTGTATAATTTCATCAATGACCTCCCGCATAAACAGCTGAACAAGATCTTTGTTTATTCTTTCAATCCATTCCTTGAAGGCTTTATCTTATTTACCCTCCTATCCTAATGTTTGGGGATCATAACCTTTACATGCTATCATTTAAATGAACTCTCGATCTTCATCAATCAATTTTCTACATTCCATGATGACCTTTTCAAATCCTTCAATGCATTATATTAACATGTCACCTTCCCATTTCAATTGTTTCTTCCATTTTCCTAGCAATGTAAGCTATTGTTCTAAGATTACATTTCTCTGTATTAATTCTCGGATACTTACTTGCATGAGAATTTCAATATTTCGCCTTTCTTCAATAACTTGCTCTTGGCGAAATCTGCATTCACTTTCAAATATTTTAGATTTCTCTAACCAATGGCATGCTTCCTTGTGCTTCCCTATTGCATCTGTAATGAATTCTTACCCCTACTTTACCCAGTACTCAATCCATTCTTCAAATATATTCATTTTATGGTGAACTGTTGCGATTGCATCCACTTGTTCTTGTGTCATCAACATTGGATGTTGGGGCAATTCAGCTTGTGCCTAACCAGATAGGGTTAATGACTTTATAAAATGCTTCAAGGTAGCAACCCATTCTTTCAATTCTCTTTTCTTCTATTTATATTTTTGCACTTTGGCAACAGTAGCATCCAAATTCACTTTTATTTCTTCTAACTCTTTCCTCCAAGATGAGTGTCCAAGATTAATACCGTTATCTTATACTCCTTAGGCATTATTTCATATCTATCTTTATCAGCTGTTGGAGTAGCTATATGGATGGTTTTGTCACCATCTACATTTCTTTGTATGACATTTTCTCTACGCGTAGGCTTAGGAGTATCTACTTCCTATATAAAACTATTAAGATTCAGAGGCAATACTTCTACTTCCATTGGGGAAGCCAATTCCCTGATTTAACCAATCAGGTGTATCATCATCTTTCTCTACCTCTGTAACATTTCTTTGTTCCTAGTTTCCACTTGATTCAGGAACTTCTTCTCTTTTATCTTTCATGTCTTTTGAAATGAGAATTTCCTCACTAATTTCTGGCATAGATTCGGGATTAGTAGGGTTTGGCATTGTCTCCTCTGTTTGAAGACTTATATTTTCCTGTCTATCTAGATGTTCAACATCATCTCTCTGGACATTACTTTCTTTATTCTCTGCTACATCAGGGTTTTCCTCATTTTCAATTCCATCACCTAAAAACTATGTAGCTTCTTCCTTCTCAATTTCAATTTCAACTTCAACATGGAATTTCTCTAGTTCTTCAAAGACCTGTGACTATTAATTAACATTTGGAACATTCCTGAGCAAAGGCTGGGAATCAAAAGTATCTTCAACAATTATTTCATCAATAGGGTTCTACTCTGTAGTCTTACATTTTCCATCTCAAGGATATCAAGGTTTCCTGCCTCTGAGGTGAGTGTTCCTTGTACAAACTCTTCTTCAATATTTATAGGATTAGAACCTGTATCCTGAATCTCCTCTATCACTGGATGTACCATAGGTTTATCTTGAGAATTATTTTCTTTCACTTTCTCCCACATGGCACCCCATCTATCCATTTTTTCTTTAATTCTGCCTTCATCTTCCTCAAAAATCTCTTCCAAAACCATAGGAGTTCCTCGTGTTTTTTTCATAATTGCCATGTTAACAGAAGGAGGAGAAGTAAATAGTGCTACAACCTTTTGAGACGCAGACCTGGTTTGCATGCCAAAAAATTTTGTTACTCTTGCTTCTTCATCAATAATCGGTTTAGTTCTTAACTTCATTGTAGAGGAAGATGCACCTTTGGGTCTTACTTTTGATTTATCTTTACCTATTTTTGCATCTTTCTTCTTATCAGATGGCTTCATAGGAATTTCTTTTCTTGAAATTTTAGAGGTTCTTTCTTCAATTCTTATACTAGGAGTAACCTTACTAGTTTTCCTTCTCTTCTTAGTAGGATCTCCACTCTCAAATGTTGTTTCATCTCTTTGTTTTATCCTTTTATCTTATGAGAATGTGGGCTCAATTCCCCTTTCTCTCAAAGCTTTACAAAAATCATCAATCTAGTGTTGAGTATATACTAAAACTGGTCTAGAGAACTCATCAATTGATGTCATGTCTTCATCATCATAACCTGGGTCTAGGATGGGTTCATCATATGCCCTATCTTCATTGTAGACTTTATTCAACACTTGGCCATCATCCTCTTCCAATTGATTTGGAATGTCATGAAGCTTGAGAATTCAAGCAGATTTTAGAGACAATCTTTCATATTTTCTTACTCTTACTTTGTGCTCATCTTCACAATTAAGCCAATAATCTTCTAAGTGCGGTACATGAGCATGACAACCAACTATATTCTTGGAAATATTTCCCTCAATGTCATAATATATTATCTGAAGTGGTAACTCTTCAAAATTATATGTTCTTAATTCTTCTTCACACAAATCAGTCACTTTGATTGCATTACACTTATAATTTCCTATCACAATGGGAAATTTGAAAGAGGCCTTCTTGCGAGCATGGCTATAAAGAGCCTGAGACGGTTTCAACTGTCTCACCAATTCTAATAAAAAAAAATTATCTATTGGGTACTTGAACAACATGAATGGATTTCCATCAAATCCTTCCATCCTAATGTAGGAGTAAGTAGGGAACTAAATGTACCAACCTCCCATTGGTCGAATGACACTTTGTGCTTCTAGGGACAATCTTTTGGCTTTATCACCTTCCATTTTTCTAACCAATTTCATGAAGAAAAAATCATTGACTTTCATGTAATTATCTTTACATCCATGGATGGTGATCTAGGGTAAATGAGCATATATCAAACTATTTCCTACCTTCATGCCCAGAGTACCAATCTATTTCAACCCTTGCTTGTTGGCTCTCATGGCACATGAGTAAATAACATATGAAGACATATAAAAGCACCTGGTTTTGCGAAATGTTGTTATATGTTCATATAATTTTTCACTTATAAACTTTCCCCAGTGCATTTGCACGGGACTTTCCATCAAGCTAGATATTATTACAAACATCTAGGGTTCAAATTTGCTTGCATCCCTTAAACCAGCTACCCTACTCAACAGAGTTATAATATCTTGCATTTCTTGGTTGAACATAGACCTCTAAATTAATTTGGTATGTGATGTAATCAGCTGTTGGCACCATTGGGTACTCATAATTTCTCTATTACGGGGTTCAACATTTAGATACATTTTTCCCTTTGCTTTCATATCAACATTGTACATTTGTGTGTAAATAGGGAGCCCAAATGTATATATAATTCCTTTCTGTGAGAGGTCTACATAAATTCTCCCTTCTTTCTCAATGACTCTTTTAGTTGGGTTGTAGTAGTTCATACATTGCATAACCAATTCAGGGGCCTCCATTGCTCGTGGAAACCCTTCTGCTAAAAGTAACCCATTTTCCACAACATTTTTGGTACATTAAGAGGCATTTTCTTGTAATACCTGCGAAGGGATTTCAATATCAGAAGACCATCCCATATAAGTGTTTGTAACAACCACATTGATTGGTATGGCTTGTGAATTGCAGTATTTGAATTCATCTTTTGCCCTTGCGTCAGAAGTACTCATTTTCTCTAGTGTGTTATACAATTTTCAAAATGTGTGTCTTGTGTGCGAGTTAGGGTTAAATTTAACCAAAACTTACAGTTTATAAAATTTTGAGTTCATTTTTTGATTAAATTCAAAAATCAATGAATAATAAACATTTCAATTTCTAAAGGGAAATACCATTTTCGAGACTTTTCCAACTTGAAAATCACAAACAGAGTGTTAGTTATCCGAAACATACCTAGTTTTGGTTGATGATAATATTCTTTTAGAATGCAACATCTAAACCCTTGGTAGTTGTGTTCTTGATTTCTTGAAATTGACCTCTGCTTACGCGCCAATATTATTTCATTCTTTCAATGTCCTTTGCAAATTTGCAGCATGATGTGAAGTGGACTATTAAAAAAGAAATTGCATGCTTGAGGTAGTACCAAGTACATAGGTAGTTTTCCACCTCCACTAATTACCTATTATTTCACATTAATTCCTTGAATAAAGGTGAAATCATTATAGATTAGGGTCCAAATTATAAACACCTAGATTTTTGTGTGGGCTCGCTACTAGAGGAGAAAGACAATGCCATGATCATATGTCGCAATTAGGTGTCACGCTAATTCTCTGTAAGGTATGGGCCATTAAAGATACGTGATTAATTTGTGATCACCAGGATCAAGACTTTCCGGTATTGACTTTGAAAAGAAAAATTGAGATCCAAGAATTTACCTCTAAGCTTCAGATAGAGAAAACCAGAATGAGAGAAAAGACCGAGAATTGGGATCAAGAGAGATTAACAAATTTCAAAACAGATTCTCTGATTTCCGACTTCCGAATAAGGAAAAGAAAAGGAAATAATAAAAAAAACTATCAAACTCCGATAAAAAGGATATTACCGGGATCGATGACTCCAGTCAATGAAATACCAAGTGGAGCTAGGACCAAATGAAGATACAATTCGCCTTGAAGCAAATGCAGGACTCCGGGATTCCGGTTTCCGATAAGATATTAAAATTTTATGAAAAGACTGAAACATCAAATCTAGGAAGGAAAAAATGATAAAAATGAAAGACCAAGCAAAATTGAAAATAAGATCAGTAACCAAGCCGCATAATGATGCCAAAGAAAACAAAAGCAATAGGGAATAGAAGAAAAAAAAGGGGTCCACATTTTTTTAAGGGGCAGAATGGGGCATGTTGTAAGACCACACAACAAGTTTTAGAAGTACTGAAATGAAAATGTGAGATTTTATTGTTTAGTTTTATGAGCACCAAAACAAGATGTGAGATTTGTAGGTTCAATTTTATGAGCACCAAATGAAATGTGACCTTTGTATTGTTTAGTTTTAAGAACACCAAAACTAAATGTGAGATTTAGTTTTAGGAGCACCAAAATGAAATATGTTTTAACTACAAAATGCTTTAAAATTGAAATGGCCTTGGACCATTTTCCAACTCTACAAGCAAAATGCTAGTTGTTTTCATGATAAATGTGCCATAACCCAGCAAGGGCTACACCAAAAATATTAGAAAACATCCCAAACACAGCAAACAATTGATCATTAGGGTTAGGAAAATTTTAAAAATCAAAGAAACCTTGCAGATTGAATCTGGACAAAAAATAGAACAATAGCGGATTTGTTTGGTATAATAGCGAACTTTTCTTTGGAACAACAACAAAAAATTCAAATGATAGCGGTCAAAAAAATTATAACCACAAACCTATTTAGGACGAAAGCAGCCCTGTAAATTTTGTAAGAAACCTACAACATAGAAAATACAATAGCAGTAAAAATGATAATATCAACCCTCTTTAGTACAATAGTGGTCGTATTTAGTATGAATGCACTAAAACCATGAAAATGATTGTGTGAAAATTCTAGAACTTCCACGTTTCAAACAACAATAGTGTTTCCTACAAAAGACATTAGCATTATGAAACCCGTAACTTCTCATAAAAACTTGCCAAAAGATTAGTGTTAAGGACCTAGGTCCCACCAAGCGTGCCAATTCATGTAAGGGGGAAATATAGCATAGGAAAACAACAAATAAATTAAATCAAATCAATTCAAACAAGAACAAATTTCAAACCCATACTCATGAAATGAACTTATAAAATAATTAAATCAACAAGCAATGCATTCATAAGATAGCATAAATTGAACTCACAAAATTAAAATGTTACCATCCCATGTTGAAGTGTAATTCGTATTGATGTTGAATTGTATTTGACTCAATACGAAGCCTCCATTTGTTGTTGCAAAAGCTTCAAAGCATGTGTTAATGGTGATCGAAGATGTGTGTATTTTCTCTCAAGAATTTGAATGTCAATTCAACATGACCTCTTTGTATAAACTCTATAGATTTGCTAATCATTTTTTAGAAGAAAGAAGGTTATTATATAGATTTTCATATTTGAGATGAATGATCAAGGTTTAGTTGTAAAATATCATGATCAACGATTCAAAACTGTTGGGAGGAAATAGATTAGAGAGTTAACTCCTTTGATTGATCCAATTAGGAATTAGATTGCATAATCTATGGGATTGAAGAAATCAAGTTGAGTGGTTAGTGGGATTGAGGAATCAGGTTGAGTGGTTAGTGGGATTGAAGAATAGATGGGTTAGTTAGCTAATTATAGTGAGAAATCAGTGGTAATGTTTTACTCAATCACAAAATAGGTGAGGATAAATAATTAATTGAATAATTAATTAATATTTGGAGATGAACGTGCAATTCATGTTTGACTTTACCAAATAAAGATGTATTTGTTCGTTGAATATGTTGAATGATTTCAAATAATTGATTTAATTATTCAAGTTTAGAGAGGGGAAAGTGATTTAATTGAATTATTAAATGATAACAATCTAATTGATTTAGATGAATATGGTATAATAGTAACATAATTAAATAATTGGTGTTTATTTAATTAGTCAAAAGGAATAAAGTTAGATTAATGATGAGATAATGAATTAATTAAATAATTCAATATTATTCAATTAATAGAAGAAAATAGGTTTAATGGTGGACATGATGTTAAATGCAATTGCATTAATGATAATGATGTCAATAATGGAAAATTTTCATTTAGGATGAGTGATATGTGTTAGGTCATTTTTACATGTCTACAAAATGAATGATGAATAAACAACTCAATGTTGCAACTCACCAAACCCTTGAATGAACCTTTGGAAATTTGAAATATTGATGAGGATATTTACATGCAATGGCTTCAATGGATGTGGATCTTGATGCTTGAGTCTTTCTTTTAATCTTTGACTTGAATGCTTGGATTAAATCTTGAAGCCTATATCACAATGTTAGCTCCAAAAACATGCATGATTGAACATAGCTTTGACATGATCCTTGAGATCTTGAATGCTACAAAAAATGATGAAGAAACCTACTCTTGAATGTTCTTGACAAAAATATTTTTTCTTGTGAAATTTTTCTCAATTGTGCTCTTGAAATCTAATAAAATTGCTAGGAGAAACATAGTGAAATAACCTTGTATTTATAGAAATTTATCCTTAATTTCCCAAAATTCAAACATTACAACCCGACCTTTGAAATTTGAATTTAGGATCATAAAATACCACCATAAACATATTTAAAAATGGGTTCCAAGGCCTTAGGGAGGACCCATTCGCCAATGGATGAATGGGTCCCAGGCCCTAATCCCTAGAACACACATTGCTCAATGTAAGGTGTTATGTATTGGCATTAATTAATGTTGGGTTTTCCCTTCAAAAAAATTAATTTATTAGGATTTTAGATGAATTATAGGGATTATGAATGCCAAATTAAGCTCAAGCAATTAAGTCCAACACTAAATTAAGGCACAATTCAGGCCAATTTAACTAAGAGGGCCCAAACAAGTGAGAAAATGTAAAGGGATACATTTTTCATCACTACATTTCCATCTATCCTCTTTCCAGCAACAATTATTATTCTGGACCCTTTTTTGATCTCACATCCATCCTCCTACAACATAAGATTGTATCCTTTGCTACACATTTGTCCAACACTCAAGAGGTTATGTCTTAAATATTTAACATAGTAAACATCTTAAGTATTATGCTTGCCATAAAAACTTATTGAACCTATTCCACAAATCTTAGCACTTGAATCATCTCTAAATTTAACAAGTCCTCCATATTTTCAAGTTTGATAAACTTACTCTTATCTCCAATCATATGATTTGAGAAACCATTGTCAATAACCCAATAGTTCTTGTCCTTTCTAACATGAAAATTAGATACCAAAGTACCTCCAACTTTATCCTTTTTCTCTAGGACACATTCCTTCATACAACTCTTAGAGTTAGTAGAACTAGATTCATATTTTAAAGCCAAAAACAAGCATTCATTATCATCAACATCTCCATAATCAGATTCATCATCAGAAATACCAACATCTTCTCTAACATAGTATCTCTTATTATCATTTCTCATTTGTTTTCCTTTTTCTTATTGTTCATAGTTTTTTTTGTGTTGGAAGATGGTCAGTGCTCCCCTCGGGATTCATGAAATGGCTTAACTGCCTCCCATAGATGCATTAACTCTGGTGCTTGTATTGGGCATTAACAAGTTGACCTTTTGGCACAATGGCAACCGTGGGGCCAACAATTGGTATCAGATCCAAGGGTGTTTGGTTTGAATCCCCTAAAGTAATGTTGAGGGGGAGATTGTTGGAATATGGTCAACACACCCCTTAGTATTTGTGACATGGCTTAACCGCCTCCCGTAGATCTGTTAACTCTAGAAATTGTATTGGGTATTAACAGGTTGACCTTTTGGAACAACGATAATCATGGGGCCAATAGTTTGGACATATTGAAGCATAGTGACCTATATTTCCACAACTAAAGCATTTGAAAGGTAATTTACCTTTGTACTTTTCGGTGCCCTTTTTCATTATTCTTACAAAGTTAGCTTCCATATCATCAAGATCACCTTCATCTGAATGTCCAGGCTTTTCTAATTTTTTGGTCTTGAAAGAAGTCCCCACTTTTGCACCATTTTTTGGACCAATTTTTGTCATTTCAAATGTATTTAGTGTTCCATACAACAAATCTCTAGTGTATGTATTAAAATCAGAAAATTCCTCAATAGAATTTTTTTTTCACTATAAGAATTAGGAAGATTTTTGAGAATGTTCTTTACCACTTTAGGTTCTTTGACTTGTGCACCAAATACATCTCATAGCACTTACTAGTTCATTAACCCTCTGCATGTAACTTGCAATTGTTTCATCATCAGACATCCACAAAGACTCAAATCGTGCTTTCAGATTCTATAACTTACCTTGTTTAACCTTATCATCTCCATAAATGCTTTCTACATTATCCCAAACTTCTTTAGTAGTTTTCATATCCATAACTTTCACTAATTCAATATGTGCAATACTGGTCAAAAGAAAAAACCTTGCCTTACCATCTATTTCATAGGCCTTTATTTCATCACTCATGTGTGGACCATTTGTAGGTATGGTGTATGCTATCTTTATTGCCTTTGCAACTTTATATCCAAGATAAATCAGATATCCTTCCATATTCACCTTCCATAATGCATAGTATATACCATCAAACATAGGAATCTCCTTCTTGTTCGCCATATGGATCTACCTCAAGCGGTTAAGCTTTCTCTAAGGAACCTTGCTCTGATACCAATTTTTGAATGAATAATACAATTGAGAGGGGGTGAATCATTTGTACCAAATTCAAACATCAAAACCCTCAACAATAGACAAATCCACATGCATTCATTAAACCCTTAATCTATTGTAATGTTTAAGCTTGAAAAGTAGATAACATAAACTAAAACAACAAACACCATACACAACAAAACACCAGATTTACATGGAAAACCCAATGAGGTAAAAACCACGGTGAGGATTAGCTCACAATATAAATAATTTCAAAATCGATACAAGGAGGCTCCCTACCAGAATAGGACACACTATCCAAAAAGGCTCATAGCCTAGGCTCACTACTAGAATAGAAAGAAGAAAGAAGATAAAATGTTACAAAAAGAACACTATATCTCAATTCAATAGATATTCCACCACAACAGCTCCAATGACACTAGTAGTCTTCAAGAGATCAAGATACCTCAGCTCATTGCATTCAACAATCTTGTATTATAGCTCACACTGCAGTTCACAATTCTACACTTAATTTTACATCACGACACTCAAATCTATTCCACACTTCACATCACATCAATTCACCTTGCATTTATACCATTTGCAACTTGAAAAACATCTTCAAGATGACTACACCCTTCTTGCACTTTACAAATTCAAATTAGGTCATCACTAAACATTCTCGTAGTGGATAGGAACAAAAGGTGGACCAAAATAAAACTTAGTTGGGAGACAAATCAACTCTCACATGCCATCATCAATGCTTGAACATCTTTGAATGTAGTGTAAACACTAGGTTGATTGTTACCTGTGCAAATACCATTAAACATTGAAATACGCATTTCCTCATACCCAATGACAATTTTTGAACCAAATACCACACTTCATCACAATCTATAATATTCCTCTATTCTCTTGAAATCCATCAAAATCCTTCACAACAACTCACACCATCAAAATGTACATAGATTGCACACTTAGACAACACTACCAAACACTGCAATTCTACAATCCAACTTCTGGAGTACCAACTAAAAATCCTCTTGACATAGGCAAGATATCAACCTTATCAATATAACTTCATAATCACAAGACCTACAAAGAAATGTGGAGAAAATACATTTCTCCTAGACACCACTTTAAGCAACACTGCAAAACTAGTTCACACATTAGTCAACATAACTTCCTCTGACCATCGATCCAGAAGCCAAAATTTTGGATATAAAAACTCTAAACACCTCTATCCAATATATCCAAACCACATCAGTAGATCTTCAACCCAGAAGAAATGTGAAGCAAAACCAGAACACCTTATGCAAACCAAAACACCTTCTGTAAACCATAACACCTCTGCAACACCTTGTTTCCTTATTTTATCAATTTTCTCAGTATCCTCGACATTTGAACCATAAATAGGAGCTTATCAAAGCAACACCAAAGGTTAACATAAGAAACTTAAGTAATGACAACATAATGCAACTAATCAAATCAATGATCTCTTCTCAACCATTGTACAACTATCACCAATGAAAACACCTTCATACTTGCAACAAATTAACCTCTAACTAACCTTAAAATTTTGATCTTAGCATCCATTTCATTTTTGAAATTTTCTTTAAAAATATTAAATTTATCAAAGTATTTTGTTTTCTCTCTTAAGAATGTAATCCAAGTCATTCTAGTGTAATTATCTACAAGCAACATAAAATACCTTTCACCTTATTGATTCTTATCCTTGTAGGTCCACATAGATCAGTGTCGATTAGCTCCAATGACATTGAAGAAAAATCACTCCCTACTTTTGAAACTACTATTTTTTTGTTCTCCCATCTAACATTCTTTGTGTAAAGTGTTTGTAGGCTTTCTTATTCTATGCATATCTCTCACTACATGAGAGAAACTGATCTTCACCATGTTTTCCAATTGTATGTGCCCCATCCTTTTGTGCCACAACCAACATTCTCTGGACTGGGCTAATAATCAAGTTCTTCCATTAGCCTACTTTAGATGGTAGACATTACCATTTATCCTTGTTCCTTTAGCAATAAGCCTACTAGAACCTTCCTTTCTAATATCACATCCATTGGCATGAAAATTAAGATCGTATCCTTTGTTTCACATTTGACTAACACTTAGGAGATTATGTTTCAAACCTTTCACATAAGGGACGTCTTTAGTTATGTTATTTCTATCAATTGTTATATCACCTTTTCCATATATTTTTGTTGACTTATCATCACCAAACTTAACATCTCTACTATTGACCTTCTTGAGATTAATGAAATTACTTCTATCACTAGTCATGTGGTGAGAGAACCCACAGTCAATCACCCAAGCATTTGCCTCTTCCTTTGCATGAAAATCAATTCATACTAGAATTGATCTTTAATTAACCTTATTATTTTGCAAGGTACTAGACCTTTTACATTCTCCAATGTTCTTTTTTCCTTCCAGATCCATCAATATATTTTCATCATTTTCATCATTATCTTCATCTTCATAGGAACAACTACTCTCCTTAGAATAGAATTCTCTTTTGTTTTTCTCTTTTGTTATCATCAATAGATTCTTTATAGGGACATTTATATACAAAATGACCAATTCTTCCATAATTGAAACATTTGAAAGGTAACTTACGTTTGTACATGCTAGTGCCTTTCTTCAATCTTCCCACAAATTTTACTTCAACCTCATCATAGTCATTATTTGATCAGCATCATCTTCAATCTTTTTGTTAGCTTTGAATGTAGCTTCCTTGTTTGGAACATCATGATCAAACTCTCTCATTTCAAATGTAGTAAGAGCACCAAACATTTCATCAAAAGAGTACTGATCCAAGTCTTTAGATTCTTCAATGGTAGACACCTTATGACTCTAAGATTTAGGGAGATATCTCAGAACCTTCTTCACAATCTCACTTTCTTTTACTTCTCCACCAAGAACAATGATGCTAGAGACAACTTCTTGTACCCAAAGCATGTAAATTGCAATGTTTTCATATTATGTCATCTTTAGAGTCTCAAATATACTTTTAAAGATCTATATCTTAGCTTGCCTCACTTTAGTATCACCTTCATAGATACTACTAAACTTTCCCTAGACATCTTTAGTAAAACTACAATTCATCACCATTAAAATCTCTGAATCAACCAATCCACATGAGAGAGAATTCTTAGCTTTGGAATTACATTCATATAATTTGATTTCAGTAGGGTCTTTTGGAGGAGTAGGAGCAATATAACCATCTCATACTAATTTCCAAACACCAAAACCTAGGGAGTTTAGGTGTCCTTCCATTCTCAATTTCTAAAAAGAATAATTAGTCCCATCAAACCTAGGGCCCTTGTATGAACCATCATGTTCCATCATGGATCTTCACCTCAAGGTGTTAGGCTTCTTCAAAGTAACCTAGCTCTAATACCAATTATTGAATCCACTTGGAGATTGAGAGTGTGGTGAATCAGTCTACACTAAAACCCTTTTGAAACAAGATTTTTTTAGCACAATACAAACGTCAAATCCTTAAGTAGATTAGCAACAAAGAAAGACGTAATACTTTAATCCTTTAACCAATTCAACAACTATTAGCAATGAGAGATACAAAATCCTAGAATTAAAAAAATAGTTGCAATGATAAAATAGATAGGAACACACATCCAAAAGATGATACCAAAAAAACATGGAAAACCCAATGAGGGAAAACCATGGTGAGAGTTAATTCACAAAATAAATTCTCACTACAAAAAAGGACTTGCAAACTAAAGCACACTGCCTTGTAACAAGATACAAAGGACTTGTAGGACTAAAGCAAACACAACTCTAGATGCAAGATATAAGGTCTTGATGAGATTCACTATCTTAAAGTAGGATACATAAATTTTATGAGAGAATTATAATTTTTAACTACATAACACTATGCTAAATGAGGCATTGTAAAAAATTTGATATTTCCTCTTCACAATGTAGCACTATCTCTATTGGATATTTAATACATTCCACACACTTTCTTTTTCACACTCGTACACCACTCCATCTTGTTGCATCCAAAATGATCTCCATTTATATCCCTCATAACACTTCAAAACTTTAATTAGGTCGAACAGTAAGAAGATAATCAATGAATTCGATAAGTGACTTGATGTTCTCCCAAATAGGATAGGTTAGGACCCAAATATATCATAACACATCTTCAATTGTTTGAACAGAACCCCAAGCACATGGTGTAAGGAAAAGAACAAGCCCTATCAGCCAGATATCTATAAATAACCTGGAAATCCAACTTAAGACACAATGCAACACCAAAGCATCCAACTAGCAACATGTGGATCACATGGGGATGTTCCATGAACATCCACAAATACTTCCACACACTTCATTCATACTATCATGCCATTAATAGCCACTATAGATCAAACAAGAACATATCACTTCATCCAAGAAGCATAAAACACATGATCAAAAGATGTAATATCCACATATCAACTTTTAGACCACTTAATTCCATGAAATTGGAACTAAGACACTGCACATTTATGTTGAGAACACATTCACCAAATTGTAGGAGTAGAGAAATCAATGGAGAGAAATGTGGAGCATTTCCCAGAGCATTCTAGACAACCAACACTTCCAACCTCCTACAATTCATAGAAATATCCTCAATAATATTGGTGAGCTAAATATATAGGAGTGCAACATCCATAGAGCACTAAATTTGAATCCCAAACCACAATACCATATCTTCAATAGTGGAGGAATGTGGAGCATTCTCCCTGTGAACCTTTGAATTTTACCCTACTCTAATGTGCAAAATAACTTAAAAATGCAAGTGATAAAAGACTAAGGACACTTCAAGATTAGCCTAAAGAGTGATAAAACAAGAAGGAAAATGGATAAAACAAGATGCAAATGATTTCACCTTCCTTGCTGTTGACGACTCCTTGATTGGCCCTTGCTTGGGATGATTTTGTGTGCTCCTTAGATAGCTTCTTGAGTGACTAAATGCAATATTGAATGTGCAAAGTGATTAGAATGGATAGCTAGATGATAGTGGATGATTGAGAATGCAAATTGGCAGCATGTAGTTATGAAAATCAAAAGTGTTGAAAATGCCCTTAAGGAGGGGGTATTTATAGGAGAATTTGAATTCTCTAGAGAATTCAATGGTCAAGATTCATCCAACAAGGTCAAGATGAAGGGCTATGGTGAGTTGAGAACTCACAAGCCCTCACATCTTGACATGTGGATGGTGACATGGCTAAGGGGAGATGAGGTATAAATGAGGTGGAGAAGAAGTACATGATGTGGAGGAAGGACAAGTACCTTGCAAGTACAATGGGAGATGGGAAGAATCTTGGGTGAATAAAAGTGAATTTTAAATTCACAATGATTGGAAGAATCTGGTGGATAAGACAATGTTCCCAAAAGGTGGGAGTTTGTCACATGTGACTTGATGTGACAAGTCAAAGGTTCTAGAAGATGCATGGGAAAAGGATTCTTGGAGGATGGAGAGAGTTGACCAAGGTGCTGATTAAGATTAATTAATCAATTAGAAGATAAAAGAGGATTAGAAGCCAACTTGCAAAAGTTGGAGGATGTGACACATCCTAATCAAGGATTAGGCATGTGCACATCCCTAATGAAGAAATTAGGAGATGGATTAGGATTAGATGAAAATGACATGTGAGGAATTAAATAAATGTATTATTTATTTAATTTATTTGATGGTGGATTAAAGAGAATAAAGTATTTAATTATTAATTAAATACCTTAGGGATTTGGCAGAATTAAGGATATTAATTAAATAATAGCGTATTACTTAATTAACTGGATAAGAGGATGTTTAGGCGGAAAGTGATAAATTTGGATAAATTAAGTGTCCAAATTTGGATGTCTACATTTTTCCCCTCTTTGAGATGGTGCTATGAAGTAGCATCATTTCAAAGAATATTAAAATATAGAACCTAGAAGAAGATGGTTAGATTGGGAAAGATGCCCCAGTCTTCAAAGGATTGATTGGGAAAAAGGATGATGGGGATGAAGATGAGGGTGAGGGATTAAGGATGCCCCCTCGAGAGGACATGCGGGTTCAAGAGAACACGGGTGGGCTCTTGAAATAGATGAGATGAGGGAGATGATGCGAAGTGATGGACAAGAGAGAAGGAGAAGAGGAAGATGATGCAAAATGAAAATGATGAAGCATAAATGGATGACCAAAGGTGATGTTGCCCCAGTCAAGGTATAAGCCAAAAGGGGGTTGATGATGGATGGAGTGTTGTCAATGAGGGAATTAACGATCCTGAAACAACACAAGGATAGGGAAGGATACATCCCACTGAGTGGTATTGATGAGGGAAGGATACATCCCAAAACACCACTAAAGGTTAGGGATGAATACCTCCCGATGATGATGATGAAAGTGTTGTTGATGAGGGAAGGATACATCCCAAAACAACACCAAAGGGATAGGGAATGATACTAATGGATGATGATGATGATGGGTCAAGGCTAGTAACGAGACTGGGGACAAGACCAAGGATTTGATTAGGTGATTTGTGCGAGATTGAATAGATGAGGAGAAAATTGATATGTGAGATGGAGAGAAGGATCTTAAGATTTAGATGGACGAAAGCTCAAATTAGAGGTTTGGTTAAGCTCAGATTGGGATAAGATTAAAGCTCATATGAGGATTGGATTGAAGAATAGAATGATTGAAGGATATGATTGAATTGATTCTACACCGAGTTCTGGGTTTTAACGGGCGTAAGGTGTTGACAATCAGATTTTTCCCGATTTGGCAATTTTCAAAAATTGTCAAATTTTGCCATTTTAGGAAACCTCACGGATATACTTTTGGGAGTCCAATTTTTTTCCAAGAAATACCCAATATTGAGATAGGATGAATTGCCAACTAACATCTCAAATTTGAGATATGCATTTCGAGTTATGAGTGAAAACAATTTTTCAAAATGCTGGAAAAAAACACTAAATTGGGATTTTGAGGGTCAAGATGAAAGTTTGAGGCCCCAAAAATGTGCCAAAACGGGTTCCAACAGCTTTCAAAAGTTGGGAATCCACTTGTTATCTCCTAACGCAACCACCCGCCAAATTTCAACTCACACAAACACCCGAGTCAAAAGTTATGGCCTCCGAAAGTGTCGGTGTAAAAATCAAAAATCAATTTTGAAAATTTCAACACATGGGTTTTGTTCGTTAGGAAAAATAAGAAAATGGGTCAGAATTGGTTTTTGGAAAAAGACAATAAAAATGTGAATTGTGAGGGTCAAAGGTTGGCAGGGTAGGGGCGTAGCCGCCTCGCTCTAGGGCGTAGTCGCCCCGGCTGAGGGCGGTTCCGCCCTGCTGCGGCGGGGTGGTTCCACCCCAGATGGGGGCGGTTCCGCCGAGCCCAGGGGCGGTTCCGCCTCGCTGCGGCGGGGCGGTGTTGCCCCGACTGGGGGTGGTTCCGCCCCGACCGGGGGCGGTTCCGCCTCGCCCG
Organism: Sequoia sempervirens; assembly: GCA_007258455.2. NCBI lineage: Eukaryota > Viridiplantae > Streptophyta > Pinopsida > Cupressales > Cupressaceae > Sequoia > Sequoia sempervirens. The sequence continues at coordinate 3,444,604 of VDFB02270651.1, read as the reverse complement.
GGGGCAGTTCCGCCCCGCTGCGGCGGGGCGGTGCCGCCCCGACTGGGGGCAGTTCTGCCCCGCCCCGCGGCGGCGGGGTGGTTCTGCCCCAGACGGGGGCGGTTCTATCCGGTTGCAGCGGGGGGAGCCAGAGGGCAGGACAGAGGAATACAAGGGGGAAAAGAAAGGGTGAAGAGATAGGAAAAATGATGGAGGGATGGGGGGATTGTGAAAAAGGATGAAGGGATGGGGGATACATGCAAGATGATAGAAATGAAATGCAATCCTAATGTAAGTTGCCATCTTCGGAGCACTGAGTTTTGCTATAGCATAAGACACCAAGTGCCAGGGTATGTGGAACCAAGGCGTAATAGTGGCTAATGCATGAATCAAACACAACAGACAAGAAGGTTGTCCCGACACCCCAAAGTCATGATGACCTTGTTCGGGCCAGGTATTGAGATAACCACAAGCACAAAAGGATGCCCCAACATAACACAAGACCTCGGGGATCTTGGTGGGTACTACGTGGGACAACCAAGAAGACAAAAATAGACATAAAAAGATCAAGATATGCCCCTATGTTGACCAATCAAAACACACCATAATATGATGGATCATGGCGGCCTTGACAAGTGATGATAGGGAGTTCAAAAGATAAACAAAAGCCAAAAGTATCAAAAGATCGCAATCAGGTTCAAATGTCCTTTGCCATAGGATCAATGGGATAGATGGGATTGATGAGGTTTGTTAGGAAGGATGCATCCTATTGAGACCAAATATGATGGATACTAAACTAAAATATTGTTATGATGCGGGATGTTCAAAATCGATTGGATCTCATGGTACAAGTGGATCTCGTTTGTTAAGAACCAGCTAGATAAGGGCATAACTTGACGACACGAAACAAGGGAGATAAGACATGAGATTGACACACCCTAAAGACCTAGGGGCTCGGGGGCCGATCAAAGATTAGCCTTGCCTACGTGAAAGTGCAGAGCCCTCGTAGTTCAGTGGAAGGTGGATGACCGACCAAGATGGAGACCTTGATGGATGGTAAAGATAGGATGGAAAAAAGGAGAAATACCAATGATAGACGATAGAAGAGCAAAGTGGACAATGAAGATCAATGATGGAACCCCGGGGGTAGATCAAATGATCGACCTTGCCTACGTGAAAGCGCAGGGGCAACGTAGTTCGACAAGACCAAAGGCAAAGAATGGATAAAGGATGATAAGATGATAGGATAAGTGGATAAAAAGGTGGGACCGATACAACAAGATAGGATAGACCTATTGGATTGGATAGGATGATGATGATCAGATAAAGCTCATGGATGGGATAGTTATCCAAAGCATTAAAATGACTTGGGAGGATGATATGATAGATAGATGAGTGATGAAAAGTGATAGGGGATTGGAAAGATGTGCAAGAGAAGTAGGGGTGATGACGATGAGATAAATGGCATTGGGTTGCATGTGGGGAGGCCTATAGCTAGATACCAATGACAAGGGATTGTGAGATAGGATGAGGATAAAGATGAAAGAATGGATGGAGATATAGGGATGGGGGATGGGAGGGATTGTTTGGAGGGATAGGAATATAAGGATTAGGAGATGAAAGGGATGCTAGGATAAATGGATACGAAGATAAGGATGGGGAGATGGAAGGGATGCTATGATAGATGGATAGGGACAAAAGGATTGGGAGATGAAAGGGATGCTAGGATAGATGGATACGAATATAAGGATGGGGAGATGGAAGGGATGCTACAACGATGAAGAGATGATTAGGATAGATGGACGAAGATAGATTAGATGGATGAGATAGATGATAACCAGACATTAGAAGAGATTCCCCACTGATATGCTCATATATGAGGAGGCATGAGGATGGAAGATGGATGGGAAGATAAAGGAGATAACTGATGAGGATAGGATGGGTGACTAAAGAATATGATAGAGCATGGATGAAGGGAATGTATACCAATAGGTGTCCAAAGCATGCATAGATAGGTGCCCCTATTTTGATCAAGATCACAAGAAGGATGGAGGGAATGGGAGATAAATAGGATATGATGGTAGGATGCGGAAGATAGGTGGGATGGGGGGATTCATGAAGAGGACGGATAACAGGAAGATGGGTGCATAGCGGGAAGCATAGCAGATGGAGGGAATACATATCAGGAAGTTGCCCCCAAGTGCAGATGGGGATTTACGCATGACACCTGTTTGCTAGGTTTTCATCATGGTACTTATCCAAGGCGCTTGTTTGCCAAGTTTTCACCATTGGATGAATTTTTTTATTTTTATTTTTATTTTTTGGATTTTTTTACTTTTTGGATGTCATGCAGAAGGAGATGGGTAAGGATAAGGAAGTGGATAAGCAGATTTAGAAGACATGTGATAAGGATCAAGGTGTTATGAGCCCATGTTTGAAGTGGTTGTTGGATGTTGGTATAACCTCATTAGGCTAAATGGATTACACATGAGGGTGAATTAGAGGGATTTGATGGGGTTGATACATTGGATAATGGATGGGATGCTGGAAAGGGTATGGATAGAATGATGGGGTGGATATGTGATGGGGAGATGTTTTCAGGACCAACATTGGCATATGTGGTGGTGGATGTGGAAAGATAATAGGATTAAGGGATGGAGAATGTGGGGATAATGGAGGAGATGGAATGGTGAATTTTGGGACATAAGGACCCAAAACAGACTTAGGAGATGAAAGGGGTGTATGATGAGCTTTTGGATTAGCGACTTTGGATGTTCTTACTGATTTTTCATGTGATGACATTGCATCTTTTTTCTTTGGGATCCACATGGTTTTGATCTTTGCTTTGGTGGGCCTTTGTGGCCTATGGATTTGATTTAGATTTTTCTTCTCTTCACCATTTCTTTTGGAGGGGACATGAGGAGCCTTAGATTCATGTGGATGTTTGGATTTATGCATTTTTTCTTTAACCAAAGTGCTTTTAGTAGCAATGGGATGGGTGTGAGGAGATGGATGATGTGGAGCGATGAAGGTAGGATTATAGGGATTACGTGTAGATGGAGAATGTGTAGGTATGTGCCTTTATTAATCCTGATTAGGATATTTATGATGGATGACATGGATAGGAATTTGATGGATAAAAGGATGAGATGGAGGAGGTGATTTTGGGATATACAGACCCAAAGTAAATGGAGTGGGTGGAGGGACATAAGAACCCAAGATGGATGGAGTAGATGAAGGATGGGATATGGTGGATGGAGGGATGTAAGGACCCAAGATGGATGGAGCAGATGAAGGAGGAATATGGATGGTGGTTTTGAGGTGATACGATAGAGGAGGGGGGATGGAAACATATGATTTGGTGGAGCGATGGAAAGAGCCTATATTTATTTTGGAAGAGGCTTGTTGAGGACGTCTAGAGGTTATACCAACATTTTTAGATTGCGAGTCATGAGTAGTACATCCAAGACCTTGCAAATACAAATGTTCTTTAGCTTGGATGGGCTCTATAATACCTTGCTCATGAAGGCCTAAACCTTTTCATTGATAGTTCATTCTCTTGAGCATTCGATCTAGGACAGAATTTTTGTTATTCTGGAAGAATGATGCAAGTTCATTATTAGGTGGAAGAGGAGGCTGGTGTATATGCCTTTGTTTTTTCTTCTCTCATGAGACCACCATGGAGGAATGTGAGAGGACCAAGGATGCGTTGTGTGGGGATAGCATTTGTAGGCGATGATGGATAGCAACATCAGGAGAGGGAGTAGGGCCATGATAGGATTTGGATTTTTGGTAGTAGGCTCATGTGATGGAGATGGAGATGGAGCAAGGAAGCTTGAAATGACAAGGGATCATGGGATGGAAATGGATGGGGACTAAGGATCTTGAGGTGGACTAGATGGGATGGTAGGATCTGATCCTGAGAAGGGGATATGCCGCATGCTTTGGATTAGACTCTCATGGATCTATCATGTGTGGAGGTATGGTAACAGAAGTCTTTGGGACTCTTCAAGTGGGGAAGATGGAGGGATGGGAAGATTCATGAGGTTCATTGAAATGGATTTTGGTGCTACTAGGGTGGAGGAGGACGGATTTGGGGTGGATCTAGAAGAGAGGGAGTGGATTGGAATTGGGTGTCTTCGATGGATCTCGGGTGGTTCTTGGAGCAGGAGATGGGGGTTCACCGGATTTAGTGGGTCTCAATGGCGCAAAGCATTTTAGGGGTGATAACATCAATAATAGGTGTGGTATGGAGAAGGGTCTCATCACTAGTGACCATGGATGATGGATCTAGATGGCATGGTTCCATGACTTCAAGATGTGGAGTTGGGGATGGCTTTTGTGTCATGAGTTCTTGGAGAACTTCTGAAATGAGAGACTTGCATATGGTTGGCCTGGCTAGGGTGGTAGAAATGAATGAAAGATTATGGATTGGTGGACTAGGGTTAGATGGAGGAATGGGATCGACTGTAGGACCATGAGTAGATGGGGGATTAGGATTGGATGGAGGACTAGGAGTAGATGGATGAATGGGATTGGACGGAGGACTAGGAGTAGATGGAGGACTAGGATTGGATGGAGGGTCAAGGTAAGGATATTGGAGTGGTGAATTAAGATAGGGGGACATGGATTGTGGATTAGGACAAGAGGATATAGGTGGTGTAGTGGGACAAGAGGATGTGGGGGATGGATTATAATAAGGGTATTGAGATGGTGGATTAGGATTAGGATGTGTGGATGTAGGATTAAGGTAAAAGGGTGTGGATGTAGGATTAGTATGGGAAGATTGGGAAAGAGGATTATGATAAGGGAACATGGATGGGGAATTGTAATAGGAGTATTGGGATGGAAAATTAGGATAAGAGGATGTAGATGTTGTATAAGAGGGTGATGTAGATGAAGGACATGACAAATATGGGGATGAAGAAGATACTGGATATCCATTGTCAAAGGTGGCATAACGAGCATGATTAGGCATGGATGAAGACATAACGGGATAGCTCATAGGAGTAATTGGATTTTGGAAAGTGGGTGGAGAAAGCTTACTAGATATGCTAGTGTCAAGGGGATCTATGTCGTATACCTCTTGATCAACAAGACTTTCGTTATCGTTATCGACGTAATTAGGGTTTCCCTTGACTACTATTGATGGAGGATGAGTATTCATGATGATGACAGGATAAAGAGGATGGATAAAATATTTTGGATGGGAATGGATTAAAGCTCAAATCAGGATTTAAGTCAAGCTCAGATCAGGATTGGACAAAAGCTCAGATTAGGATGATTGGATGATGCGATGGGATTGATTTTTATTTTGATGGGGTTCAGTAAACGGATGATTGGATCAAGTAGATGATTTGATGAATTTGATTAAAGTACTAGATCAATTTGATTGGATAGGATCAAATGATTAGATGATGTTGATTGGATAATTGTGATTGGATGAACTTGATAGGATTGGTGTGCTTGGATTGATTAGATGATTATATGTATTTGATTAGAGGAATGTATTGGTTTGATTAGATAGGAAGAAACAAAAGGTACCACTAGATATAGCTCAAAAAATTGAGCAATTTTGGTTTTTGAATGAAGTTGATCCGATGCACGGTTTGTAAATGACAGCCCCGGGAAGTTAGGGGGCGTAGTCAGCTTTCTGCGGTAAATCAAGGGTGTAGTCAGCAAAATCAGGGGCATTGACAGCTTTCTGCAATAAATCAGGGGCATAGTCAGCAAAATCAAGGGCGTTGACCGCTTTCTGCAGTAAATCAGGGGCGCTGACAGCAAAATCAGGGGCGTTGATAGCAAAATCAGGGGCGTTGACAACTTTCTGTAGTAAAACAGGGGCACTTCCGCCTTTTTGCAACAGAATCAGGGGCGCTTCCGCCTTTCTGCAGCAAAACAGGGGTGCTTCCGCCTTTCTACAGCAAAATAGAGGGTGCTTCTGCCTTTTTGCGGTAAGATAGAGCTTGGTTTTGATGGCAATGGCTATGGCAAGGACGCAAAATGATAAAGTAAGGCCAAAGTATCAAAGATTTCACAGATTTTTCACAAGAAACACTTCAAGCAAGCACAATCCTATGATTAATATTAAGGGTATGGCTAGGCAAGGTCTTAATCTAGGATGCACAAGGCTTCTAGGGAGTCCTCGATATACTCTCGGTACGTGAGGCACAACCGTGAACACCAGCCCGTCACAAGCGTGAGTCGGGAACCCCAGCGAGATACTGAAAGGCTCGGACCAACTCTTCATGTCTATCTAGGTATCACCCTAGCTTCGACGCTCCGCCAATTACGACGTGACTAGATTGGGGTACAACTTTCATTCTCCCCCCTTTATATACCCCGCTGGTATGCGTGGTTGGAATCGTCCCTTGGGGTGATGAAATCCCCAAGCAGGTCCCACTAAAAAGAAGACACTAACCACTTCCAACTACTCCCCAGGCTCACATGAAGTGCAAGGGGAAAGTGAAAAAAAATTAATGCCCCCTTGGGGTAACACAAGAATGAATAATCACAGCAAGCAATGAAGTTTACTCCCCCTAATTAGACTATGTTCCAAAACAACAAGGATAATTTTTGAAAATCTGATCAAATAGATGGTCCTGCAACCAAATGTTAGCTGTCTTCTTCTTTGTCCTTGGTCAATTACGCCATAATATACTGCAAAACGTTAGCAAAAAACACCAATATCCTTGCCAAAACAATGTTAGAGGGTTACTACTTGAAAATAGCAAAAAATGAGAGCAAAAACGAAGCTAAAATGACTGTTTTACCTTTCAAACTGTGTTGTTTTGGGGTGCTTCCACCTTTCTGCAGCAAAACAGGGGCGCTTTCGCCTTTCTGCAGCAAAAATAGGGGCGCTTCCACCTTTCTGCAGCAAAATAGGGTGCTTTCTCCTTTCTGCAGCAAGATTAGAGGGCGCTTCTGCCTTTCTGCAGTAAGAGGTTAGAGGGTGCTTCCGCCTTTCTACAGTAAAAGGTTAGAGGGCGCTTCCGCCTTTCTGCAGTAAGAGGTTAGAGGAAAAAGCCTTTCAAAATGAAGGGGCGTATCCGCCCCTCTGCAGGAAACTTTATCAAATTTGATATAAAAAGGAAAGTTGTACGCCCCACTGCAAGAAAGTGTTAGAAAAACCTTCTAAACATACTCCTAACTGCAGCAAACTTGTTAGAAGAAAATGAAACTTTCAGATATAGAGCTGCTGGCCACGTAGGAATGAGAGTTCATGCTTGATAAAGGCAGGCTTCTGCTTGCGAGGGATAGAGGCGCCCGCCCGAGAGATGCAGGAGCACTTCCACCTTTCTACGGTGCGAGGGTGTGCCTTTCGTGGTAAAAGGGAGAGTGGCTCGCCTTTCTGCTACCTTTTCTGCACAATACTTAGCAAACATGAATGTTAAATGCAAGAACCCGTTTGTGGGTCCCATCGGGCTGCCAGAAATGTGATCCTAAGAATTTTAACCTACTCTAATGTGCAAAATAACTTAAAAATGCAAGTGATAAAAGACTAAGGACACTTCAAGATTAGCCTAAAGAGTGATAAAACAAGAAGGAAAATGGATAAAACAAGATGCAAATGATTTCACCTTCCTTGCTGTTGACGACTCCTTGATTGGCCCTTGCTTGGGATGATTTTGTGTGCTCCTTAGATAACTTCTTGAGTGACTAAATGCAAGATTGAATGTGCAAAGTGATTAGAATGGATAGCTAGATGATAGTGGATGATTGAGAATGCAAATTGGCAGCATGTAGTTATGAAAATCAAAAGTGTTGAAAATGCCCTTAAGGAGGGGGTATTTATAGGAGAATTTGAATTCTCTAGAGAATTCAATGGTCAAGATTCATCCAACAAGGTTAAGATGAAGGGCTATGGTGAGTTGAGAACTCACAAGCCCTCACATCTTGACATGTGGATGGTGACATGGCTAAGGGGAGATGAGGTGTAAATGAGGTGGAGAAGAAGTACATGATGTGGAGGAAGGACAAGTACCTTGCAAGTACATTGGGAGATGGGAAGAATCTTGGGTGAATAAAAGTGAATTTTAAATTCACAATGATTGGAAGAATCTGGTGGATAAGACAATGTTCCCAAAAGGTGGGAGTTTGTCACATGTGACTTGATGTGACAAGTCAAAGGTTCTAGAAGATGCATGGGAAAAGGGGATTCTTAGAGGATGGGAGAGTTGACCAAGGTACTGATTAAGATTAATTAATCAGTAATTAGAAGATAAATGAGGATTAGAAGCCAACTTGCAAAAGTTGGAGGATGTGACACATCCTAATCGAGGATTAGGCATGTGCACATCCCTAATGAAGAAATTAGGAGATGGATTAGGATTAGATGAAAATGACATGTGAGGAATTAAATAAATGTATTATTTATTTAATTTATTTGATGAAAGGTGGATTAAAGAGAATAAAGTATTTAATTATTAATTAAATACCTTAGGGATTTGGCAGAATTAAGGATATTAATTAAATAATAGCAGTATTACTTAATTAACTCAGATAAGAGGATGTTTAGATAGAAAGTGATAAATTTGGATAAATTAAGTGTCCAAATTTGGATGTCTACACTCCCTAATAGACTTTAAAGCAACATCTTGAACCATAAACACTTAAGCAACTTGTGGAGGCCAGATCTTTCATTCAACAATCCATGATTTATCAAGAACATCTGGAGAGGGCATAAGACATACTATAGACCTTTAGCAACATCTCTCCAGTATCAATAATAGTTCTAATGGTTCTAATCCTCATCTTAATATATCATTATGAAACTAAATCTATTGAAAAAAGTCATACTCAATGACATCCAACCATAAACTTTAGCAAACATTAGATAAGGCATGACATCTAGTCATGAACATCAACAACTCTTCTTCGATAAGGCATGACATCCAACCATGAACTTCAACAACCCTTCCATACATCAATGTTAGCCCATACTGAATGTTGTCAACAATGAACCAATTCCAACTACAACAAGGACATTAGTACCAACTAATTCCAACAATCTCACCCAAATATCCTCAAGTGTTGAAATCAATTACAACTAATAATTAGTGTTGACATCAATAACAACAACTGCTAACAAAATAAGGGTATCATTTTTCTTGATTTGTTACGAATTTAAAAAATTGCTACACTTCAGTGTTGGCAATTATCATATCTATAGGATAATTGTTTACATTTTCTAAAACAATGCATAATTTGGGTAAATTAGTTTTCATTTTTGAAAAAAATCAAAACCCTAGGTTGTTATAACATAAATATCACAAAACAACATCATAATCAATTCCAAATCTGGGTTTGCACATTGCCACACAGTTAGTTTTTGTTAGTAGTGCCTCTTAAACTAAAATTTGAGAAATAAAACTAGTAGGACATAGATTCCCTATGGCATCCTAGTCCTCCAAAACTTGCTTTAGATCCCATAAATAGACTAATACTCGTGTTAGTTTGCAAAATCTGGAATCTGATTTCCAAATCTAATGTCTATTTTTTAATTCTTTTTCAAACCTATCTAATTTTGATCATTTAATCCATATGGAAAGTAGAAACATGTTTCTTGTTCAAAGATTTAGTTTTGACATGGTAACACATGGCTTTCATAATTATAATCTCCCTATTGATGAGTACAATCTAAGGAAATGAAATGAAATTATTGACAAGCATGTTAGTCATTCTCCCAATATCTCTCTTGATTGTGAGAGTATCTAAACACAAGAAAAATGAAATAATTGGCACATTCATTAATATCACTTTACCTAATCTTCATTCATCTCCTAACATCTCTCCCACTTGTGATATTTTTTGGTGCAAGAGGATGAAATCATGGACAATCATGACAATCATAGTTTTTTTTCTCCTGATACCTTACTTAATTATGAAGAAGGTATTTTGGTGTTAGAGGATCCAATCATTGAGAATCATAAAAATCTTGTTTATTCCTCTCCCAATACATCTCCTACTTGGGAAGATATTATTGCACAAGAGGATGAAATAATTGAAACATTTATTTCAAAGGAAATAAGATGGATTACATAGATGAAGATGCTAAGGTGACATTAGATCCCCCATCAATAGAATATCATCAAAAAGAAAATAAGTTGTTGAGGTTATGAACACACAATTGGCTATTGGACCTCCTAAGTCACCTCTTATTATAGGACCTCCTAAACCTCATTGAAATATCTTAAACTTTGAAAAAAAAACTCACCTATAATCATGTGTCGCAACAACCAAGTAATGACACATATTCTCATACATATAACACAGTGTTGAACAAGACAACTAAGTGGGGGTGAATTAGTTGTAGCAAATATAACTTTTAAAACATTCACTAGAATAGATCAAGCACAATTCTTAACTCTGCTAAAATGATTAAACATTAAGTGCAAGTGTAGAAACTAAAAACCATCACGCAAACACAATAACACCAAATTTATGTGGAAAACCCAATGAGGGAAAAACCATGGTGACCTTATTAACTCACACTATAGAGAATATCAAAACCGATTACAAAGGCTCACTACCAAAACAAGGACTCATTGTCTAGATCAGGACTCACTATCCAATGGGGTTAACCACCCAAAGGGCTCACTGCCATAGATATACAAAGAAGGTAGAAGAGATATGTTATAGAGAGAAGAAAACTCAATGCAATAGAGATTTCCACCACAATTTACTCAACCACTTGCAGAAATGCATGAATGATAGAGTACAACTTCAGCTCACTACATCTGAAAACTCGACATTTAGACTTTGCACTAATCTACCACACTCGCATCACACACACCCATTGATTCACATCTACTTCACATCTATTTGCTTTATTTCTTTGTACTTATCTCTTTGTACATCTTTCACCACTAACTCATCCTTTATTTATACCATCTTCAACTTTGAAACTTATCCAAACTCAGCCATCTAACATTAAATTCAAATTAGGTCAGCACCAAAACATCCTAGGGTGGAATTAGAATGAGGGAAACCCAAACACACACTTGATGAGGACCCAAGTAGGTACCAACATGCTTCATCAACTTTGAAGGTAGTTTTCAACATAAGGTTAGCCAAACCAGTGTAAAACACCTAGAAAAATTAAGCACATGCAACCCTTAGCATGATCAAATCCTCCTAGACACCAAAATTATCTTCAACATGATCATAACATCTTAACTCTAGAACCAAAATTTAGAAGACTTAACCAAAAAGAAATCGAGACCATCAATATTTCTCCCAGACCTTAGCTAGATACACAGAAAACCATAGTTCGCAACTGGTAAACATAACTTGCACTATACAATGAATCAGAAGCCAAAAATTTGGATATAGCAGCTTCCAACATCTATGATCAACATGTTTGAACCACACAAACATAGAAGCAAATCCTAGAGCAAAACTAAGAGCAACCACTGAATACCTGCAATCTTTCTTCATTACAATTTTCTTAATATCTTCGACATATACATCCAATAACCTATATCCATCAACAACAACCAATTGATAACCAATTGACCAATTGACATCAATAACAACACCTTCATTATTGCAACAATCTCTCCCTTTGTCATTGATGGCAACACATGATGTGAAAAACCATCAAAGAAAACATACTAGCTCTGAACACTCTTCTTGAATGATTTTGCTTTATGTTTCTCCCCTTTAGTAGATAATCTTTTTCACATGATACTCTTCTCTACTCATCTTCTTCCTCTTTCTTCCTCTCCCCCTTTCACATCAATGGAAAAGGTAAAGGATATTCTACATTGATTTCCCCTTTGACATTAAAAAAAAATACTCATACAATGAAAAAGCATAACACTACCTACTCACCCTGAGAGGTAGCCACCAAAAAATCAATCCAAAAGAAAGATAGATCCATAGACCCACTAGAATGATGCATCTCCATATGCATCTAGTTCAAGAAAGAAGGGGCAATGACCCCTAACTTCTCTAGGAGATACTCAAAAGTTTCCTTAGGAAGAGCCTTTGTAAATATATCATAAATCTGATCTTTCATAGGTACATACTCAAGTTTTACTTCATTCTCCACAAAATTCTCTCTTAAGAAATGATACTTGATAGATATATGCTTTTTCCTCGAGTGCATCATAGGATTCCTCGAAATGTTAATTACACTTCTGTTTTCATAGAAGATAGAAATAGGATCATCATACACTATTGTGATATCTTTCAATGTTTGTTTCATCAATAGAACTTGTGTACAAAAAGATGTAGTAGCAATATACTTAGCTTTAGCAGTAGATAAGGAAATCGAATCTTTATTTTTACTTAACCATGCCACCAATATAAAACCAAGAAAGAATGCATCACCACTTGTACTTTTTATGTCATCTATACATCCAGCCTAATCTGCATCTATATAAGCACTTAGTGTAAAGTCAATATCTTTAGGATACCATAAGCCATAATCTGGAGTTCCATTCAAATATTTGAATATTCTTTTAACAACATGTGTTTCCTTAGGATCTTCTTGAAGTATAGCCATAAGATAGACAACATGCATAATATCTAGTCTAGTTGCAGTCAAATAAAATAGTCCACCAATCATAGATCTATATTTTCTCTTATCAACCTTAGGTAAATCATCATCTTTACCTAATTTGCAACCAGTCACCATAGGAGTGCATACCGGCTTGGAACCATCCATCCCAAACTTCTTCAACATCTCTTTCACATACTTAGACTATGAAATAAAAATTCCTTTCTCTCTTTGATTAATTTGTAGCCCAAGAAAGAAATTCATCTCCCCAAACATAGACATCTCAAATTATTTTTTCATTTCTTCTACAAACATCTTACATAGTTTCATTTCCTTTAAAAAAATGTCATTAGCATATACAACCACAACAAAAAAAAATTCATTTCCAACTTTAAAATATAGATTACTATATTTTGTACCTTTGTTGAAACCTTGTTGAATCAAATACCTATCTAACCTTGCATACCAATCTCTAGGAGCTTGCTTCAATACATATAAAGATTTCTTCAATCTACAAACCATATATGGTTGATCTGACAACTAAAATCCTTATGATTGTTCCATTTAAACCTCTTCTTCTAGCTCAATATTCAAAAATGAAGACTTGGCATCCATCTGATAGACCTTGAAATCTTTATGAGTAGAAAACACTAAAAACATCCTAATAGCTTCCATTCTTGCCACCGAAGCAAAATTATCCTAAAAATCTATTCCTTCTACTTGTGAGTAACCCTTACACACAAGCCTTTCTTTATTTTTGACCACTTCTCCATTCTCATTCAACTTATTTCTGAATACCCACTTTGATCCAATAATGTTTTTGTTTGTTGGTCTTGGGACCAATTCCCAAGTTTGATTCTCCTCAATCTTCCTAAGTTCTTCTTTCATAGCTTTCATCCAATGCTCATCTTTACATGCTTCACTTACAGTCTTCAATTCAATATCAGAAAGTAAACATAGATTTACCTCACCAGTAGTAGCTCTGCTTCTTGTCAATACTCCTTTTGTCTTATCTCCAATGATCTTACTTTCTGAATGATTCTTCTACACATATCTAGGTGTCTTGGGGGACACCACCAGAGCTTCATCTTTTTCTTCATTCTACTTCTCTTTCTCATTCTTCTCTTGTTCTTCCACAACTTCTTCAATCCTTACGCAATTAGTTTCATTAGATACATATCCATCAACATCAAGTGAATTCTTCATTGCTTCATCAACCTTGACATTTGTACTTTCTACAATATTTCTCAATATCTTATTGAAACATTTGTAAGCTTTTATTTTAGTAGATTATCCAAGAAAAATACCTTCATCACTTCTTGCATCAAACTTTCCTAAATCTTCTTCATCTCGTCTGATATAACATTTACTTTCAAATACCTTGAAATACTTAATAGTGGGAATTGTTCCACACCATAGCTCATAGTGGGTCTTTGTACTCTTTTCTCTTGCTTGAACTTCATTGAATACATAAAAAATAGTGTGAATAGCTTCTCTCCAGTGAAATTTTGGTAGACTAGCCTCAATAATCATTGATCTAGCGGCCTCTTAATTTGTTATGTTCTTTCTTTCAACAACTGCATTCTACTGAGGAGTTCTTGGAGCAGATAATTATATTTTTATTACATGCACTTCACAAAACATATTAAACTCATGGGAAGTGAATTCACCACCTCTGTTATACCTTAATTATTTTATTCCCAAATTCACTTCATTCTCAACCATAGCTTTGAATGTCTTGAATCTATCTAATGCATCATATTTTTCTCTAAGAAATGTAACCCATGTATACCTAGAATAATAATCAATCAAAAGCATAAAGTACCTTTCACCTTGTAGACTTCTCACTCTTGTAGGACAATAAATATTTTTATGAATTAAATCCATTAGTCTAGTAGTAGATTGTTACTTTGGTCTGTAATGGTTTCTTGTGTGCTTTTTGAACTGAAAATTCCTTAAAATAACATTAACGGGCTTTGTAATCCTTGGTAAATCTCTCACGGCCTGAACTGCAATAATCCTCTCCAAGTTAACAAAATTCATATGATACATTCTCCAATTCCACAACCAACTATCATTAATTTGAGTCATAAAGAATCTTTCATCAGCACCCTTAAGTTGATAGATATTTCCTTCATATTTCTTTTCAGCAGCAATCACTATTTCAATATCTTTCTTGATCTCACATCTTTCATCCTTAAATATAATATTATATCCTTTACTGCACATCTATCCAAAACTCAAGATATTATTCCTTAAACCATTAACATATTGGACATCATTAGTATTATTCTTTCCATCAAAACTTATTGAACCTATCCCACAAATCTTAGCACCAGTATCATCTCCAAACATAACTAAGCCTCTATCATATTTTTCAAGTTTAAAAAAATTACTCTTATCACCAGTCATGTGATGTGAACAACCACTATAAAAAACCCAATAGTAATTTTCCTATTTAGAATGTAGGGTAGAGATTACAATACCTTCATTTTTCTCCTTCTTCAGAGGGCATTCCTTCACCTATTTTTCAGAATTAGCAGAACTAGGTTCATATTTTATACCCAAGAACAAGCATTTATTATCATCAGGATCTCCATAATCATAATACTCATTAGATATACTAGCATCCTCATTCACATAATATACTCTATTGATCTTCCTTCCTTTCTTTTCTTTCTCATATCTCTATTTATTCCTCTTAGCTCTTTCCAGACACCTCCAAGCATAATGTCCTATTCCTCCACAACTAAAGCATTTAAAGAGTAACTTACCTTCATACTTGCCAGAGCCTTTCTTCATCCTTCTCACAAAGTTAACTTCTACTTCATCAATATTTTCTTCATCCAAATCTTCATCTTTTGTAGCCTTAAAAGAAATCTCTAATTTGGATCCATTTCTCAAATTTGGCTTTCTCATCTCATAATATGTCAGATTTCCAAAAAACTAATCTTTAGTGTAAGTCTTGTAATCTATATTTTCTTCAATAGCACATACCTTTTCGTTGTAAGCATCAAGAAAAGTTCTAAGAATCTTCTTTACAATCCTTGATTCATCTATTGTAGCACCAAGTCCTCGCATTCCAACTACTACCTCATTTAATCTTTGCACATAAGCTTTAACATTCTCATATTTAGACATATGTAGGAGCTCAAATTGTGTCTCCAAGTTTTGCAACTTATCCTCTTTCACCCTTTCATCTCCTTCATGTGCCTTTTCCAAAGCATCCCAGACTTCCTTAGCAGTCTTCATATTTTTTAACTTTAATCAACTTGGAATGTACAAGACTATTCTTCAAAATATACTTCACCTTATTGTTCGCTTCATGTGCCTTGATCTAATCAGTCGTACTCAGACCATTAGCAAGAGGAGTGTAAGTATTCTAGTTGTAAGCTTTCTCCACATCATATCCAAAATAATCCATATATTCTTCCATCAGTATTTTCCAAATAGCGTAATTAGTTCCATCGAACTTTAGATAATCATGAGTAAATTTTCCATCCATCCCAAACCTTCCTTAAATGGTTAAGCTCTTCTCCAAGGAACCAAGCTCTGATACCAATTGTTGAACAAGATAACTGAGATGGGGGTGAATCTATTGTAGCAAATTTAACTTTTAAAACATTCACCAAAACTTAGATCAATCACAATTCTTAACTCTACTAAAATGATTAAACATTAAGTTCAAGTGCAGAAACTAAAAACCATCACAAAAACACAGTAACACTAGATTTATGTGGAAAACCTAATGAGGGAGAAACCACAGTGAGGATTAGCTCACACTATAGGGAATATTAAAACTGATTACAAAGGCTCACTACCTAGGAAAAGGGCTCACTGCCAAACAAGGACTCACTATCCAGATCAAGAATCACTGTCCAATAGGGTTAACCATTCGGAGGGCTCACTACCATAGAGATACAAAGAATATAGAAGAGATTTGTTATAGAGAGAAGACAATCTCAATGCAATAGATATTTCCACCACAATTTACTCAACCACTTACAGACATGCATTAATGATAGAGTACACCTTCAGCTCACTACATCTGAAAACTCAGCATTTAGACTTCATATTGATCTGCCACACTCACATCATGCACACCCACTAATTCACATTTTCTTCACATCTATCTTCTCTATTTATTTGCACTTATATTTTTGTACATCTTTCACCACTAACTCATCCTATATTTATACCATCTTCAACTTTCAAACATATCCAAAGTCGGCCATCCTACATTAAATTCAAATTAGGTCAGTGCCAAAACATCCTAGGGTGTAATTAGAATTAGGGCAACCCAAACACATGCTTGATGAGGACCTAAGTAGGTCCCAATATGCTTCATTAACTTTGAAGGTAGTGTTCAACACAAGGTTGACCAAACCAGTGTTAAACACATATAACAATTAAGCACACACAATCCTTAGCATGATCAAATCCTTCTAGACACCAAAATTATCTTCAACATGATCATAACATCTTAACTCTATATAATACTTAACCAAAAAGAAATCCAGACCAACAATATTTCTCCTAGAACTTGGTCAGATACATTGAAAACCACAGTTCACAACTGGTGAACATAACTCACACTATACAATGAAATAGAAGCCAAAAATTTGGATATAGCATCTTCCAACATCCATGATCAACATATATGAACCACACAAACATAGAAGAAAATCTCGAAGCAACCACTGAACACCTACAATATTTCTTCATTATAATTTTCTCAATATCCTCGACATATACATCCAATAACCTACATCCATCGATAGCAACCAAGTGATAACCAATTGATTTTAGTTGACATCAATGACAATACCTTCATTCTTTCAACGCAGAATAAAAAATAACCAAGAAAAACACAAGCCATTCCCTCATCGATACCACTCCCACAACCGGTTTTACCTAGTGCTCATTGTTTACCTCAACATAGTGGAAAGGAGTACGAACTTGAATAATAGCTTCACAACACTCTTGTTAAGATCTCTCTATTGGATTTGATTAAAACATCTCCTATTTACCATGGCATGCTTCAAAACGCTTCGCAAAAATTTATTCTCCCTCCTATTGCACAACCTGTTGATTGAAAAAGATAACTAAGAGGGGGATGAATCAGTTGCACCAAATTAAAAAATAAAAACCCTCAATAGTAATTAGATCCACATGCATTCATATAACCCTTAATCTATTATAATCTTTAAACATGAAAATAAAATAACAAAAGCTAAAACAACCAACACCATACACAAGAGAACACCATATTTATGTAGATAACCCAATGAGGGGAAAACCACAGTGAGGATTAGCTCACAATATAAGTATTTGTAAAATTCATACAAAGAGGCTCACTGCTAGAACAGGACACACTGTCTAGAAACGCTCACATCCTAGTCTTATTGCTGGAATATAAAGAAGAAAGAAGATGGAATGTTACACAGAGAACACTATCTCAATGCAACAAAGATTCCACCACAACAACTCCACCAACACTAATATTCTTCAAGAGATCAAGATACCTCAGCTCACTGCATTCAACAATATTACATTATAGCTCACATTACAATTCACAAATCTGCACTTAATTTTGCATCAATTCACCTTGCATTTATACCATCTGCAACTTGAAAAACATCAAGTTGGCTACACTCTTCTTGCACTTCACAAATTCAAATTAGGTCATCATGAAACATTCTCATGGTGGATAGGAATGAAAGTGGACAAATAAAAAACTTAGTTGGGACCCAAATCAACTCTCACATGCCATGCTATGCCTTTATTAATACTTAAACATCTTCAAATGTAGTGTAAACAGCATTAAACTTTGAATTACACATTTCATCAAATCCAAAGATAACTTGCAAACCACATACCATGGTTCATCATGATTTAGAATATTCCTCTATTCTCCTAAAATATATCAAACTCCACAACTACTGGCACCTTCAAAATATACATTCCTAGTACACTCAAACTATACTACAACTCGACAATCCAACTTTTGGAGTACCAAACCACAAATCCTACTGACACAAGCAAGAGACCAAAATCATCAACATACATTCAAAATCGAAAGACCTAAAGAACAACTATAGAGAAATGTGGAACAAATACATTTCTCACAGACACCTATGTAAGTAGCACTATAAAACTAGTTCACACATTGGTGAACATAACTTCCCTTGACCTTTGATCTAGAAGACAAAATTCAAGATATAGAAGCTTTGAACACCTCTAACCAACATATCTAAACCACACAAGCAGATCTTCAACCCAAAAGAAATTTGAAGCAAAATAAAAACACCTCTACAACACCCTATTTCCTTATTTTATCAATTTTCTCACTATCCTCAACATCTGAACCATAAATAGAAGCTTATCAAACAAATACTAGAGGTTAACATCAACAACTTAACTTATAACAATGTAATGCAACTAATCAAAGCAATAATCTCTTCTCAACCATTGTACATATCCTTTACACACAAGCCTCTCCTTGTTTCTTACTACTTCCCCATTCTCATTCAGCTTGTTTTTGAATACCCACTTAGTTCTAATAATTTTTTTTCTTTTAATTCTAGGAACCAATTCCCAAGTTTGATTCTTCTCAATTTGCATAAGTTATTCTTCCATTGCCTTCATCCAATGTTTATATTTGCATGCTTCACTTACTGTCTTTGGTTCAATTTTAGAGAGTAAACACAAATTTACCTCTACTTCGGTAGCTCTTCTTGTTTTCAACATACCTTTATTTTTGTTTCCAACAATCTATTCTTTGGAATGATTTCTGTGCACATATTTAGGCATATTGTCTAAAGCTTCTTCCTCTTCATTCTGCACTTCTTTTTCCTTAGATTTTTCTTCTTCTTCTCTACAAGTAGGCTCATTTGACTTATATCCATCTATTAGAAATGAATTTTTCATATCTTTATCAACCTTGACACTTGCACTTTCAACAATCCTTCTTATGCTTTTATTGTAACATCTGCAAGCTTTACTTTTAGTAGAATATCCAGGGAAGATACCTTCATCAGACATTGCATCAAAATTTCTCAAGTTTTCATCATCTCTTTTGATATAGCATTTGCTTCCAAACACTCTAAAGTACTTGACAATAGGAATCTTTCTGTACCACAAATCATATTGATTTTTTTGTTGTTACCTCTTGCTTGAACTCTGTTAAGTATGAAAACACTAGTATGAATTGCTCCTCTCTAATAGTGATGCAGAAGCACCAATCCATTTCAACTGAATTTGATCAAGTTTGTTTTGTGATAGGTTTTATTAGGGGATTGAGGTCTTATGTTGTGTAAATAAGGTCTAAATTGATCATTTAGCATGTATTAGGTTTTCATCTTTGTAAATGTGCAGAATTTTCAAAAGGATGTACAAAAAATGCAAAATTCTAAAAGTGGACAAAAATGCAACTTTAGGAAGGTAAAGGGTCTTGGGTCATATTTTGGTGTGTTTGGAGTTTTGTTTAATTGGTTAAGGTCTATTTTTCATGTTTTGGGGGTCTCTAATTTCAATTTGTCATATTTTGTCATATTTGTAAAAAGTTGTTATTTTGGGGAAAGTTGCAAAATTGCACTTTTGAGGAGTCCAACAATCATTTGAACTCAAAAGGTAGTTTGATCCATTTGAATGGTTTTTTTTTGTGTTTAAAATGGATGGATAACCTCAAGGCAAGAGGTTAGGAACATTTTATTTGAAGAATCCTCAATAAAGCTTCCTATTTTGTTAGTAAATTCTATATTTTGCATTCAATTTTTGGAATTGCAAACTCTTGTACATGACTGTACGGAAGCATATTGATCTAATATTTTTGGAAATCTATGTATATTTGTCTCAGCTCTCATTTTAATCTATTTTGGAGGTTTTTCATTTAATTTAGTGAGATATATTGTTAAATCACAGTAAATAGGTCTGTAGGTGTTGATTTAAGGGTTTGAGGTTTCATTAATGGTATAAAGCCTATTCTACCTTCTTTCCTCCATATTGCTAAGTGTAATGGGCTCATGATAGTATATTTAGGATGGTAGAGTAGTGGTTTTAGTTTGTATGAAGGATTTGGGGAAAAGTAAGGACTATCCTATGGTAAATTGGTGAATTTGGGTATGAAGGTGATGGGATTATGAGGGAGTTTGATGAATTTTTGTGAGTACATGTTATGTGATGGTTTTTTTATCATTGGTAGGAATATTGAAGAGTATTAGAGGTGGTGGAAGAGTTGTGTGAGGTTGGGAACATCAAGTTCCAATAAACCCTACCCCAAATAAGTGAAAAGTAAGGGTTTTCAGGTACAAGGGCTAGATGAGGGTTTGGTTTTCCAAAAATTGTTGAAATGGGATATTTTTTATCTGGTATGAAGGTTTGAGAGGTTATTCAAAATTTATTGCAATATTTAGAGACACTTCCTTTGAAAAGGTGACCTAATAGGTCTATTAGGACAGCGTAGTTTCATGAATTTGAGTGAGATTATCCAAGGTGACCCATGGAGATTTTTGGATATGTTTGAGTATTTTTTGAAGGGCATCTAAAAGTGTCAAGGGTTTGATTTTTGTGAAGTTATTTTTGAAAAAGAGTTGATAAATTTGGGTCTACAGACCTACTAGTGGAAAGGAAGAGCTTGTGTGAAAGGAGTGTTTTGTTAGGGTTTGTAAATTTAATTGTTGTTTGAAACAACCTAAATTGTGCTGGTTTAGATCAAAACCATCTAGCTCTGCATCAAATAGACATCTAGAATATTAGCTTCTCATCATAGTTCTTGCAGCTTCTTGAATAGTCCTATTTTTCCTTTCAACTACTCCATTCTATTGAGGAATCCTATGGGAAAAAAAGTTCCTCTTTATGCCATGATTCTCACAAAACATGTTAAATTCATTGGAGTGAACTCTCCACCTCTATTAGACCTCAACCATTTTCTCTTCAAATCCATTTCATTCTCAACCATAGCTTTAAATGCTTTAAATCTATTTGGGGTTTTAGATTTTTCTCTAAGAAAAGTAACCCATGTCATTCTAAAATAATCATCAATCAAAAGAATGAAATACCTGTCACATTGAAGATTTCTCACTCTTGCCAAACTACAAAGGTCTATGTGTACTAATTCTAGCAATCTGGTAGAAGATTGTTCTTTTCCCTTGAAACTACTAGTTTTTTTTCCAAATTGACAATCTTTGCAAACAACATTGATAGGCCTTGTAATCCTCAATATATCTCTCACTTCTTGAACTAAATTGATTCTAACTAGGTTATCAAAATTGATGTGGCACATTATCATGTGCCATAACTAGTTATCATTAATCTGAGTCATAAAACAATCACCATCAACACCCTTGAGCTGATAGATATTTCCCTTTGTCCTCTTTCCAACAACAATCACAGTTTTGGACCCTTTTCTGATCTCACATCCATCATCCTAAAACACAAGATTGCATCCTTTGCTACACATTTTTCCAAAACTCAAGAGGTTATGCCTTAAATCTTTAACATACTAAACATCTTCAGTATTATGATTGCCATCAAAACTAATTGAACCTATTCCAAAAATCTTAGCACCTGAATCATATCCAAGTTTAACAATTCATCCATCATATTTTTCCATTTTAACAAACTTACTCTTGTCTCCAATAATATGATTTGAGGAACCACTATCAATAACCCAATAGTTCTTGTCATGTCTAATATGAAAAGAAGATACCAAGGTACCTCCAACTTTATCCTTTTTCTCTGGGACACTTTCCTTCACACAACTCTCATAGTTAGTAGAACCAGATTCATCTTTTAAAGCCAAGAACAAGCATCCATTATCATCGACATCTCCATAATTAGATTCATCATCAGAAATACTAGCATCTTCTCTAACATAGTAGCTTTTCTTGATCATCTTTCCTTTATTTTCCTTTTTCTTGTTGTTCATAATTTTGTTTGGACTTCTTAAAGCATAGTGACCTATATTTCCACAACTAAAGCATTTGAATGGTAATTTACCTTTGTACTTATTGGTGCTCTTTTTCATCCTTTTTACAAAGTTAGCTTCCACATCATCAAGATCATCTTCATTTGAATCTTTAGCTTTTTCTGATTTTCCTATCTTGAAAGCAGTCTCCACTTTTGTACCATTTTTTGAACCAATTTTTCTCATTTCAAATATAGTTAGTGTTCCATACAACAAATCTATAGTGTATGTATTAAAATCTGCAAATTCCTCAATAGGAGAAAAAATTTCACTATAAGAATTAGGAAGAGTTTCGAGAATTTTCTTTACCACTTTAGGCTCTTTGACTAGTGCACCAAGACCTCTCATAGCACTTTCCATTTCATTAACCCTCTGCATGTAACTTGTGATTATTTCATCATCAAAAATTCTCAAAGTCTCAAATTGTGCCTTCAAATTCTATAACTTAGCTTTTTTAACCTTATCATCTCCTTTATAGATAATTTCTAGCTTACCCCAAACTTCTTTATAGTATTTAGATCCATAACTTTCACTAATTTAGTATGTGCAAGACTATCAAAAGAAAAAACCTTTCCTTACCATCTATTTCATAGGCCTTGATTTCATCACTCGTGTGTGGACCATTTGTAGGTATGGTGTATGCAGTATTTACTTCCTTTACAAATTCATATCCAAGATAGATTAGGTAGCCTTCCATCTTCACCATATAGAATACATAGTCTATACCATCAAACATAGGGATTTCCTTATTGTTCACCATCTAGATCTACCTCAAGTGATCAATATTTTTCTAAGGAACCTTGATTTGATACCAATTTTTGAATGAACAAGACAATTGAGAGGGGGAGTGAATCAGTTGTACAAAATTAAAACATCATAACCCTCAATTGTAATCAGATCCACATGCATTCATTAAACCTTTAATATATTATAACATTTAAACATGAAAAACAGGTAATAAAAATTGAAATTGTTAAATAGGCGTAGGACAACTGAGAGGGGGGGCGAATCAGTTGTCCCATGAATTCAAACTTAAAACTTTATCACTTATCAAATCTTCAACCACACTATTTTGTTATTAAATATGAGCATGAAACATAAATAACAGAAAGTAAATCAACACAATGAACACCAAATTTTACGTGGAAAACCCAATAAGGGAAAAACCACGGTGAGGGTTAACTCACAATATAAAGATTATAAATTGAATACAAAGGCTCACTACCAAGGGCTCACTACCCAAAAGAGGAGTCACTGTCCAAGTACAAAGGCTCACTTCCTACAAAGGACTCACTATCCAATAGGGAGGCTCACTACCTATAGATACAAAATAGAACAAAAGATCCACCACTACAATTAAAGCACATTCGCAGGATTACAAAAACCTTCAATTCATTGCCTTCAACAAACTAAAAAACTACTCACAATTCACTCACACACACTTCTACTCTTATGATTTGTGGCACACTTTCGTCACTTTTCATCACACTGTCATACCATTCTTCACAACTCAACTTGCTTGTATACCATTCTCAACCTTAGAAACATTTACAAAGGTCGGCCACAATACATCATTTCATAAATTTAAATTAGGTCGGCAACTCTAAATTCTCATGGTGGGGAGGAATAAGAGTGGACCAATAAAAACATAAAAAATAATATTCTTGAATCTTCTACACGCTTCCTCAATTAAATTTTATTCTTCGAATGAAGTGTAAACACCAGGTCGGACAAACCTAATGAAAACACAAATAAACAATGATGCATACACTTCCCAACCAGAAGATAACACGTGGATGATGCAACATGCTTCATTATGCATGAGAGTATATCTCAAAACCTTCCAGATACATCCATAGCAAAAATAACAGGCTTCAGTAACTGAATTTCTTTCACCAATCTATTTGGACTGTGCAAACTCATATTGAGATACTGAAGCATGATTTCCAAATCACCAAACTTCAAACCTCTTCACCAGAGCATAGGAAAGACCTTCACAAGACATATCCCAAATACGCAAGATCTGAAATGGAATAGCAAAGGACTGTGGAGCAAACATATTTCTCCCAGTGCATAGAACACAGACTTTTTCGGTAGAACACATTTACCAGTGGACACAACTTTCACGTACCTTCTCACCAGAAGTTGAAACTCAGCATATGTTACCATGAAAATACCATCAACATTCCTTCATACCCACACAAGCATAGGATCAACATAGGAGAAATGTGAAGCAAATACCGGAGCACATTCTGAACACATTCAACACTCTAACTTCTTTTCTCCATTAAATTTCTCAAAAGAACTTGGAAACTCATCAAACCAACATATCTGCAACACCATAAAGATAGCTCCATGTACTCACAACATCTCACCAGCATCTCAACCATACATATGCAATACGCAACATACAAAACTATGTTAACATTGATGACAACATTAATGACAACAACACCAAACTAGCTCATACTTGCAACAGAAACAACCAATGCCATACACAAGAGAACACCACATTTACGTGAAAAACTCAATGAGGAAAAAACCACAGTGAGGATTAGCTCACAATATAGTCAATTACAAAACTGGTACAAAGAGGCTCACTGCCAAAATAGAACACATTACCTAGAAAGGATCATAACCCAAGCTCACTTCCAAAATAGAAAGAAGAAAGAAGATAAAATGTTACACATAGAATGCTATCTTAATGTAACAAAGATTCCACCACAACAACTCCACCAACACTACCAGTCTTCAAGAGATCAAGATACCTCAACTCAATGCATTCAACAATCTTGCAATATAGCTCACACTACAATTCACACTTTTTCACTTAATTTCACATCACAACACTCAACTTTATCCCACACTCCACCTCACAGCAATTCCCCTTACATTTATACCATCCACAACTTGAAAAACATCTTCAAGTTGGATACACTCTTTTTGTAGTTCAAAAATTCAAATTAGGTCAAAACTAAACATTCCCACGATGGATAGGAATAAAAGTGGACCAATAAAAAACTTGGTTGGGACCCTAATCAACTCTCACATGCCATGCTATTCCTTCATTAATGCTTGAACATCTTCGAATGTAGTGTAAACACCAGGTTGACCGATACCCATGTAAACACCATTAAACTTTGAATTACACACTTCATCAAATTCAAAGATTACTTGTGAACCACATACCACACTTCATCATGATGTATAATATTCCTATATTCTTCTAAAATCTATCAAACTCCTTTGCAATAACTTGCACCTTCAAAATGTACATGCCCAGTACACTCAAACTATACTAAAACTTTACAATCCAACTTCTGAAGTACCAAACCACAAATCCTCTTGACACAAGCAAGAGATAAACATCATAAACATACATTTAGAATCGCAAGACCTGAAGAATAACTATGGAGAAATGTCAAGAAAATACATTTTTCCCAGACACTTCTATAAGAAACACTATAAAACTAGTTCACACACTAGTGATGATAACTTCCTCTAACCTTCGATCTAGAAGCCAAAATTATGGATATAGAAACTTTGAACACCTCTAACCAACATATCCAAACCAAACAAACAGATCTTCAACCCAAAAAAATGGGAGGAAAAACTAGAACACCTTTGCAAGCCAGAACACCTCAACAACACCTTGTTTCCTTATTTTATCAAATTTCTCAATATCCTCAACATCTAAACCATAAATAGAAGCTTATCAAAGTAACACCAAAGGTTAACATCAACAACTTAACTAATGAAAACATAATGCATCTAATCAAAACAAAAATCTCTTCTCAACCACTGTACTACTATCCTCATTGACAACACAAACTTGTTGACATCAATGACAACACCTTCATACTTGCAACACAACCAAATAATATGGTATCTTTGATTAAGAATATGAATTCACCCAATATGGACATTTTCTTTCATCAAAATGAATTACCTCCTTTGGAAACACAAAAATAAAATGAGGCTTTGATTTCAATGGATGTTATTAATAAGGTTGAAATTAGGCATACTCTTATTTACAATTGTTTAGGGATTAATTTTTGTAGTGTGAACCTCTTCGAGATAATTTGAGAAGACAAGACTGAGATTCAACCAGATACTTTGTCTATCCATGGTTTTGATAATGTGGGAAGAGAACCACTTTGTGTAATAACATTACCTATCAAAGTTCATAATGTTGTGTTGCAAACTCCTATGCATGTCAAGCCCCATGACCTTTCATAAAATATTCTATTGGGTAGACCATGGATTCATGAAATGAAAGGAGTGCATTCAACACTTCATCAATTAATGAAATACATTTAAAAATATAAGGTTTGCATGATACAAGCTGATCCTAAATTTTAAAATTGTTTAGAAACTGAAATGGGAATGAAGAATCCTCTTAGAATAGTAACACCAACTACAAAAGTGGAACATTTAAAAAGTAAGGAAAAAGATGAGTGTCTTTCGTCGGTGAAAAATTTGTTGGATGATGATTGGTGATTGTTATATTTCACACCTACATTGATGGGGGAATACAATATTACACCATCAAAATCAGAAAAAGAGAAAGAAGCTATAATGATATCAACACAATCTATTATAGAATCATCTGCAACTTCTAGAAAAGATTAAATCACAAATTACACATCCACTTATGATGAAAATGATTATAAAAAGACTCCTCTAAAATATATGGAAGCCATTTATGGAAGAGGTTATCAACTTTTGAAATAAATTAGCTATAATGGAAAAAGATGTGGTGAAAAAGAACAAGGCATTCGTGTTCCCATAAATCCCAACAAGAAAGAAATAACAAGAGGTCTTGGTTATCATCCTTCAAAAATCACAAAAACATTAAAAAAACCTTCATTTAGTCATACAAGAGACAAATAGCATTAGCTTATGCTCCTTTCCATGTGGTAGTTGTATTATCACACAATATTGACTACCATGCATGAGGGTAAAATTAAGTTTTATGCAATCATATTTCATTTTGCAAGGAGAAACATATCATCAACCATCTTGGCTCATCTTTGTCCCTTCACTTGGGGGGAACGGAGTTAGGTAGCCTTGTGTTAGGTGCATTTCATATAGAAAGTACACTAATATTTTAAGGGGGGCATATAGTCCCTCACCCATTGTTTGCATAGGAAATGGTCCTTTTTTAGTAAAGATAACATATATCTTCTAGAAAGTGTGGCCTTGTTGATCTATGTTAGTTTCTCCTTTGTGGTGATATTGGGCTTGATATACCCTCAAAGTGTGACCTTTCTTGGCTTATGACATTCCCCTTGGTGGTAATGCTATGGTTAGTATTCCCTAAGGTGTGAATTCTTCTATTCCATGACTTATCCTCTCTTGGTGGTGATGTAATGTGTGATGACCTTTCATATTGAGCAAAGACCCTTTGTTGTTTTTGTAAATCAGCTTTCTTGGTGGTTTTTTTATAACACCCCTTGATATTTTGGCCTCATCTTGTTATCATTTATATGTCTCCTTAGGTGATTTTGTGCACCTTCTTAAGTGATTTTTAAATTTTTTCTTCACTTTGTTGACATGCGTTGAACTTAGTGTTGTGTTGGCATAACATCTTGATCATTTTGACAGTACCTTATCAAGGTTATCAGGGATTATAACTCTTGGTCCGGTTGTTAATAGGTGCACACCTAGTGAATAGAAAAATTCACAATACCTAGTGTCTTTCTCATTTTTCTACATTGTCTTGGGGGTTCACCTACTGAATCGTTTCCTTCAATTTGTGATTATCCTAGAAAATATCATTTTTTTCTATTGTATGAGTCATGAATTCCTTAACATGGCCATTGAGCACAACATAACTTGCTTTCCAATAGAGCTATGTATTTCATGAGTATCTATCATATCACACCTTTCTAGCCTTATGAATCTCATCATATTGCATGGACACCTATCATAACACAACTAGTAAATCCATATGGCTCATGAGTGATTCAACATAACATATCTTGCCAATCCTTATGGGAGTATTCCTTTATTCAATGGATGATGTTTAGTACTTGAGACAATTTAAGACTAAGGTATCTTTTCCTTACCAAATCAAATCCTTTTAGTACTAACTTTGTGTTTTTGTGTGTTTTCTTCATGTTTACATCGTGTATGTGTTCGTTTTTTCTTTCTATATGTTTTGTTGTCATATTTTTTCATCGTGTTTGCTTCGTGTTTTTCGACATGTATGTTTGTGTATGTTGTCTTGTTACATTTCATACATGTGTGTTTCCCTTTTTCCTCATGTTTTCTTTCCATGGGATCTTTGATCCTGGGGTCTTGTACACTCCCCCTTGATCCTTTGTCATCCTATCTCTTCAATATTTGGACAATAGGACCCCTCTTGACATAGATTTTCTACTTTAGTGTGAGTCTGAGCATAAGTTCATAATCTCACTAAAGTGGGGGCTAAATGTAGCATCAAAACTTGTCACCCTTGATAATTTCACACTATTTTTCCTCCCCCCTTAAATTATAGAGCCTAATGACCCCCTAATTTCCTATATATGCATTTTGAGGCCTTTTTTTTACCATCTTCCAATAAATTGCAAGCATGGACAAAAATAATTTATTTAATGTTTTTCCCCCGACAGCTTATTTCCTAGAAAATAGGGCCAATACTGGGATGCCCTTAGGTATCTAAGTCCCCCTATTTTGTTAGGATCCAAATTTTAATAAAACACATACATGATGTAAACACAAAGAAAAATCACAAAAGACACACAAAACACAAGATTAGTACTAAAAGGAATCAATTCAATAAGGAAAAGATACCTCAGTCTTAAATTGTCTCAAATACAAAATGTCATCCATAAAATAAAGGAATTCTCCCATGAGGATTAGAAAGTTGTGTTATTCTAAATCATTCATGAGCCACATGGATCTACTGGCACAAGAGGATGAAATCATTGATACATTTCTTTCAAAATATATTAAGATGGATTACATAGATGAAGACTCTAAGGTGATATTAGATCCCCCTTGATAGAAGATCATCAACAAGAAGTTAAGTTTGTTGAGGTTATGAATAAAAAATTGGCTAGTGGACCTCCTAAAACTCCTCTAATTATTGGAGCTCCTCTAATTATTGGACCTCCTAAACCTCATGGCCAAATCTTAAACTTTGCAAAACAACTCACTAGTAATCATGTGTCACAACAACCAAGTAATCACATAATTTCTCATACATATACCATAAGGAATTTAAAAAATCAAGAAAAATGCAAGTCATTCCCTTATCGATACCACTCCCACAACTAGTTTTACCTAGTGCCCCTCATTTAGCTCAACATAGTGGAAAGGAGTATGACATTGTAGAACAACTTCATAACACTCCTAATAAGATATCCTTGTGGTATTTGATTCAAGCATCTCATATTTATGATGGAATGCTTCAAAATTCTTTGTAAAAAGTTGTCATCCCTCTTAGTGCACAACCAAATTTGATTGAGAATATGAATTCACCTAGTATGGACATTGTATTTCATTAAATGAATTACCTCCCCTGGAAACATAAAAAACAAAATGAGGCTTTGATGGTAATGGTTGTTATTAACAAGGCCAGAATTAGGTGTACCCTTATTGACAATTGTTTGGGGCTTAATGATTGTAGTGTGAACCTCTTGGATAGAATTTGAGTACATAAGGCTAAAAGTCAACTAGATACTTTGTCTATCTATGGTTTTGACAATGTGGGAAGAGAACCACTTGGTTTAATAACATTACCTATCAAAGTTGGTAAGGTTGTCCTGCAAATTCCTATCCATGTCATGCCCCATGACCTTTCATACAATATTCTATTGGGTAGACCATGGATTCATGAAATGAAAGGAGTTCCTTCAACACTTCATCATTTAATGAAATACACTTTCAAAAATAAGGTTTACACGATACACGTTGATCCTAAATCTGAAAAATTGTTTACAAACTAATATGAGAATTATGAATCCTCTTAGAACATTGACACCAACTATAAAAGTGAAACCTTTACAAATTAAGGACAAATATGATTTTCTTTAATTGGTGACAAAGTTGTTGGATGATGATTTGAGATAATTATATTTCACACCTACATTCATGGGTTAATAGAAGATTACACCATAAAAATCAAGAAAAGAGAAGTTGCAATGATATCAACATAATCTATTATTGAATCATCCACAACTTCCAGCAAAGAGGAAAGCACAAATTACTGTTGGAAACTTACATTCGATTAAAGACAATTTCCACATAACTCAAAAGAGAGATCTATTCAATTAACTAATTAGATTCCATATGCAAGAGAATAGACAACATACCCATGAAAATATGACACAAGATATACCCTGGGAAAACCCTCAAGAGGGAAAAAAATCTAGCCTCCAAAAGCATCCATCTCTCATGTATTATTCAGCAATAAATATTACAATACATATTCTAAGTCTCCATGAACACCATTGAAGCAACAAGTGCTCTCCAAGAAATCCATGTGAACAAGCATGCAACCACATATCTTGTTCCATGCTTCAAACCCTCACAAATGCTAACCAGAGCTAACATGCAAAATTGAAACTCTGAATAGCTAACCTTGTGGTTTCTTTTATAGAAGCAAGCTCCCACAAAACCACTAAGTGGTATTACACAAAACTATGTGACTAAAACCATGATATTACAAAACCATGTCCCCTTATTTAATAGTGGGTACTTTATTTATTTATTTCCCCAATATTAAATAATTGCATTTTAGCAACTTAACTTATGTCCCAATGTTACATGCAACATAAAGTGGCCCCAAGAATAATTACATTTTATACATTATGCAAGGTGTACAACACACCTTTTCCTAACAATTACACATCCACTTATGATGAAAATGATTATGAAAAACCACCTTCTTCAAAAGAAATGAAATCCATTTATGGAATAGGTTATCAACCTTTGAAATAATTTGGCTATAATGGAAAAGGATGTGGCATAAAATAAAAGGAATTTGTGTTCCCATAGAGCCCAACAGGAAAAAAATAACAAGAGGTCTTAGTTATTGTCCTTCAAAAATAATGAAATTATCAAAAAGACCTTCACTTAGTCATACAAGAGACAAATAGCATTATTTGTTGCTCCTTTCGATGTGGTAGTTGTAGTATCACAAAATATTCACTACCATGCATAAGGGTATAATGTAATAACCCATCCTAAATTATTACTTAATTAATATTATTGTAAGTGACACATGAATATATTTCAAATTAAAAATACATAACTAGTGGCTAAAGTCAATCATAGAAACACATGTCCATTTAAAATGAGTCAATGATTTGTATATTCAATTCAAAATTAAAATTACAATATCAGGTTTTAATTGGCTCATAAGGCCACATAGTCATTACATTGTACAACTTTACACCAAGTACATCAAGTATTACATCATGGTTTCATCGTAGACTAAAAGCCTTGTGTACATCTAAGGTTCCCCTTGATGCTCACCTCCACTGGTAGATGAGAACATAGTTGAAATACTTCACTACCCAACCATGAAGCTTACACTTCCTCAGAATTCTTCCAACTTGAAGGATACTTGACCCTACATGGAAAATTTAGCAAGAGAACAATCTGCAAGGTGGAATCTGGTACATGCCCGTACATCAACATGCAATTTCTATTGACAAGTTAGAAAAGAAAATGTAAGATAAATGCTAGGAATGGTAGAGAGTGATATCACAGAGTTCATACATACAAAATGAACTATATTGGTTGGCCAAACATAAAACTGTGTTGCATTAACAACAAACAATAGGTTTTGGTAAAGCAAACATATTCTCTCTTAACTCCATTTTGGCACCCATCCCAGAAGGTAACTTTCTACAATACAACATTCCATAACATCTATCTACCCTTTAGAAGCATCTACCTGAAGGTGCTCTAGTCTACTTAGGTATCACTATTTTATTCAAGTAAAAGAATATTCTTCTCACATATGTATACAAAAAAGAAGAATCAAATTACTAATTTCCTCTCTAAATAGAAATCAGATACATGATTCAAATAGAACAATACAATATTCAGTCATATAATTCGCATGACCCATTTTGACTTTCAACATAAGTATTATCCATTCAAAAATGAGTTAAGTAAAAAGAACAAAATAAGGTATGTCACAAGTATGTGTATGTACATAGACGAAGTCTATGTGAATACACACATATGTGCCTACCTAATTTATTGGTTTGTGCATACATTCTAAAATAAACCATTAAATCATATTGCAATCATTTAATAATATTCCATTTGATGTTTCATTTACAAAAATAAAGAATCTAGAATAAGTTTGTATTACAGTTTCTCACATACTATTGCTTCCTTTATATTCACACAAACTGTGATATCCTAACATTGGTGTTTTATAGGTGAACATTCATTGTTTTAACAAAAACATATTGTTTCCAACTAATAGTTATAGAACAAGTTGTTTCATGTAGAACATTCACAATTAACAACTAATCAATGTTGTTTCAACTTAATAGTTTAATGAACAAGACTACTTTTAGCTACACATATACTTTTAAAACAAATCAATGTCATTTGCAACAGAACATTCATTGTTAACAATAATACAATGTTGTTTCAAGATAAACAGTTACAGTTTATGACAAAATAATGTCGTTTCCAACAGAACATTCACTGTTTACATCAATACAATGTTGTTTCAAGCTAAACAATTACAATTTATGTAAAAACAATATCGTTTACAATAGAACATTTACTGTTTAGATAAATACAATGATGTTTCCAGCGAACCAATTGCAGTTTATGACAAAACAATGCCATTTACAACAGAACATTTATTGTTTATGTAGATACAATGATGTTTCTAGATAAACAGTTGCAAATTATGACAAAACAATGTCATTTACAATGGTTTATGGTTGCAGCTTCAGGTTCCATTGCCTCATTTCCCAGGCTTAATTATTCTAACATTTGTATATAAAACTTCATGTAAGAATACTAAAATGAAGCTAATATCAACTTTTAGGAATAAATTTAAAATTTTTGGATGACACACTTACCATTAATCATTAATGATCAAATGATCAAATCCATGAGATCAACCTTAACTAGTTTTAGCTTGAAACCCTCGATCATTGTTTACATATATTATACATCTGTCATTCTAAATCAATCTTCAGTCATTGACTACTATGCAACACATGAGGGTTGAGGTCGTTCCTTAACATCCACCCTTGATTTGGGGCATAGTTTCCCACAGGTTACATGGGTATCGTTTAATGTAAATGATAGTTTACTAAATTACACATGCATCAAGATAGGGAATGAGCTTATCATTCGGCCTTAATCCTTCATGGATTAGGCGATGAGTGTTTTCACAAGGGCTTTGTGTTATTACAGTATACATGCATTTGAAAGAATTAATAGAAATATATATAATACAAAGTCAAGCATCATAGCCCTTCATTGCCGTGGATGACGAGACTGCCAGAAGGTTTACAAGTGTCATCAATACTAGATCGATGAGGATGGAATTTCACTGAACAACAACTATCTCTTAGATATACAAAGCAAAATGAATGAACATATAAATGTTATCAAAATCTTTTAAGGAGATTCAATCTACCACTTAAGGGTGGTATCAACCATTGCTCACACAGTTCCTATTGAAGATGATCAGATTAACCGAAAGCTCTATGTCAAGCTAAGAAAAAAGATTACATGCAGCCTATGCTATGATGGTGATTATGGAAGAAAATATTAAAAAATAATGAAGCCATCAGCTCTCAAGTTGTGGTGTAACATGCATAGATAAATTTGGTTACAAAGAAATTGATACAATCATTTTACAAGGAATACAATATGATTTGTGGGAGCTTGAACAACTAGTTTTATTCAACCTATAGAATCGATAGCATATCAATTCAACTATGTATAAAATACAGATAATATTGTAAGGAAAATTAAAAACAACAGTTATATGAAAAATTCATGAATTACCTCTAAAATCGAGAGCCCTCCTTCGGATTTTTCCCACAAAGCTTGGTTCAATGACTCATACACTGAGAGTGATGTCGATCTCTCCTTGAAAATGGCAAGTTTCCTACATTTTACTGCCCTCCAATAAAGGGTCGATTCCATTGGGTAGTGGGCATTAATGATTTTTGTTGCCCCATCCTCTGAATTTCAAATATGGCATTACTGTCGTTGATAGACAACATCCATTATGGGATTTTCTCATGATATCGATTTAAATTTCATCTATTCAATAATGATAATTATCAGTTTTCAAACTCAGTATATATATATATACAAATACATACATATATATGTATAAATACATATATATATATATATATATATATATATATATATATATATATATATATATATATATATATATATGTATGTATGATAAATACATATATATATATATATATATATGTATAAATACATATACATATATATATATATATATGTATAAATATATATATATATTCAGAATTGGTCACATATGAATGTTCTTCACACACACACACACACACACACACACACACACACACACACACACATACATATATATATATATATATATATATATATATTGTTTAAAGAATGAAGAAAGGAATGAAGGTGTTGTCATTTATGTCAATTGGTCAACTAGTTATCTACTAGTTGTTGTTGGCAGCATATGTTGAGGATATTGAGAAAATTGTATTAAAGAAAGTTTACAGGTATTTAGTTGTTGCTCCAGGTAATGATCTGGTATTTGCCCCTATGCTCGTGTGGTTCAGTTATGTTGGTCATGGTTTTTGAAGGTTGCTATATCCAAATTTTTGGTTATTGGTTGTTGTAAGGTTTGAGTTGTGTTCACCAGTTGTGAACTATGTTTTTATGTGTTCTAGTTGAGGTTCGGGAGAAAATTTGTTGGTTCAGATTTCTCTTTGTTCTAGAGTTGTGTTTCCCTGATTGCATTAAAGATATTTTTGGTTTCTGGAAGTTTTGAGCTTAATTGTTCTATGTGTTTTACACTGGTTTGGTTGACCTTGTGTTAAGCATTATCTTCAAATTTGATGAAGAAAGATATTTTTGGTTTCTGGAAGTTTTGAGCTTAATTGTTCTATGTGTTTTACACTGGTTTGGTTGACCTTGTGTTAAGCATTATCTTCAAATTTGATGAAGTGTGTCGGATCTATTTTGGGTCCTGGTGAAGTGTGTGTTTGGGTCACCCTCATTCTAATTCCACCCTAGGATGTTTTGGAAATGACCTAATTTGAATTTGAAGTTGGATGGCCAACTTTGGACCTTTTTCAAAGTTGGAGATAGTATAAATATAGGATGAGCTAGTAATGAAAAATATACAAGAGAAAAGAAGGAAGATAAGTGAAAGAGTAGACACGACTTTGATGCTATTCAGAAAGTGTGTGTGAGTTGTGTGTGGTAGAACAGTGCAAAGTTTAATGTTGAGTTTCTGGATGCAATGAGCAGAAGGCGAACTCTATCATTCATGCAAGTTGCTTAAGTGACTGTGGTGGAATCCTTTGTTGCATTGGGATTGTAGTATCTCTGTAACAAGTCTTATTTTTCTTCTTTGTATCTCTATGGTAGTGAGCCCTTCGGGTTGTAGCCCTGTTGGACAGTGAGTCCTTGTTTCAGGCAATGAGCCTTATCTCAGGCAGTAAGCCTTGTTTCAAGTAGTGATCCTTTTCTAATCAGTTTTGATATTCTCTATAGTGTGGTTTAATCCTCACCGTGGCTTTTCCCTCATTGGGTTTTCCACATATATCTGGTGCTATTGTTTTTATGTGTTGGATTTGAGTTTTTGCATTGACATTTGATGATTAATCACTTAAGAAGTTTTAAGTATTAGTTCTGGTGATTGAATTAAAGGTTAAAATATGTGACAACTAATTCACCCCCCTCTCAATTGTCCTATTCAACATATCTATGTATGTATGTATGTATGTATGTATTTATTTATATATATGTACACATAGATATATATATGTATGTATATACATATATGTGTGTGTATATATATATATTTGTTTGTTTATATATATATATATGTGTGTGTGTGTGTGTGTGTGTGTACATATATTTCTATTCACATATAATTGTTTTCATGTGCATATCTATTATTTATATAAAAGGATATTTCATTTTCATTTCAACAATGATATAAAAATGCATAATTGAGATTTACACATTCATTTACATACCAAATTGCACTCTCATTTTTTTCTAAATTCAAAAAACAAGCTCAGGATTGACTCTTTCAAATACAAGTTTCCACGAAATTTTGTTTCTCAATGCATCTTTTCAATCATCGATTCATTCTTATATGAATTTTCAAATGAAAATATCATGCCAATTGTGGTGTGTGCATCCAGATTCCATTTGGCTTACCATTCGATCTAGCTAAACAGTCCTACTTCAACCATGCTCCTGTTCTTCAACCCATCACCCTACAACTGCAAACACTTGTACTTGGAAAATTTATTAGTAACATTCAATTCTTGATAGCATATAAGATAATTTCAAAAGATTCCATAGTCAAGATCAGTCAACTTCTTTTAATCTATTTCAAAAAATTCAAAGTTTTCATTAATATATATTGAATTTCTTCCATAATTCCATTTACCATATTATAATAAATATGCAATAAAATTGGGTTATGACACCCTTCCCCTCTTGGAAGAGACATTGTCCCAATGTCTAGTAAATAAAAAATCATAATATCATGTCAAATTTGAGCATACATGTCTATTTCAACATCACATCAAATCATATATGTCTATTTCAACATCACATCAAATTGTTCCAAGTTAAAAGATCATAATATTTCAATCCAAAATTTTCCAAGTGAAATTGTTAAGGTCTCTTTCTCAAGATAGAAAATGTGGAAAGGACCATTCTATTTCTTCCTCCCAAGTAGCACTGTCTTCTGAGCACTGATCCCATTGGACCTTAAATTGAGCAATATCTCTTCTTTGCAACTTGACATTGTGTCTATCCAAGATTCTAATGAGATCCACTAGCACCACTCCTAGATCCTATACTTGCAAGGATTGCAAATAAAGCAGATGAGTCACATCAGGATGATATGGATTAAGCAATGAAACATGAAACATATTAAGAAGTCAAGCTAGAGTAGGTGGTAGAGCTATTCTATAAGCAACTGGGTTAATCACTTCCAAGACTTCAAACAATCCCACATATCTTGGGGCCAACTTGGAAGACTTTCCAAAAGCAATAGAACTTTTATGAGGTTTAACTCTTAAGAAAACTTTATCCCCAGTTGTGAACTATCTAAGATTTTGGTACTTGTCGACATAACTCTTTTGCCAATTTGCCACCTCCTTAAGTATTATTTTAATGTCTCTCATCTGTTCTTCCATTTCCTTAAGAATTTTAGGTCCTACTATGATCCTGTCCTCCAATTTATCCCAACTGATGGGGGTACGACACTTCTGCCCATAAAGAGCTTCAAATGGTGCCATGCCTAGGGAAGTGTGATAGGAGTTGTTGTAACCCAACTCCACCAAAGGAAAATATTCCTCCCACCTATATTGTTGGTCCATACAATACATTCAGAGGAGGTCTTTAACTACCTGATTCACCCTCTTTGTCTACCTGTCAATCTGAGGATGATAAGTCGAGCTAAAATTTAATTTGGTTCCCAATGTAGCATTCAAGGTCATCCAAAATCTTGAGGTGATTCAAGTGTCCCAATCAGAAATGATAGTCTTTGGCACTCCATGCAAGTGGAAGATCTCTTGGAAAAATTTCTTATCCAAGGTCAATGATCCATCCTTAAGGTTTCCTGGAATGAAGTGCCAACCTTAGTCAACTTATCAATCATGACCAAGATAACATCATGCTTGTTCTTGCTCAACAACAACCCCTATATGAAATCCATACTGATCACCTATCATCTGTACTCAGGTATGTCATGAGGATATAGTAACCCAGTTGGATGTGTGTGCTTAGCCTTGACTCGCTGGCACTCTAAGCATCTAGCTATGTACTCCACTACATCCTTCTTGAGTTTAGGCCAAAAATACATAGTCTTCAACTCTACAATCATTTTGGATACTCCAGGGTGTCATGAATAATGCACATTGTGAACCTCTTCTAAAAACAACTTTCTCAACTCTCCAGAGTTAGGAATATACATTCTTCTCTAATATCTCAAAATACCATCTAGTTCGATCTCATACCCATCAAACCAATTATTTGAAGGATTTTCTACTAGGGCACTCTTCACTCTCTCATAGTGCTCATCCCCTAGCAGATACTGAATCACCTGCTATCTCAAGTTAGACCTTGTCGAGATCATGGCTGCCAGATGTCTTCATCTACTAAGAGCATCAGCCACTCTATTTTATTTTCTCTTTATATACTCAATTCCAAAGTCATACTTGCTAAGGAATTCCAACCACCTTCTTTTTCATGCATTAAGGTTTGGTTGAGTAAATATGTATCTCAATCCCAAGTGGTCTATTTTGAGTTCAAATAGTTTCCCTAAGAGATAATGCCTCCACATTTGTAAGGAATGAACTATTGTAGCCAATTCTAAATAATGAGGCATGTAGTTCACCTCGTGTTCCTTAAGCTTCCTTGATTCATATGCTACCACTTGTCCATCTTGTATTAATACTGCTCCCATTCCCTTTCTTGAAGCATCTATGACTACTATGAATATTCCATTAGGGCCAAGAATGATCAACACTGGTGTTGTCATGAGCCTCTCCTTCAGGATTTGGAATGCCTACTCACATTTCTCGGTCCATTAAAACCACGTTCCCTTCCTTTGGAGTGAGGTAATAGGAGATGCAATTTGGGAAAAACCTTGCAAAAATTTCTTATAGTATCTTGTGAGGCCCATGAAGCTACAAACTTCTGACACATTCTGAGGCATTGGCCATTCCACGATCACCTTGATCTTCTTAGGGTCTACGAAGACTGCTTCAGCAGAAATTATATGTCCTTGGTAGTGCACCTTGTCCTGATAGAATGAATACTTGGAAATCTTCCCAAAGAGTTTCCTTTCTCTTAACCATTGAAAAACTATCCTCAAGTTCCTATCATGCTCTTCGAAGGTCTTTGAGTAGACTAGGATATCGTCAATAAAGGTCAAAATAAAGTCATCCAAGCAGTCTTTAAATACACTATTCATGAGGTTCAGAAAAGTTGTTGGTACATTAGTCAAACCAAAGGGTATCACTATGAACTTGTAATATCCATATCGAGTTCTAAATGCAATCTTCAGAATATCCTCCTTAGTTCTCAACTGATGGTACCCTAACCTTAGATTAATTTTGGAGAACATCATCACTCCCTTCATTTGTTCAAAAAAATCATCAATCCTTGAGAGTGGATATCAGTTCCTGATGGTCATCTTGTTCAATATCTGATAATCTATACATAGATGCAAGGTTCCATCCTTCTTTTTCATAAAGATAATTGATGCTCCCCAAGGAGACACATTGGGTCTTATGAGCCCTTTTTTCAGTAATTCCATTAATTAGGCCTTCAGAGTTTTGTGGTGGTCATCCAAAGGGTGCCTTGGATTGAGGCTCAGCTCCTGGGACAAGGTCAATAGAAAAGTTGAATTCCTGCTTCGAAGGAAACTCCATAAGTTCATCAGGGAATACATCTTGGAACTCCTTGAGAATAGGATAGTCATCTAAATATGGTTCCTTTCTATCAAGGTTACTGGCATGCACAACATAAATTGCACATCCCTTTCGATGAGCCTTCTTGAGTTGCATCACATAAATATGTCTAAGCTCCAAGGGTCTCTACATTCCACAAACCTCGACTGGGTTTCCAT
The DNA here is from genome assembly GCA_007258455.2 of Sequoia sempervirens. Taxonomy (NCBI): domain Eukaryota; kingdom Viridiplantae; phylum Streptophyta; class Pinopsida; order Cupressales; family Cupressaceae; genus Sequoia; species Sequoia sempervirens. The sequence continues at coordinate 3,404,308 of VDFB02270651.1, read as the reverse complement.
AATCATCCAGATAGTTGAATACCTTATCCTCACAGTTTACTATAACCTTATGCTCAGTTAACTAATTTATTCCCAAAATTACATCATATGAGCCTAAAGGTGCCACATACAAGTTGACCTAAGTTTGAAAAGTTGGAAGCTCTAACTCACTTCAAAAGAGACAAGTATCTACCCTCTACTTTGCTTGATTACCATACTGGACTATCCATGAGTTTTCCATGTATGCAGATCTAATAGGTATCTTGATATTATTCTATGATCTATAAAAAAATTAGTAGCTCTAGTATCAATTAAGATAGAAACAGATTGGCCATAGAGCTTACCCATTAGCTGAATTGGCGAAGCTTGCTACTATGCCTATTTGTTATCCACTACAATGTGGATCTAGTTATGTTGAGTATGTTGGTAGCTTCATTCCTTCTATGACTTTGACCACTAAGTATATTTTGAGGCGTACTGATTACCTCCACAAGTATAGCATGCATCACGAGGCCCTTTGAGGCCTCTTTGCTTGTCCTCTCTAAATCCCTTCTGCTTGTGGTCATCTTTAGCCTTGTTTTTGTTTGCATTCTTATTATTTCCACCATTCCCATCTTCACCCTTCTCTTGTGACTCACTTCCCCTCTTGAGATTATGGATCTGATGGCTCTTGTCTCCTTTATGAAATTTCTTTTTCATGTATCGTGACTTAGGATTTGAGATGTTATAGAGATTGGATAACTACTACATTTTTTGTTCTTATTTGGCAGCTTTTTTGAAGACTGCATTCATGGTAAGAGGATCATGCATATCCACTTCAGCTCCTATGTGGGATCTTAGTCCCATTATGAATATCTAGATACGGAATCATTCATCTCCCTAATATTGAGGCACATATTTCAATAGGTTGGTGAAATTTTCCCAATACTAGATCACAATCATGTTCCCCTAGGTTAGATTCTAAAATTTTGTCACTTTCTTGTTGAAGAAAAGATGCAATAACCATCTCTTCCTAAAATATTGGAGGAAGAGTTCCCAAGTGATCTCAACAGGCTAAATATTTCATTCTAACTTCTCATTATCCCACCAAGTCATTGCTTCACCTAAGAGTTGATACGTAGCCCATGCCGCTTTAGTTTGATTGAAAAGGTTATGGAGCCCAAAGTATTTTTCCATCTCTATAATCCAAACCTTTTCTCTTGATCCTATAGCCTTACCATCGAACTTGGGTGGTGATACTCTTTTGAGAACTTTCCCAAGCTCATCCTTAATTCGTCCTTGTCGACCTACCCCTAGACCACCATCTCCTTGATTGGCTTCTGCATTCTTGCGGTCCTATTCCTTGCATGCCACTCATACTTCTTGCTCTATGTGATCCATGAGAGACTCTTTCCAATTCAGAAGCTCTAGAATTTGTTCTAGCCTCTTGTTAGGTCTGTTATCAAAACTAGTACAACCCAATTCTTTCCTGGTAGTCACCATGTTGACTCACACTTAACCTGCAACACATTCATGTTTATCTCATCTCAACACTGGGTTATAAGAATAAACGTTCTTATTCTACATCACATAATTTTTCATACGCATATATACCTCATTCTTAGAAGACATACACATACATGCATAATAAACACATTTTGGAGTCCTTCATTTCAACACAGCAAAAAAATATTTTCTTTTGTTTATATTAAAAGTGAGTCAATAGACCATTATTTACAAAAGGCCTCTTTTTACATTATTTTGTTTTCTCATTGTCAGAAAGAGAACATTCCTCTGCGTCCTGATTTAAATTTACATCAAACTTTACATAAGAGGATGGTTGAGCACGCAGGCTCTCGTTTTCCTCTTTAGTCAACAAGGGTGCATTGGGTCCACACCCTAAAGGCCAGTTTTAGATTGCAAAAATTTTTACAATCTTAAGTGTTCACTTCTCCTCAATCTTCAAGCCTATCTCTAGCTTGAGTCATGTAAGGGCCTGACCTAGAGTTTTGTCATCGGGAATTTTTTATTGAACCTATGTCTTGGAATTTTCTTCCTTTACATCATTCTTACATGAAGTTCTAACAGTTTTCTCTTTCCTTCATACTGCCTTTGACCTTCCCATACCTGCATTCAATCCAGGTTCGCTCAATCCTCAAGACAACTCAATTTTGGTCAAGGGTCAACTATCCCTAATCAAACTATGGTAGACTCAAAGGCCTAGATTTGAACCCTAAGCTCTGATACCAAATGTAATAAACCATCCTAAATTTTTACTTAATTAATATTATTGTAAATGACACATGAATATATTTCAAATTAAAAAAGACATAATTAGTGGCTAAATTCAATCATAGCAACACGTACATTTAAAATGAGTCAATGATTCATATATTCAATTCAAAAGTCAAATTACAATATCAAGTTTTAATTGGCTCATAAGGCCACATAGTCATTACATTGTACAACTTTACACCAAGTACATCAAGTATTACATCATGGTTACATCATAGACTAAAAGCCTTGTGTACATCTAAGGTTCCTCTTCACGCTTGCCTCCACTGGTGGATGAGAACATGGTTGAAGCACTTTACTGCCCAACCATGAAGCTTACAATTCCTCAAAATTCTCCCAACTTGAAGAATACCTGACCCTGCATGGAAATTTTAGCAAGAGAACAATTTTCAAGGTGGAATCTGGTGTGTGCCCATACAACAACATGAAAATTCTATCAAGTTAGAAAAGAAAATGCAAGATCTATGCTAGGAATGACAAAGAGTGATATCACAGAGTTCATACATACAAAATGAACTATATTGCTTGGCCAAGCATAAAATTGTGTTACAACAACAACAACAACAACAAAAAATAGGTTCTAGTAAAGCAAACCTATACTCTTTGAACTCCATTTCGGCACCCGTCCTGGAAGGTAACTTTCTACAATACAACATTCCATAACAACTATCTACCCTCTAGTAGCATCTACCTGGAGGTGCTCTAGTCTACTTAGGTGTCATTGTTTTATTCAAGTAAAATATTATTCTTCTCACATATTTCTACGAAAAAGAAGAATTAGAATACTAATTTCCTCTCTAAACAAAAATCGGATACATGATTCAAAAAGAACAATACAATATTCAGTTATATCATTCACATGGCCCATGTTAACTTTCAACATAAGTATTATCTATTTAAAAATGAATTAAGTAAAAAAGAACAAAAGAAGTTATGTCACAAGTATGTGTATGTACATAGATGAAGTGTATGTGTATACACATATATGTGCCTACTTAAGTTATTAGTTTGTGCATACATTCTGATATAAACCAGTAAATCATATTGCAATCATTTAATAATATTCCATTTGGCATTTCTTTCATGAAAATAAAGAATCTAGAATAAGTTTGTATTACATTTTCTCACATACTGTTGCTTCCCTTATATTCACACAAACTGTGGTATCCTAACATTGTTGTTTTACAGGTGAACATTCACTGTTTTAATAGAATAATACTATTTCCAACTAAAAATTATAGAACAAGTTGTTTCATGTAGAACGTTCACAATTAACAAATAATCAATGCTTTTTTAGCTTAACAGTTTAATGAACAATACTATTTTGAGGTACACATATACTTTTACAACAAATCAATGTCATTTGCAACAAAACATTCACTATTAACAATAATACAATGTTGTTTCAAGATAAACAGTTACAATTTATGACAAAACAATTATGTTTCCAACAAAACATTCATTGTTTACAACAATACAATGTTATTTCAAGCTAAACAATTATAGTTTATGACAAAACAATGTCATTTACAACAAAACACTTACTGTTTACATCAATACAATGTTGTTTCCAGCTAAACATTTGTAGTTTATGACAAAACAATATCGTTTACAATAGAACATTTACTGTTTACATCAATACAATGTTGTTTCCAGCTAAACAGTTGTAGTTTATAACAAAACAATGTCGTTTACAATGGTTTATAGTTGCAGCTTCAAGTTCCATTGCCTCATTTCCGAATCTTAATTATTCTAACATTCGTATATACAATTTCATGTAAGAATACTAAAATGAAGCTAATATCAACTTTTAGAAATAAATTTAAAATTTTTGGATTGCATACTAACCGTTAATCATTAATGATAAAATGATCAAATCCATGAGATCAATCTTAACTGGGTTCAATTTGAAACCCTTGTTCATTGTTTACATATACTATACATTTTTCATTCTAAATCAATCTTCAGTCATTGAATGTTATGCAACACATGAGGGTTGAGGTCATTCCTTAACGTCCACGCTTGATTCAGCACATAGTCGCCCACAGGTGACATGGGTATCATTTAATGTAAATGATATTTTACTAAGTTACACATGCATCAAGATAGGGAACAAGTTTATCATTTGGCCTTAATCCATCAAGGATTAGGCGATGAGTGTTTTCACGAGGTCTATGTGTTATTACAGTATAATGCATTTGAAAGAATTACCAAAAATATATATAATGCAAAGTCGGACGCCATAGCCCTTCATCGCCATGGATGACGAAACTGCCAAAAGGTTTACAAGTGGCATTGATACTAGATCAATGAGGATGGAATTTTTTTGAATGGTGACCATCTCTTTGATATACAAAGCAAAATAAATGAACATATAAATGTTATTGAAATCTCTTAAGGAGATTTGATCTACCACTTAAGGGTGGTATTGACCATTTCTCACACAATTTCTATTGAAGATGATCGGATTAACTGAAAGCTCTATGTCGAGATAAGAAAAAAGATTACATGCAGCCTATGCTATGATGGCATTTACAGAAGAAATTCTTACAAAATAATAAAGCCATTGGCTCTCAAGTCATGGCGTAAAATGCATAGATAAATCCGATCACAAAGAAACTGATACAGTCATTTTACAAGGAATACAAACTAATTCATGGGAGCCCGAACAACTAGTTTTATTCAACCTATAGAATGGACAACATATCCATTCAACTATGCATAGAATATGATAATACTGTAAGGAAAATTAAAAACAACAATTATATGAAAAATCCACGAATTACCTCCGAAATTGAGTATCCTCCTTTGGATTTTTCCCACAAATATTGGTTCAATGACTCATACACTAAGAGTGGTGTCGATCTCTCCTCAAAAATGGAAATTTTGCTACATTTTACTGCCCTCCACTAAGGGGCCGATTCCATTGGGTAGTGGGCATTAATGATTTTTTCCACCCTATCCTCTGAATTTTGAATATGGCATTACTATCGTTGGCTAACCACATCCATCATGGGATTTTCTCATGATATCAATTTAAATTTCATCTATTCAATATTGATAATTATCGGTTTTCAAACTCATTGTATATATTTATACGTATATATATATATATATATATATATATATATATTCAGATTTGCTCACACATATGAATGTTATCGACACACACACACATACAGATATATATATATATATATATGTATACATATTGATATATATATATATGTATATGTATATATACATATACATATACATATATGTATATATATATATATATACATATGTATATATATATGTATATATATACATATATGTGTATATATATATATTATATATATACATATTATACATATATAATATATATAGAGTTATATATACACATACATATATATATATATATATGTATATGTATATATATATGTATATATATGTAATGTATATATATACATATACATATATACATATATATATATATATGTATATATATACATATATATATATATATATGTATGTATATATATATATATATATATATATTTGTGTGTTTATATATACATACATATATTTGTATTCACATATAATTGTTTTCATGTGCATATCTATTATTTATATAAAAGGATCTTTCATTTTCATTTCAACAATGATACAAAAATGCATAATTGAGATTTACACATTTGTTCACATACCAAATCACACTTTCGTTTTTCTCTAAATTCAAAACACAAGCTCAGGATTGACTCTTTCAATTATAATTTTCCATGAAACTTTGTTTCACAATGCATCTTTTCAATCATTGAGTCATTCTTATATGAATTTTCAAATGCAAATATCATGCCAATTGTGGTGTGTGCACCCAAATTCCATCTGGCTTACTGTTTGATCCAACTAAACAATCCTACTTCAACCATGTCCTCATCCTTCAACCCATTGCATTGCAATTGCATACACTTGCACTTGCAAAATTTATCAGTTACGTTCAATTCTTGAAAACATATAAGACAATTTCAAAAGATATCATAGTCAACATCAGTCAACTTCTTTCAATCTCTTTCAAAAATTTCAAAATTTCTATTAATATATATTGAATTTCTTCAATAATTCCATTTACCATATTATAATAAATATGCAATAAAATTGGGTTATGACATATAAATTAAGTTTTATGCAATCATATTTTATTTTGCAAGGAGTAGCATATCATCAACCATCTTGGCTCATCTTTGTCCCTACACTTGGGGGGGAAGGAGTTAGGTAGCCTTGTGCTAGGTACATTCCTTCTAGAAAGGGATCCCTTTGTATCTCCTTAAAACATTAGTGTATCAAGTACACTAAAATTTTAAGGAGCGCATGTAGTCCCCCACTCATTGTTTGCATGGGAAATGGTCCTCTTTTAGTAATGATAGCATATATCTTCTAGAAAGTGTGACCTTGGAAATGAAAGTGTGGCCTTCTTAATCTATGTTAGTATCTCCTTTATGGTGATATTGGGCTTGATACCCCCTAAGACTGTGACCTTTCTTGGCATATGGTATTCCCCTTGGGGGTAATGCTATGGCCAGTATTCCCTAAGGTGTTAATTCTTCTATTCCATGACTTGTCCTCTCTTAGTGGTGATGTCATGTGTGATGACCTTTCATATATTGAGAAAAAGCACCTTTTTTTTTTTGTTGTAAATCTCCTTTTCTAGTGGTGTTGTTATAACACCCCTTGAGGTTTTGGTCTTATCTTTTCATTGTTTATGTGCCTTGTTAGGTGAGTTTGTGCACCTTCTTAGGTGAGTTTGGCATTTTTATTCACTTTTTCACACACATTAAACTTAGTGTTGCATTGTCATAGCATCTTGATCATTTTTATGGCACCTTATTTAGGTTATTAGGGACTATAAATCTTGTTGTGTTTTTTAATGGGTGCACACCTAGTGAATAGCGGACTTCACTAGACCTAGTGTGTTTCTCATTTTTCTACGTTGTCTTGGGGTCTCACATAGTGAATATCAGACTTCACTAGGCCATGTTACCTTTGGTTTGTGATTCACCTAGAAAATATCAGACTTTTCTATTGTGTGAGTCATGAATTCCTTAACATGGTTGCTAAGCATAACATAGCTTGCTTGTGAGTAGAGCTATGTATTTTATAATTGTCTAGAATATTGCACCTTACTAGCCTTGTGAATATCATCATATTGTATGGACACCTAACATAGCACAACTAGCAAATCCATGTGGCTCATGAGTGATTTAGCATAACACAACTTTCTAGTCCTCATTGGAGCATTACTTTATTCAATGGATGACATTTGGTATTTGAGATAATTTAAGACTGAGGTCTCTTTTCCTTACCGACTCGAATCTTTTTATAACTAAGCTTTTGTTTTGTGTGTCTTTTGTGTGTTTTCTTAATCTTTACATCATGTATTTGTTCATTTTGTTTCTATATATATGTTATGTTATGTCGTATGTTTTCATCGTGTATGCTTTTTTTTTGACATGTATGTTTGTGTATGTTGTCTTGTTGCATTTCATACATGTGTGTGTCCATTTTTCGCATGTTTTCTTTCCATAGGATCTTGGATTTTGGGGGCTTGTACACTCCCTCTTGATCCTTTGACATCCCATCTCTTAAAAATTTGGACAATTAGACCCTTCTTGACATAGATTTTCTACTTTACTGTGAGTCTACGCATAAGTTTACACTCTCACTAAAGTGAGAGCTAAATGTAGCATCAAAAATTATCACCCTTGAGAATTTCACACTATTTTTTGTCCCCCCTTAAAATATTAAGTCTAATTTACCCCCTAATTTCCTAAATTATGTATTTCAAGGCCTATTTTTACCATCTTTCAATAAATTTCAAGCATGAAACAAATTCATTTATTTGATGTTTTACCCCCAACACCTTATTTCCTAGAAAATAGGGCCAAGACTGGGATGCCATTGGACATCTAATTCCACCTATTTTTTCATGATCTAATTTTGAATATGTTAGTGTTAACATTTTAACATTTGAAATTCAAGTTGCAAATGTTGACTATCGAGATTTAATTTTAGGGAAATTAGAATAAATACCTAGTTATTGTATCATTTGAAATCTACCAAGATTTAGCAAGTAATCATTAGGAGAAATTTTTTTCAAGAGCAAGTCAAGAGTAGTATTTCAGAGCTTTATTGCAACAATTCAAGATCCGAACATCATGTCAAAATTTATGTGATTTCATGTTTTTATGTTATGATTGTTTGTGAAGTCTAACCCTTTGTAGGTCTCCAAGAAATTCAAACAATTCAAGCAAGATCTAAGACCTTGAGGTAATGTGCATGACTTTAATCCTTCAAGGAAGCCATTGAAGGGTGGTGAGTTGTAGCACTTTTTTATTCATCATTCCTTCCTACCATTTATCTTTCTTACAATTGACATTATCATTATGGAAATGGAAATGCTAACAAGGGTTTGACTAAGGAAAGCCCCTAAATGGCACAACCTTTTCTCTCTCTTTGAATGTGAATGTTTCAAGTTTGAAGGAGATTGAAGGAATCTTGATGATCCATTGTCCATTATTGCATTCAAAACACTACAACTTGTTAACTCACAGAAACTCACCTACAAAATTATCTGATAGTGATATGAAAAATTTTCAAGTGAGAATCATTACCTCAAATCCAACATGAAAGGACTATGAAAAAAGGTCCATGACACCCCTACAAGTATAGAGATTCCCTTGGGTGCCTATGTCCTATCCTAACTAATTAAAAAAAATTAGGATAGGTACACAATACTCTACCCTTCCAATATCTACCTGTAAATCCTTGTTACAGTTTGCTTATTTTCAACAACTTGCATATTTCATAGTAGGGCACATGATCTAATTAGGTTAATCAAGGCAAATCAATTCCAATCTATTTACAAGGCTCAAAAAGATGTAGATCCAAGTCTGATTGACTCACCTTCAAGGTTGAAATTCAATCTAATCACATTGTTGGTTTGCATCCTAATGTACCCTTGAAAAAGGAGTAAAATAAATCCTAGGTTTAGATATTAAACTTAGGGTTCCATTTTTCTATGTTAAACTAGCAATGTGTCTAAAATTATTGCATTTGTAGAAAATGATATTAAAAATGTATTTAGGTGCAAATGAATTATTGTTGATAAATTTATTTCTTCTAGAGATTTTCTACAGTCCATAGCATTATGACTAAAATTATTTCAATTAAAATAGTAATTGGAAAAAGAATAATTGAACCTGGTGTTGTATCTCTATCTTCTGGGTCTTCTGCTATTCTTTTCAACTTGAATAAAGCCATCATTTTGTGTCTTGCTTTCATCACTTGCAATATCTCTTTTAGACATTATACTTCTAGAACCAGTCACTTTTGGACTTGCATTATCAGGCTTCACTAACTACTTAATCACCTTATTCTTTTGATCATCAAAACCAATTATGGTTTTCACATGTAGAGAAATTTGACACCCCAATATCTGATCTAGATTCCTAGTACCCTTTCCAAACTTCATTTTCAACTATTGATTCACCTTCTCAAGCTCTTTTCTTATCGACATAGCTTCTTCTTCAATATTTTCACAGTCCTTGTCTTTTGACAATAATTTTTTGATCAAAACTTATTCAATCATTTTTACTTCTTCTTCCTAAGTCTTCAGTTCAAAAATCATCTTCTCTGCCTTCTCTAGATCTAGAGATACCTTTTCTTTATCCTTCACTTCTTCTTTAATCCTCTTCTTTAGTCTCTTTATCTCTTTTCCAGCACATAACAATTCTTGCATAAAATCTAATTTATCTTCATTGTTTCCATAATCCATTTCTACATCTTCTTCAATAGTTTCAAAATCCAAGAATAATTTTTTTTCTTTTTCATATCCGAAGATATCTTCATCTTCTACATCAGTAAATTATTCATCCTCATTTGTGTAGAAATCTTTTGTTTCTTTTGACCTTTATTCCTTCTCTGAAATGATTTATTTCCATACTTTTTCTCAACATTGTTAGAATCCTTATGGGGACACTTAGATATAAAATGTCTTAGTTCACCACAATTAAAAAATTAAAAAAGTAAATTGTCTTTATACTTATTTGATCTGATCCAAGATCAAAATCTAGATGAACTTGCTTCTTAGATACTCTTAATTATACCTATTTCCTTATAGAATCCTCACTTTCAACTCTCATTTCAAAAGAAGATAGAATTCGATGTAGTTAAGTCATCTAAAAAACATTTATATCCTTAACATATTCAATTGTAGAGACTTTAGAATCAAACCTTCTAGGAAGAAATCTTAGTACCTTTTTCACAGCATTCTTTTTTTTCATTTCCTCACCAATACCTTGGATACAGTTGAAAACTTCATCAACCTAGAGTAGGAATGTGGCAATATTTGAAGGGCACACAATCTATTGAGAGGGGGTGTAAATTAGTACATCTAGATAATTCAAAATTTTCAACTTTAACACTAATTATCATATTATGCAACTTGAATGTTTTCTAAAGTTATTAGAATATATGATTCTACTTAGAAAATACCGCATAATAATTTAAACATAAAATCATAAAGCACACACACAAACACTAGATGTACGTTGAAACCTAATATGGGAAAAACCACGATGAGAATAGCTGCTTGGATCTACTATCCAAATATAGCCTTGCAATGCAGAAATTTACAAGTAAATTTTACACACTAAAGTAGGCACCAACCTACTGAAGACAACAATACCCTATTGTGCTTGTAGGAACCAACATACTAGAGACACCAATCCCCAATGGAAACATTATAGTAGGTGGAACACCAATCCTACTGGATTACAATGATAAGTCTTGCGGATCTTCAAAGTAACTCAACATGTGCCAAAGTCATAGCTAACACTTTTCCTCACTACATATGATCTTCTGATACTGGTGCACACATTGGAATTTAATTACCTCTTTTATCTTCATCACCTTCTCTTCAATTTACATCAATTACCAACTCTTCTTCACACAAGTGTAATTCTAATTCATGCAGTCAAATATGTTATCATGCTTCGAAACAATTAAAATGTATACATGGCATTACATTAACACTCTTCAATGTCGACTAGGGATCTGCAAATAGACAAGATGACATAAGGTGGTCCTAAATTAAAATTACATGAAATTTGAAGTAGGTCATCCAAAAAAAAAATCTTGTCACCAACAAAACATGATACCATGTGCTACCACAAGAACCTTAACTAGGTCCTATATTAACACCACATGCAATATTTTAATTTTGCATGCTACTAGTCATTACCGCATATTCCTTGAACTTCAACTGGTTGACAAAAAAACACAGAGAACCTTTTGTTACTTCAATATTTTTACATGTTGAACATATCCTCCACAAACTCAATAATATGATAGAACTAGTGTAGCCATACTCTCCTTTGAAACTATAGATAAAATATGCATTTATAAAAGAAACAAACCATAATTGTATTTCCAAAATAATCCCTCTATCCAAAAAATATACTTGAACAGAAACATACTGATACAGACTTTTAGATCACCATTTCCATAGAGAAGAGATGCAAGCATACAATAATCACACAAACACTCCTTAGAAACTCATAATATATATTTCTTGATTTTTGCATCCTGACAATAAAATTACCAACAATGATCAAATTGAACTTTTGACATACGACATGCATCAACAAATCTTCTACAACTTAAAATGATAAGTTGAGGGGAATATAATGATAATTCAACTTAGCCCTAAATAGAAAAATCCTTTAATATAAAACTTCTAATTGCATCCTATAACATCAATGAGAACCTATGTTCAATACCCTTTGTCACTGATGGAAAACAACAAAATGTTGGGCCAACAAACTAGTCGGCTACACATGAACACATTTCTCCCTCTTTGAATAATTTCTTCCCTATAGCATTTTGAGTTTAATTTCTTCCTTAGCATTTCAGCATTTTCAGTTTACTTTCTACCCCTTTGATATCAATAGAAAAGGGTCAATACAACATTTCTCTCCCATTGACAATGATCTTTGCAAACACAAACTTCAACCCAAAAGATAATAATTTCAAATGCAAAGAAATCCAGAGCATTTCTCTGAACCTCCTTGTCTACAAAAACACTTATTTCTCCTCTTTCCTTTATTTTTGATACTCTACACAATCCATAAACTTTCTTTTCGGATAGACTCCCCCTGATTCCACACTTCACTTCCTCTAAAAATATACCAGAAGACTATCTAGCCTTTTTGCAGTAAGGAGACCAAGCTCCCCTTCAACCTATGTTTCCTCTTGATTTAAGAGGAGGGAGCAACAACTCTCAACTTCTGCCAGAGAAACTTAAATGTCTCCTAAGAAGTGGCTTTGTGTATATATTACAACTTTCTCCTTTATCTCAACATACTCCATCTTTACCTCCCTTTTCAACAACCTTCTCCCTTAGAAAATGACACTTGAATGCAATGTGTTTTATCCTTCAATGAGTTACAAAGAATAGAGATAGATTCATCAAACTCAATCTTCATTTCCTTCAAATTCTGCTTCATCCAAAGCACTTGAGTGCATCATGATGCTACAACAATGTACTCTACTTCTATTGTACATAAATAAATTGGTTCATATTTCTTGCTAAGACATGACACCAAATTGTCACCAAGAAAACATGCTCCTCCATTTGTTCTCTTCCAGTCATCAATGTAACTTACCTAATCTGCATTTGTGTATGTAGTTAAAGTGAACATTTCACTCTTTGGATACCATAGTCCAAAATCTTTAGTAGCCTTCAAATACTTGAATATCCTCTTTATTACTTTAACATGAATTTCTTTAGGTGTTGCCTGAAATCTAGAAACCATTCCAACTACCTGCATTATATTGAGTTTGGATGTAATCACATAAAACAAACTACCAATCATGGATTTGTACAAGGTCTGATCTACTGGAGCATATTCATCATCTTTACTCAAATTACATCATGTAACCATAGGTATTCCCACCGATTTGCAATCTTCCATCTTGAATTTAATTAGCATATCCTTTATGTACTTATTCTATGAAATAAAAATTCCTTTGAATGATTGTCCAATCTACAACCCAAGGAAGAAAGATAGTTCACCTAGAATAGACATTTCAAGTTCATCTTGCATTTCCTTTTGAAACTCATTACAAATGTCTTTATTGCTACCTACAAAAATAATGTAGCATAGCCATGGTAGGAGGGTCCTCAAAGAGAACAATCTAGACCGTGTAGCAAGAGTAACACAACAAAAGCAACACATAATATGGAGGCAAATGCAGATGCAAATATTCTCATTAACAAAAAAATCTCAGCTACATTCAGCTGGCAACATCCAGGCTTATAGATTCGGCTCATAGGCCTGATGCAACATGCTCAAGAATACAACATTCTAATATGCTCCTATATGTGAGAAAAATCTTACATATCAGATCTATCTTAATCTACACCATCGACTACTACCCCTCAAATGATTTATTACAGGATTTATATCATATCCATAGTTCTAGAAACATCCACGTCAGCCAAAGGTCATCAAATTATCCAAGGAAAGAAAATGTAATGTGTGCATGAATAGGTCAGCCTCAAATTTGAATTACACTTAAACATGTGCATAAGATGAAGTGTGGACCTATAATGAAGGTCAGGGATAGTCCATGGAATGATTAAAATCACACCATTAAGATCTGCAAGTCACGAGAACGTTCCACAATGATCAAACTGGCCAAAAAGTTTGAAATTATTTTGGTGTCGGTTCAAGAAACTACAATGAGATATGGAAGTGATAACTTGCCGGAAAAAAGATCCAATCACACTCAAATCTTGGAACAAGTAAAATGAACATGTCTACGATGTACACAAACATCCATAGGGTCTGGTGAGCAAAGATGACGAATCCACCAACATGAATTGAGCAAGAATAGAAACAAGAACAAAACTGAAAGGAAATATTTTTGGTTGATGCAAGATTGCCAGGAACCAAGGATGCTCCTGCATCATACATTTGGGGTTAATGAAAATTGAGTCCCTCACTTTACCAGGGCTAAAGGAAAACCAAGATGGTCTACCTCATCCTGAGAAATCCAAGAAGAATCCTCCACTAGTCTACATTTCCACTTCACAAGATATTCCTTGTACTATTTTCCACGAGTCTTCCTCCCATCTCTAACATCTAAAATCTCTTCAATCTCATCTGATTGTTGTATAGGAAATTGATTCTCCAATTTTTCTTCACTGTCTTCACTAATTTCTGCTTCATGATAATGATGTAGATCTACAATGCTGAATATAGATGATATACCCATACCTTCCTGTAACTCCACTTCATATGCATTTCCTAAATCATTTTTTTTTAATATCTTACAAGGTCCAAACTTCCTTATCTTCAGCTTGTTGTATGTGCCAACTAGAAATATTTCCTTCCTCAAATATACCATCACTTCATCTTTGACTTCGAACTCCTTCGGTCTCCTCTTTTCATCTGCCTTCTCCTTATGCTTTTGGTTTATATATTCCAATTGTTGTTTCACTTGAGTATGCACTTTCTTCATGTGTTTTGTAAATTCTTCTACTTCTGCACTCCTCTTATCTTCCATACTAATGTCTCTCAACTCTGATATACCTCTAGGATGAACTCCTGTAACAATCTCAAAAGTTGTCTTTCCTATACTCCTGTTTACTGAATTATTGTAAGAAAACTCTGATTGTGCAAGGACTAAATCCCAACTTCCAGTCTTCTCTCCAACCAAACATCTCAGCAAATTTCCCAAAATCCTATTTACTACCTCTGTCTTTCCATCATTTTGTGGGTGAAAAGTAGAACTAAACTTCAATTTTTTCTTCAACTTCTTCCAAAGTGTTCTCCAAAAGTAACCAACAAAATTTACATCTATGTATGAAACAATACTCCTAGGTAACCCATGCAATCTAACCACTTCTTTGAAAAAAAAATCTTCTACATGTACTACATTTGTTGTCTTCTTACAAGGTATGAAATGTGCCATTTTAGAAAATCTATCTACCACCACAAATACAGAATCATTACCTCTTTGTTTCTTCGGTAAACCAAGTATGAAATCCATATTGATATCCTCCCAAGGTCTCTCCAGAACTATCAAAGGTTTATATAATCCAACATTCTGACTACTCCCCTTCGCAACTTGACAAAATCTGCAACTTTGCACAAATTTCATAACATCTTTATGAATCTATGGCCAAAAGTAACTTTCACTTACCAATGCTACTGTCTTATCAATTCCAAAGTGTCATGAAATTCCTCCACTATGCTTCTCCTTCACTAAGTTATCCATCATTGAACTCTGGGGTATAAACAACTGATTACCTCTTAACAACATATCCTCTTGAATGAAAGAATCCAACCACTGACTTCTATCCTCTTAAACAATTTCTTTACAAGATCTCCAAGGTTCTACAAAATATGGGTCTGCCTCATACAAGTTCTTCAATTCATAAAAGCCTAATAAATTCCTTCTCCTACTAAAGGTGTTAGCAACTCTATTTGACTTTCCACTCTTATGCTTCAAAACAAAAGTATAGCTCTGCAAGAATTCTACCCATCTCATGTGTCTTTGATTCAACTTACCCTGACTGTTCAAATATTACAATGCTTGATGATCCATATACAACACAAACTCTTTAGGCAACAAATAATGTCTCCACTTCTTCAAGGCTTGAACTATAGCATAAAATTCCTAATCATACACTGAATATATTCCCCTAGCATCATTCAACTACTCACTAAAATAAGCTTCAGGTCTCCCTTCTTGACTCAACACTACTCCAATTGCATTTCCATTGGCATCACAATCTACTTGAAATACCTTATTAAAATCTGGTAAAGCCAACATAGACCACTCAGTCACCTTCTGCTTCAATAATTCAAAACTACGGTTTGCTCTAGATGTCCACCTAAAATCCTTCCTATCTCCCCTCATTGTTTCTATTGTAGGACTACAAATAGAACCGAAATTCCTAATGAACTTTTGGTAGAAACTAGCCAATCCATGAAATTATCTTACCTCTCCAATACTATCTGGTGTAGGCCACTCAACAATTGCTCTTACCTTCTCAGGATCTATCTTCAATCCATCCAAAGATATCACAAATCCCAGATATACCAACTCCTCCTTCATGAAACTGCACTTCTTAATGTTTATCAAAAACAACTCTTCTCTCAACCTCTGCAAAACTTGTCTTATATGCAACAAACGTTCTTCCCTACTCTTACTAAAAATTAAGATGTCATCCAAATACACAATCACAAACTTACCCAATAATTTCTTCAATACCTCATTCATCAACCTCATGAAAGTACTCGGTGCATTTGTTAGTCCAAAAGGCATCACCAACCACTCATACAATCCTTCATTTGTCTTGACCATTGTCTTCCACTCATCCCCTTCTCTAATTCTGATCTGATGATACCCACTTTTCAAATATATCTTTGTAAAGTACTTGGCTCCACTCAAAAAATCCATAATGTCATCCATCTAGGGCAAATAAAATCTATACTTCACCGTGATCTTGTTTATGGCTCTAGAATCTATGCACATTCTCCATTCTCCATCCTTCTTAAGTGTTAACACAATAGGTACTGCACATGGACTTAAGCTTTCTCTGATCAAACTGTTCCTCAACAACTCTTTCACTTGTCTATTCAACTCCTCATTCTCTATTGGTGTCATCCAGTGTCCTGCTTTATTAGGAAAACTAGCTCCAGGAATCAAATCCATACAATGACTAATACTCCTCATAGGTGGCAATCCATCAGGTAAATTATCTGAAATGATCTCCTCATACTCTATTAGAAACTCCTTTATCTCTTTCGGGTGTACTTCTGTATGCTTCAAGTCTTCAGCCTTCTTAGGCACCAAGGCATAACACACATTATCATGTCTCGACCCATCAAGGAACCTCCTTCCACCAACCAAACAAACCCTGGCATTTGTACAAACCTCAACTTTAGGAACATCTTCCAATGGAAACAAATTTTGCTTCATCCCATTAGCAACAATGGTATATATATTCTTCTTTCCATCATGAATAGCCTGTCTATCATACTACCAAGGCCTTCCCAACAGAACATGGCATATATCCATAGGCATGATATCACACAAAACTAAATCATGGTAATTTCCTATCTTCAATTTCACCAAACATTGTTCACTTACCAGTATTTAATGCTCATCTTGAATCCAAGCAATCTGATAGGGCTTTGGATGTTTCAACCTTTCCAACTTTAGTTTAATCACCATATCTTCATAAACTAGGTTCTCATAACTTCCACTGTCAACAATCACTTTACAACATTTACCATTCACCTTGCATCTTGTCTGAAACAAATTCTTTCTCTGCAATGGTTCCTTTTCCAACTCACTTTGACACAATACTCTTCTATTCACCAAAAATTCTCCATCTTCTAGTTTGTTAGATGATCCAACATGATTTTCCTCAACAAAGGTTGTCCTTCTATTTTTCTCTATATTCCTACTTGTCTCTCTCTGATTACATTCAAATGCTCTATGTCCTTCTACACCACATTTATAACAAGTTCCCTTGAATATTCTTTTCTCCTATCCTCCATCATCTCTTCTATAACCCTCATTTTGGTAACCACCCTATCCTCCTCTTCTATAAGAGTTACCATCACCTATCTGGTATGAATTGTCATTCTTACTAACCTCCTTATCCTTGTTTTGATATAGAAAAGATCCTCTTCCTCCTCCAATAAAAGTTCTTCCTCTTTGAAATCTTCCACCTCTTTGTCTTTGCTCATGTCTTTTATTCAACTTCTCTTTTTCCTTCAGGGCGCACTGATATGCCTCTTCCACACTCATCAACTTGATCAAACTAATTTCATCCTATATAAATGACCTCAAACCATTCACATATTTGGCTACTTTCTCAATCTCATCCTCTGAATGTCTAGATATGATATTCAACTTATAGAACTCTTCAGTATACTTTGTCACACTTGACTCCTTCTGCTTCAAATTTTAAGACTTTGGGAACAAATCGATTTGATAATCTACAAGCATAAACTTTGTTTTCAACTTATTCACCATCTGATCCCATGACCTTATATTTTCTTTTCCTCTTCTTTTCCTATCTATCTGCAAATGTTCCCACCAAAGGGATGCATTTCCTCTCAACTTTGTACAAGCATTTTTCACCTTCTCATCTTCGGTGGTACCTTCAAATTCAAAATATTTTACCATCACTGTAATCCAATCAAGCAATTCTTCTGAATCCAACTTACCATTATAATTCAGTGAATTGAAATGTGGTTTTGTATTTTCTCTAGTTAGGGCTCTTATGAACCTCTCTTCTCCCTAATCCAGGCCAGGTTGATCTTCTCTTCCTCTTTCCTCTTGTACTTCTACCTCTTCATCACTCACATCATCAACTAGTCGACCTCTTCTCTGCATTGTTTCAACTGCATCTAATTTGGAAGCAATTCCTCTCAACATCTCCATTAAAGTTGGGTCTGCATTTCCACACGCTCCATTTCCTCTAACATTTCTTCTTCCCGCCATCTTTACACAAGTCCTCTGCAACTGTAGGTCAAATCTTCAATCCGCCACCCCACAACAAATCTTCAAAAGGACTCCGCGAATTATGACGATTTCACACAGATCGAATCTCGCTTTGATACCAATCTAGCACAACCATGGTAGGAGGGTCCTCAAAGAGAACAATCTAGACCATGCATCAAGAGTAACACAACGAAAGCAACATGGAATATGGAGGAAAATGTAGATGCAAATATTCTCATTAACAAAAAATATCAGCTACATTCGGTTGGCAACATCTAGGCTTACAGATTCAGCTCACAGGCCTGATGCAACATGCTCAAGAATACAACATTATAACATGCTCCTATATGTGAGAAAAATCTTACAGATCAGATCTATCTTAATCTACTCCATCGACTACTACCCCTCAAATGATCGATTACAGGCTTTATATCATATCCGTAATTCTGGAAACATCTATATCGGCCAAATGTCATCACATTATCCAAGGAAAGAAAATGTAATGTGTGCATGAATAGGTCGGCCTCAAATTTGAATTACACTTCAACAGGTGCATAATATGAAGTGTGGACCTATAATGAAGGTCAAGGACACTCCACAAAATGATTAAAATCACACCATTAAGATCTACTAGTCACGGGAATGTTCCACAACGATCGAACTGGCCAAAAAGTTTGAAATTATTCCAGTGTCAATTCAAGAAACTACCATGAGATCTAGAAGTGATAACTTGTTGGAAAAGAGATCCAATCATGCTCAAATCTTGGAACAAGTAAAATGAACATGTTGATGATGTACACATAGATCCACAAGTTCTGGTGAGCAAAGATGACGAATCCACCAACATGAGCTGAGCAAGAACAGAAACAAGAACAAAACTGAAAAGAAATATTTTTGGTTGATGCAAGATTTCCATGAACCAAGGATGCTCTTGCATCATAATGTCATCTAAATAGACCATAACAATCAATAGCTGATCTCCCTATGTTTTTATGTAAAAATTACTATTTGCACTTCCTCTTTGAAACCCTTTTTGTTGCAAATACCAATCCAACCTTGAATACCAAGCTCTGGGAGATTTTTTGAGTCCATACAAATCCTTCTTCAATCCGCGAACATAATTTGGATTTTTGAAACATTGAAACCCTTTGGTTTATTCAATGTAAACTTATTTTTCTAGCTATCCATTCAATAATGTTGAATTTACATCCATCTAGTATACATTGAAGTTCATGACGGCTAAAAGAGAAAAAAATCATGATTGCCTCCAGTCTTGTTATTGGAGAAAATGTCTCTTCAAAATTTTTTCCTTGAACAAGAGCATACCCTTTACACACAAGTCTTGCCTTCTTCTGGATCACTTCATCTTCTTCATTTAGCATGTTTCTGAGAATCCACTTGGTTCCAATCTCATTCTTTCCTTAGGTCTTGGGAGAAGTTCCCAAGTTTCATTTTTCATGATCTTATTCAATTATTAATCCATATTTTCTATCCATTTTTCCTTTTGCTTGCTTCTTTATATGACTTAGGTTCTATCTTTAACAATAATGTAAAGTTTACTTTCTCACTTTCTCTCTCAATTCTCTTCAAGGTTTGGACCCCACTATCTTTCTCTCCTATAATCTAGTCTTCAGAATGGTGCTTTTAAAGATATTTTGTTAGATTTTTTGTAACAACCTCTTTCGAGTCTTCAATACTACTATAAATTGGTTCTTCATCATCTTCCACTTTTGGAATACCAGTAGACTGAATAGTTTCATCAACTCTCACATTTTCACTTTCTACAATCCTCTTCAATATTTTCTTGTAAATCTATATGCTTTAATTCTTAAATAATAACCAAGAAAAATACCTTGATAAGATCTAGAATCAAAGATACCAAAGTTTCATTCATCTCTTTTAATGTAGCACTTGCTTCCAAATATTCTAAGGTGTCTGACTAATGCTAGTCTTCAAGTCTCCATAGCCATATGGAGTCTTATCAATCTTGTGTCTAATTTGAACTTTATTTAGAATGTACACAAATATTTTGAGTAGCTTCTCTCTAGTGCATATTCGGTATATTTTCTTGACATAACATTATTCTTGCCATATCTTCTATAGTCTAGTTCTTCCTTTTAGCAACACCATTTTTCTTTTGAGTTCTAGGAGCAAAGAACTATCTTTGGATCATAATATCTTCACAAAATTTATCATGTTTTTCAAGAGTGAATTCTCCACCTCTTTTTGATCTCAAAGCATTGATTTTTCTCCCAATTTCATTTTCCACTAATGCCTTGAATGCCCTAAACTTCTCAAAAGCTTCTGACTTCTCATTCACAAATATAATCCAAGTCATCCTAGTGTAATCATCAATGAGCATCATGAAATAACTATCACCCTATAGAATTTTTGTTATCATAGGTTCACACAAATATGTATGAACCAAATCTAATAGTTTTGATGTCGGTACTCCTTAGTAGGATATTTGCTTCTTATTTGCTTCCCTTCATGGCATGGCTTATAAATAGTTGATTGAGGCTTCTTAATCTCTTACATATCCCAGACCAATCCTCTTGAGCTAATATTTACAATATCATCAAAATTCATATGTCCTAACCTTCTACGCCAAATCCAACTTTCTTCTCTTGACACTGTGAGACATTTTTTTCCATTCAGCTCACTTAGATGATATATGTCACTATTTGTCCTGCTTCCTTCTGCAATTAGTTCATCAGTGCTAGTTTCTCTGATTTCACAACCTTCAACACTAAAACATAGCTTATAACCCTTATCACACATCTGAGTGACACTTAAAATATTATTATTTAAACCTTCAACATACAAAAAAATCATGTGTCTTTGTTCTACCACCATCAAGGCTCAAGGTACCCTTACCAAAAAAATTGGCAATTGAATTATTTCCAAGGGTCGTTGAACCACCTTGAAATTCATGAACTTACCTTTATCGCTATTCATGTGGCTTAAGAAACTAATATCAATGATCTAAGGTTCTTCTCCTTCTAAACATGTAGAACAGTTTGAGCAATCATTGACTTTTTTTACTTATTTTCTTCAGAGACCTTCCAATCTTTATCTAATTCATGACTTCTATTTTTTGATCCTTTCTTCTACTTTATGATAGAGGAGGACTCACAAAAAAAAAATTGTAGTTCCTTGCAATATGTCCAAAAAAATTGAATTTGAAGCAAATGATATTAAAAGTGTACAGAGGTGCAAATGATTATTTCTAACAAAGTTATTTATTTTTACCAAAGATTTTCTACAGTTCATAACCTTATGTCCAAAAATATTACAATTAAAACAATAACCAGACAAAGGATAATTGAACCTTATGTTGTATCCTTGTCCTCCAAATCTTCTTCCCTTGTTCTATATTTTAATAAATCAATCATTCTATGTCATGCTTTCATCACTTGCCATGATTCTTTCAGACCTTAAACTTTTTGAGCTAGTCACTTCTAGACTAGCCTTAACAGACTTCTCAAATTTTTCTATTACCTTGTTCTTCAGATCATCAAAACCTATTTTTATTTTGACATGTGGATCTCTCTAACTTTATAATATCATATCTAGGGTTTCAATACTCTTTCCAAATTTCATTTTCAACTACTAGTTCACTCTATCAAGCTCTTTTCATATTGTCATAAATTTAGCTTCCAATTTCTCACAATCTTTATCTTTTGATAGCAACTTTTCTATCATAACTTCTTCAATCCTTTTTCTACTTCTCGCTTTGTCTTCAAACAAATAATCATATTTTTTTCTTTCTTCAAATCCTAAGATATCTTTTCTTTAGCCTTCACTTCCTCTATAAATCTATTCTTAAGCCTTTTGATTTCTTTTCCAGCACACATCATTCTTCCACAAGATCTACTTCATCTTCATTGTTTCTAGAATCCATTTCAGTATCTCTTTCAACAGTCTCAAAATTCATGAACACAAATTTATCTTTTTCATCTCCAAAGATATATTTATATTCTTCTTCATTAGAGTAAGAACTCATATGTTTCCTTTGACCTTTATATCTTCTCTAAAATTATTTATTTTTGTTACCAAAATTTCACCTACAGCTCAATTTGGTAGAGCTGAAATAGTTGTTACATCTAAAGTGAAAGGTACTTCAATAAATTTTTGCTAATCCCAATCATTTGTGTTTCAAGTTTCAAGTGGAGTTCAGTTTTTATAATGCAGTGATTTACAACTGAAAGATATTATACAAATTGCATGACATTGTTGTATTTCATTCATGTTGAAGTGAAAATGTATACAATGTTGTTGTTTCATTAATTGAGATCAAAAGAATGCTTAAATATCCCACACAAGCCATGGGAATGACTAAATTGAATTAATACAACAATGTATGCAAGCTATACATCTAAAGATAAAATAAAGAGAAAAAATGAGAAGAAATCATATATGTCATTTCCTTAAGGGCTAATGTTGATATCGGTCATTCTATCCTTGGATTGATCCTCCTATCTTCAACTCCTCTCGTTCCTGATCTCCAGAAGTACCTACAAATGATTGAAAGATTTTGTTAGAGCTCGGGACATGAAATCTCATCATATGTCTCATTAACAAACATATAACTTACAACATGATGCATTAAATTAATTGAGCCATTATCAAATAAATGCAAAAGAGACAAATCAAATCATCAAAATGAGAGCCAAATAATCAGAAAGAGCATTGAACTTTACTATTTTTTCTAACTAGTTTGCTTACTATGCAGGTACAGCTTCATCATGTCATGTTTTATCTTGTTTGGCATTTCAGCATGTGGAGTAGAAATGGGCTCCCACAAGGATTAAGCCTAGCATGTTGCACACTTGGTTTTCAAGAGGGATATGAAGTGTATTTTTCATCAATGAAAGTGACTTCAAGCCACAACAGTTGTTATAAGCAAAGAGCGAGGCATGATTTCATGGAGAAGCATTCATTTTATCACAACTAAATGCCCTTAATGATTAAAGAGCTGACAAAATTGGTTGAGGGGGGTATCCTCTTTCCTATTAAACATACTTCATGGGTTTCTAACCTTGTGCCAGTTAGGAAGAAAAATGGTGAAATAAGACTTTGTGTAGACTTTAGGGATCTTAATCGATCATCTTTGAAAGACCATTACCCGCTGCCCTCCATGGAACAAATCCTACAAGTAGTTGCCGGTTCTGAAATATTTTCCTTATTGGATGGTTTTTTGGGCTATAACCAAGTGCTGGTTAAAGAGGAGGATCAGTTCAAAGCTACTTTCACAACTAAGTGGGGCACCATGGCATACAAAAGGATGCCTTTTGGTTTATCCAATACTGGTGCCACGTTTCAGAGGGCCATGGACATGGCATTTCAAAGTTTGATCAATAAGATTATATTGATTTATTTAGATTACATTACAGTTTATTCCAAGAATGTTGATGAACATTTGTCACACCTTAAGCAAGTTTTCAAAAAATGCAAAGAGTTTGGTATCTCTCTCAATCCAAAAAAGAGTATCTTTGTTGTTCATGAAGGGAAATTATTAGGACACATAGTGTCAAAGCAAGGAATTACTATTGACCCTGAAAGAGTCAAAGCCATACTTGAGTTGCCATTACCTAATCACAAGAAGGGTCTGCAAAGCTTTTTGGGCCAAATCAACTTTCTTAGAAGGTTCATCCCTAATGTTGCAAACCTGTTACAACATTTGATAGCTATGTTAAAGAAAAGTGCAATTTTCAGTTGGACAAAAGATGCCAAGAACAATTTTGAGATAATTAAGGAGGCCTTAGCGTCTGCCCCAACATTGGTAAATCCATATTTCTTTAAAGATTTATTTTTGTATGCTTTTGGCGGCACTGGTTCAATCTCTGCTATGTTGGTACAAAAAAATAGTGACAACTTAGAACAGCCAATAGCCTTCTTTAGTTAAATACTTGTTGATTATTGTTGTCACCTAGAAATGCACCCTATGCAAAGTTGTAAAAACTAATCTTTCTAGAGCAACATGGGATCATTTCAAGGCTGTGGGTCACCTATAGTTGAAATGAACCTCCGAAGAAGGCCGGATTCCTTTGGTGTCACCTAACTACTGATTCTTGTGGGGAAAAAGGAAGAAGGAATGCATAAAATAAAGATTTAAATCTAAGGTGATACACTAAAATGATGAGGAATTATGAAAAGAAAACAGGATGGACATACACTAGGAAACCTAACTGTAAATGTTTTATGTGCTCAACGCAAC
This sequence comes from Sequoia sempervirens, assembly GCA_007258455.2. Lineage (NCBI taxonomy): Eukaryota > Viridiplantae > Streptophyta > Pinopsida > Cupressales > Cupressaceae > Sequoia > Sequoia sempervirens. Next base: position 3,379,266 of record VDFB02270651.1, on the reverse strand, counting down.
TTCTTTTGGACTTATGCATCAATCTTAACAAGTTCGATCTACATACACATCTCAGGAAGGAAACATTAATTTCACAGCTCTAAGATATAAGTGCAGAATTTATAAAACACAGTTAAAGACTTGCATAATCAAAAGAAAGATACAAAAATGAGAACAGTACAAACATGAACACTAGCTTCCAAGGTAAACTCTGCGTTGCATTCCAGATTCCGATTTGAGTTACAAAATATACATCAGTTGAGGAAGGATAGCTAAAAATCACTAACTCTTCTGGATGCATTACCCAAACTCCTTCAAAAAAGGCAAAAAAAAGCCTTAAATACAAAATGTGTCGGCCCCTTAGGGCTTACAAAATATCAATCTCAGAAAAATCTATCTTCCCCCTAGATCTTTTCGACTGAGTTAATGTAGAACCCTGTGTGTCCCTGCTGTGAAGAGTCATCCCTGGGGAAGCCTTCTTCAGATATTTCATAGCTACCGCATTCATTCTGATCATGGCATCGTTTCCTATTCGAACCACCTTGGTTGAACACTTTGAATGCCCTGAGCTCACAACAAATACGTGATGCATCCATTCCGTTGACATCTTTGATCCTGATCAGACTACCACAGCTCATCTCAGCTCCTCATGGTTGGTTGAGCATATTCCACGCAGGCTCTGCAGGCGGTTGAAACTCTTTTGAAAAGAATCGCATCTCGGTGAGGCACTGAAAGTGTCTCGCCTATGCGATTATGTCATCTGAAACTATTGGCACAGCATGGATATATCGATGAGAGTCTTTATCAAGCTTCAGAACTCATACCGAAGTTGCCTTAGTGGTCGCCAAGACAATCGCTCGTTGGTAAGACAACATACCAAGTGTACAGCCTCCTCCTGAAGTCTCCTTGATCTTGATATTACAAACCATATTGGCCAGAGTCTGCCGATGTCACCTTGACGCATTTTGCTCCACCAAGCCCCTGCATTCTTTGCTGAGATCCTAGATCGAGTTGGTAGGACATCCACGGGTCGCTAAGACCTTTTGCCAAATTCCTTTTGTCTGCCTGAGCTCACTTCGTTTTGCTGAGACTTCTCCTTGGTCGCCAAGACCTTCTCTTCCTTTGGCAAGACTGCACCGCCTCGGTAGGACCTTATGTCGAGCTTTAAAAATTTTGGCGACTTCTACCTTTTGGCAAACTGCTTCCTGTCGGGGTGACTCTCTGCATTCGGCAAAAGTTCATTTTTCTTCGGTTGGGGAGACATTACCAACTCGTCAAGACCTCTTGTCGATACCTGCATCCTTTGCCGAGACTGTTTCACCCTGACGATTGTCGGCGAGACCTCTTGTTGTGGCCGAGACCATATGCCGAAGGTACATCTTATGTCGATGGTAGAAACCCTCTTTAGGCGAGACACCTATCATTAGGAAGACTCTTTCCGAACCCTTCTCATGATCGCCAAGACATTCCATTCTCGCTAAGACTTCTTAGCAAGCTCCTTTACTTACCCCGAAGTTCCCAGTCGGTGTAACCCTCATCCTTCGGCAAGATGCTTTTCCAAAGGCTATATCCTATGTCGAGCCCTCTCTATTTCTTTCAGCAAGAGGCCATTAGTGTCTCCCCGAATACATTTTACCTTACCGAGCTCCACTTTCCTTTCACCAAGAGATCACTAAGTCGGGGAGACACCATAGCGAGGATCAAATATTGTACCGATACCCGCTTCTATCACTGAGACCACATGATGTCGGTAAGACATCATGCCGAAGGCACCCACCTAAGCCGAAGAAACCATCCTCCACCAAGTCGTCCACTTATCAGCAAGAAATCATGAGTCAGGGAAACATCCCGGCAACTTGAAAGCTACACCGAAGGTTCACTGTTGTCGGTGAGACATTAGCAGTCACCGAGACTATATGCTAAAAGAGATCTCATGCCGATAGGATCCCTGGCTTGAAGCACTCAGACTTAATGGAAACCCTGCTAGTCGGCGAGACCTTTTGAATGTCCTGCCGACTTTCTCCTTAGATGATTTTCATGCTGAAGCTCCCTAGGGAAATTTTCCCACTGATTTCCCCGTGACATAGCAACAGATGTAGAGTCTTTTCCCTTGTGTGAATGTTCCATTGGCCTCTGAAGATTTAACATTTAATTATCTTGCCTGATTTAACTGTAGGTGAAAAATAGGCAACAATTACGAAGAGAGGTATACATTTGTTGAGAAGCATGTTCTCTCCATGATCAGAAGCCTAAAGAAATTCAAGCCTTTGATCTCGAACAATAAGATTCATATACTGGTGGCACACTCAAGTGTGAAGGAATTTTTATTGAATAAAGATCTGAATGAAAAAAGAGCAGGATGGATCACCAAGGTCATGGAGTATGATGTAGATATTAAGATTACCAAACTAGTTAGAGGTAAAGGTCTTTGTGAACAGCTTGCTACAGGGTCAATCAGTGAAAATGAATTAGATAAGGATGCTATTTTTGCTAACACAAATGAGTCTTAGGTTTCTCAAAATGATGTACCTATGGGAACAATTAATTGGGTTCAAGACATGACCCAATTTTTACAAACTGGTGAGTGTCCATTAGGTTTGAACAGAGCCAAAAGAAGATACTTTAGATTGCAGTCCATACCGTATGTGCTGGTAAATAATGTTCTTTTTAAAAAGGATCTAAATGGTGTCCTATTAAGATGTATTCACAGTGATAAGATTGAGAGGGTACTTCATGAGTTTCATGATGGAGCTACAGGAGGTCACTTTGCTCCCAGGACTACTGCATGGAAGATAATAAGACCTAGTTACTACTGGCCCAGCTTATTTAAAGATGCATATGCCTGGTCAAGGAAGTGTATTAAATGTGCTCTATTTTTAGGAAAGGAAAAACTGCTTGCTATGCCTCTACATCCAATTCAAGTGGAGCAGCCCTTCATGAGATGGGGCATTGATTTCATTGGGCCAATAAATCCACCTTCCAGTGTTGGTCACAAGTAGGTGCTCACAGCTACAGACTATTTCACACAGTGGACAGAAGCTGTAGCTTTGAAAGAAGCAAAAGAGTCTTCAGTTTTGAGCTTCTATGAAGATATAGTCACCAGATTTGGAGTTCCTGACTCTATCATATCTGATAACACTCTGGCATTTATGGGATTAAGACTAACTGATTGGGTTGTTAAACATGGCATTCATTAGAATACATCCTCAAATTATTACCCTCAGGGTAATGGCTTAGCTGAAAGCACAAATAAGAATCTTATCAGGATTATCAAGAGAACAATGGAGGACAATCAAAGAACCTGGCACATCAAATTAAAGTATGCACTATGGGCAGATAGAGTGACTCCTAAGAGGTCTATTTCTAACTCACCATACTTGTTAGTCTATGGCAGAGAGGCAAGATTGCCCTTGTCTGTGGAGCTCCCAGCCCTTGACATTATACATCAGTTGGAGATGTTTGAGGAACAGGACCCAATGTCCGTGAGATATGCAGAGCTCATGGAACTTGAAGAATTAAGGGACAAAGCAATGAAGGATTTGGAGTATCATCAGCTCCAAACAAAGAAAACATTTGACAGAAGGGCTACAACAAAAAATTTTAAGGTGGGAGACCTCGTGCTCAAATGGGATGTTCTGAAAAGCAAGTCAGGCCATCACACCAAGTTTGATAACATATGGATAGGCCCATTCATTATTAGAGACTGTAAGGAGCACAATGCTTGTCAGTTGGCTACATCAGAAGGGGAAGTGCTCCCTATCCCAGTCAATGGGATACACCTTAAGCCCTATTTTCAAGTCTGATGGAGTTCCTCTTTTGTACATATTAGTTTAGGTTTATGTTTTTAATAAGTGCTTATGCGCTTCAGGTTAATTATTTGTTATTTTATGGGTGTTGCGATGGCACAGTAAATATTCTCTTTCGTTTTCCCCTATTTTTCTTTTCTTTTGGCAACCTATTGTGTCTTATGGGTCTCAGACGAGTTGCAGCCATGTGCAAAACTGATATTTTTGTTTGTTTTCTGAGCCTCCTAACGACTCCATGCCCAATGGACAAGTTTTGGCTACTAGTTTTTCATGTTTAGCAGGCAAACATCCAACAAAGGTCACCAGAAATGTTACCTAATTTTCACCCATGGGCTCAATTAGGCAAGATAAATCATGTGATAAAGGTTTGAGAAGGCCAAATGGAGCATTCGCACAAGGGAAAAAGTCATGAATCTAATGCTAGGTCATAGGGAATTCAATTGGGAAGCCTGCCTTGTTCAAGTTCGGCATGAAAATAATCTAAGGAGAGAGTCACCAAGACCTCTCAGATGTCTCACCGAAGAAAATAGAGGGTTGCTGAAGGGTCATATTCGGCATAGCATCTTGCTGACGGGAGCATGTCTCGCCGACGGGAAAGGTTGCGCTCTCGGCAAGGCAGGTTCTCATCGCTATGTGGTCTCGATGATCAGGAGGTGTCTCATCGACGATGGAAGTGAGTTTGTAAAAATAGGATGATTTCGCCAAGGGTCTGGCCGATAAAGAAAGTCACGCCGAAGGTTTTGTTTTCAGCGTAACCTAGTGACTTCGGAGTAAGTCCTACCGACCAGACGAAGTATCCCTAATAGTGAAGATCTCGCCAGGAGCAAGTGATATCGGCGTAACTTGTTTCCTTTGGCATGAGTCTCGCCGATGGCTTAAACTCTGGCTGAAACATGCGAGTTCGAGGAGACTAGAGTGTGTTCGGCAAAGGGTCTGGCCGATAGGCCAAAGTTTCAACGACAAGACAAGAATGCGGAGAATGGTCACATTTTCGGGGAGATATCTCCCCGACCGATGGGAGTCACACCAAAAGAGATCTGGAGCTCAATGGAATGAAATGTCTAGGGGTGACATCAAATATGTCTCGCTGATAGAAGATGAAGGGTCTCGGGGTAGCCTCTTGCTTTCGATAGGATCTCTCACCGACACTCAAGTGTCTTGTCGATAGAAGGAAAGGAGCTCGCCGAAGGATTTGGCCTTCAGCATAAGGTCTCAACGACCTGTGGATGTCCTACCGATTGGGGGGATGTCTTCAATGTAACATTTTGAGGTCGTGGCGAGGTCTTTCCGACCCGGGAAGGTCTCATTGAAAGCAAGCTAAGCTTGCCGAGAGATTGAGGACTTTGCCCTGAGGTCCTACCGACACCTAAAGGAAGTCTCAGCGACATGGAAGAAGCTCACTGAGAGAAAAGTGATCTCGACAAGATGTCTCACTAATGACGTGAACTGTGGTAGAAGAAAAGTGGTCTCGGCCAAGGAAAGCAGTTTCGCCATGATGTCTTTGCAAAGGCATAATGTCTCGCCAATAGAATGGGGGGCCTCGATATGTGTTTTTCCTTTGGTAGCAGTCTCGCCGACAACAAAAGGACCTCACCGAGAAAGTTTGACATTGGCAAGAGGTCTTACCGATATAAAGATGTCTCCTCGAAAGAAAAGGAGCTCATCGAGAGATTGAGGCTTTCGCCATGAGGTCCTAACGACTTCTGGAAGTCTTGCCAAAGTGGATTGACTTCGGTATAGCATTGTATTTTCACCCAGAGGTCTCACCGAGATGGCGATGTCTCCCCGACCGAAGAGAAAGTAGCTCATCGCCGAAAGATAAGGAGCCCGGCGAGAAGTCTGGCCGACAGGCCAATGTTTTGCTGACAACAAAGGGTCTCACCAAGATTCTTCCTGAAATGAAGAGTTTTTTGAAGGAAAAGGAATTCTATAAGATGTCTTGGTGAATAAAGGTGGTCTCAGCGATAGAAAGCAGGAATCGGGCTGACTAGAAGACCTCGCTATGAAGTCTTCCCGACTTGCCAGTGTCTCATTGAAAAATAGAGGGAGCTCGAGGAGTTGAGGTGTTCACCACAAGGTCTTGGTGACTAACTGAAGTCTTGCTGAAGGAGAACCAACTCAGGGAGAAAGATCCAACATCGCCAGGAGGTCTCGCCGAATGCAGAAGGTCTCCCCGAAATGGATGCCTTCGCTAAAGAATAGAGATTTCATCACGATGTCTCAGTGATAGAATTATGTCTTGCCGATGGCTTCAATGATATCAGTATGACTTTACGAGTTGGATAAGAGCTCTCATCAATAGTGTCATGTTATGCCGATAGCTTTAGAGGGGCATAATTGCATCAGTGAGACACTTTTGGTGTCTCGTTGAGATGCGATTTTGATTGAATGAGCTTTTGACCGCCTGAAGAATCCGCGTGGAGTACACCCAACTAATCAGGGAGATCTAAAGGCGAGCCATGGCAGTCTCAACTAGATGAAGAAGATCAACAGGATGAAAAGCAACGTGTGTCTTTTCTAAGCTCAGGAGCATTCAAAGCACTTAGCCAAAGAGGTTCAAATAGGACACGATGCCAGGAAGTAAATGCGGTGGTTGCAGAAAGATCTAAAGAAGACCACTCCTGGAGGCGACTCTTCAAGTAAGGAGTTGGGATTATACACTATGAAGAGTTAGTGATTTTTATCAATCCTTCCTCAACTGATGTATGTTTTGTAACTCAACTAGAATTTGGAATACAACACAGAGTTTACCTTGGAAGCTAGTGTTCATGTTTGTACTGCTCTCATCTATGTATCTTTCTTTTGATTATGCAAGTCTTTAACTGTGTTTTATAAGTCTGCACTCATACCTTAAAGCTGTGAAATTTATCTTTCCTTCCTAAGATGTGTATGTAGATCAAACCTATTAAGAATGATGCATAAGTTTAAAAGAAGTTGTTTTGAGTATGTGAAACAGTAGCAATTAAGTTTCCCAGTGTATTTTCTTCTTGTTTCATTTCATGATTTCCTATCAATATGGTGTATCACCATAGTTTAGCTCCATTTTCATGTACTCCTTATCCCTTTTCCCTTTACAAGATCATTAGTTTAGGTGATACCCAAAGGAAGCCAGCCTTCTTTGGAGGTTCATTTCAACTTCAGGTGACCCACAGCCTTGAAATGATCCCATGTTTCACTAGAAAGCTCAGTTTCCATCACTGTGCATAGGGTGCAATTTCTAGGTGACAACAAGCATAATAGCAACAAGCCACAATAGGTAGTCTACAAGTACAAGAAGATCAATGGATGATGTCATTTATGAGGAAAAAGTAACACAATGCAAGCATAAAGGCCAGTGATGCACAAAGCACAACAAAAGCAGTGGACTATGCATTAAAAGTGAAGCCACAGACATAGTAGTGATTACCAAGTTAGCAAGCATGTGGCATTAGATTTTCCATTCAAAGGATCATTCTTTGAAATCTATAAGTCATGAAAAGACCAAAAATGGAAGAGATGATAGAGGGTAGCAGAGCTTGAAGGAAGGTCACATTTAAGCCATTAAAGCATAGAAAATACTTTGCAAACCTGTTAATGCATAGTGACTATCATGAGAAAATAGTCCATCAAAGAGAATAGTAGCATACATAAATTTGTGATGAGTTTCAATCGATGTTTCCACCATGACTAACAATCAAAAGATGTGACCTAAGAGAGCAGATTAATAATGTCATCTTCTATATTCAATGGTTTGTCATCTTACAGTTTCAATGGTTTATGCCCAAAGAATCATTAATTGAGCATGATTAAAGATAAACATTCATAACATAAGGGGGGCATATTACTGTACTAATATAGGGAAGAAAAGAGCCTTATCAACAATTCATAGACTGAACTGAGACTTTATAAAAGTATAGTCACAAACATGAAGAGAGCACCTCTCTAGAAGACAATCCACAAGACAATATTATGATAAATACAATAGAAAAATAGATCTCAAATAACTGTGATAAGGTGAGATGCATTTATGTCAGTAGTTAAAGAAAATTTCAAGGAGAGGATAGTCACTGTTGTCCAAAAAGTGACAAAGACATAAATACAAGTGCACCTATGGCTATTGAGAATCAACAAGAATAAAATGCATGGTTGTACATTTCTAACAGGTTTGTCATTTCATAAATACTTTAATCTGATTGCAAAAGAGAACTCTGAAATGCATGGTGGTTTTGAAAGTGAAGTTTCATTTGTCACTAAGCATGGAGATATGTCAAAAGGGTTCCACAGTATGCATATCAGAGAAAGATGAAAGTCTTACTCAGAGAGACAATAAGTGATAGTTGAATGTATAAACATGGTAATGGGTAAGAGGGAGAAATAAATGATAGCTTGCTAATATACAACTCATAGCACCAAAAAATAAAATTATTCTTCCTTATCTTCTTCTCATGGAACCATGAATGACAGTGGAAGGTATGGTTCTCTTTTCAGTATGCAATCATGTATTTTAAGAAAGACACTATAAAAATGTGAGTTTTGCATGAGTTGGTAACCCTTGAAGGGTATTATCGCCATAAATAGAGAACAGGTTTCCATACAGTCATATGATAGAATAAAGTGCAGTGACAAAAGAATACTTCATGTAGTCATTATGGTGAAGTACAACCAAAGAGGTAAGAACATAATTTGTTTTCTCTTCATAAGAGCATAATGGAGGAACCACAACCTAGGGTTCTATAAAACCCTTGAAATTCAAATAATAAACCCACAGCCTACAAGAAAGGAGGAACCCTCAACAACCAAACATAATGGAAGAAATAATGGGGATTCAAGGCCGCATCCTATAAACACAAATTTCTATCTCAACTTTTTTGAAACAAAAAAGAACTAACCTCTTACTTTGTTGCATGTTTTCCAAATGAAAAAAGAGGTGTTTCTTCTCATAAGAAGTAGGGATAGCAAGCTTACCTCGCTCCTTGGAGAAGTTTCAAACACTTTACAACAAAGAAACCCTTCTCCCAAATGTCAAATATGAGCACCATTAAAAGCCCAATATTGGTCTCAAGACACATAAAGAAGTCTTATCAAATGTGGAAATGAAAAAAGTGCATCAGAAAATAAGAATAGGCCGTGGGTAGGAGCAATGAAGTGTCTAAAAAAAATGAAGGAAAAACATGAGATTTTTGTGTTGTTTTACAAGGAGATCTTAGCCAACAAATGTTTACATATGAAAGCTCCCAGAAAATTCCATGAAAACATAGAGGAAGCTTGAGTAACAATCTAGCATGGTGGCACCCAATTTTGCATAGGTTTGCAAAGTATAAAATGAAGACAAATGAAAGGGGTCGTGGGTTTGTTTTGTTTAGGGTTTCTTTTACCCTAGAAAATGCCAACCAAGTTTAAGGAAGTTTTTTCCTTAATTTTATGTTATCTCTTTCAAACTAATACCCAATGCTACGTACCATGTATACCTCTTTGCTAAACATTGCAAAGTTATAAAAATTTAACTCCAATATCATTTATTCCTTCCTAATTTTTGCATAGTTTTGAAATCAAACACATATCAAGTAAACAAATAATAAAGTAGTAATTTATAAATTACTTTATTATTTTTCATAAAATGAAAAATTAGGAGGTGGGGTTAATTGAAGTGCCATTGAGGTTCTCAAGTCCTACAAAGTCAAACAAATGAGAAGTGAAATTGAAGATTATGTTCATGCATTGAGGAGTGAGTCATGCAAGATTCATGCATTGGATCGAGACAGAGTTGAGTTTCAGTGAGATTGAACTGTTCACATGCACCTGATGATAATTGGAGTCTTTTTGCTTCAAATTTTAGTCAGTTTTCAGCCTTTTTGGTCAACCATCATGCAAATTGAGTTTGCAACTATTTGAGCCCAGTTTACATTAGTTCTAACTCCCCTTTTTGTGGATTTTCATTTTTGCTCATGGGAGAGATATTTGGAGATATTTTCACTTTCAATTAGCTACTTGTGCCACCTCTTAGCAACTTGGAGTTACCTATTGTATATATTGAAAAAGACTTAGTCTTTTTTCTCACTTCTGGCATCTTTCCTTTGCATTCTGCAAAGAGAGATTGGCTTTGTAACTCACTTTTTTATAGTTATTAATATATATAGCAGCTTTTACAAGTTATTTCAGATTATTACTTGCAAAGTTTCCTTCAATTTTCTTATTGCAATCAAGTGTTATCCTTCTCACATTCAAGTGTTTTGTCTTTGTTGATGATTTGGATGCAAATTTAATGATTTTTAAATTTCAAAACCTTTAAATTTATGTCTTATTAATTGGTGCATGTACACAGAAGTAGGTTTAGTCACAGGTCATAAATTGTGCTATAGATTTATCTTTCCCTTCAGGTTGTGAAAACATTATTTTCCTTTATAAAGAATAGATTATTAGGCCTTTTTTTGAAATATTTATCTGATTAAAACTGTCAATTTGAGTTGTCAAAACAGTATCTATGAGAGATAGTTGTGAATCAGGTTGCTCATCTTTTCCATTTAGGTGTATCGTCATAGTTTAATTTTCAATTTATCCATTTATTTCAAATCCTTTCTTCCCTTTACCTTCATGATTACTAGTTATTCATTAGAAAATCATAAGGGAGCCAGCCCATAATCTGGAGATTCATCTTCACTATGCGCATACCCACAAGCTCGAAGATGTTTCAATGTTTCATGAGATTATTGAGCGAATAAACTTAGCATCCAAGTGCAATCTCCTTGAAAAAAAAAATTGGCACGCCCGGTGGGACTTTAAAGCTCACTTCAGAGAAAGAATTCAAGTTTCAAGCTATTGTTCCGGTATACACATTAGTGTTTTACCTATCAGAGGTTAAAATTTTATACTTGGCGACTTCATTTTCTAGTTTTAGTGTAGATTTAGTATCAAGTAGCACATGAGAAGAATTCAGACAAGAGGAAGTGTTGATCCCTTTGAATACCTGTAGCTTTCATCGCCCAAGAGGAGAGGTAGAACGGAAAGGAGATTAAGGAGATCTAGATCACATTCAACACTAAGATCTCATTCTACACCTCCTAGTCTCAAGTTTGCAAGTTCAGTACCAGTATTTCCAGCACATCTAGTGTTGATACTTCAGATACCAAATCCAAGAGTTCAATCAGCTCTGATGGCTAGAGCTCATGCATTTGTACCATTCAATGGGGGTAACCCATCAAGTCTGCAACAGCATGATGACATACCAATGGTTGCACTCAGAATTCTACCTATTTTCACTAATGAAGCTCAGACTACACCAATAGAGCATATAAGGGATGTAGCTTCACTTTGTGGATTTCATCATGTTACACAAGAGAATGTGGTGCTAAGACTTCTAGTAGCTTCACTCAAAGGCAAATAACTCTAGTGGTTTAGAGGCTTACCTTTGAATTCTATTGCAATGTGGGATGACTTGGGAGATGGATTGAATAGATAGTTTTTAGACAATTCAGATCGTCTTTCCCTTGTTGAGTAGATGACAGCCATTAAAAGAGCTCCATAGGAGCAGATGATATATTTTAACTTTCAGTTTCAAAGAACCTAGAATAGAATCCAAAAAATGGTAAGACCTTCACCTAATCATGCATTTTTATATTATCTCAAAGCATTAAATAGTGATATTAATGTAATGATACAATCTATGGGTGGAGTTACATTACCAGGAGCATTTGATATAGCTATTAGAGTTGAGAACAACCTTATTCAGGCTGGTAAAATTGCACCAAGGCCTCCTATGCCTATTTTCCCTGATATTCAGCCTCTAATGCCTATCCAAATACCTCCTATTACCCCATTACCTATTGCTCTAGCATCAGGTTATCAAGCAGTTGTTCAAAATAATGTTGTTCAAACCCATTCATATTTACAAGAGCTTAGAGGTACCCAACATGAAATGGAAAAATTGTTGCAAACTATTAGCAATGACTTAGTGAGCCTTAAGAAACAACAAGGTCAAAATTTCAGACCTAACCAAGCTAATTACCAAGGACAAAGAAGAAATTTCAATGCTAGGCCTAATTAGCCATATAATCAAAATGTTGATAACTCTTCAAAAGAGCTTGTACCTATGCAGAATAATATGGCACAGGATTATGTGTGGTGTTATCCATGTAATCAGCCTCATAACCAGGCTATGTGCATGAATGGAGAGGTCAATCAAGCTCTTATGGTACAAAGAAACTATGTTGCTTCTAAAAATGCAATAAAGAAGAATAATGATTAGCAAGAGCTTCAAACGCAGCATAATGATCTTGATGTTGCTATGATGAACTAGAAAGGTAACAAATTCTTTGGAGTGAATCATGTACAAGGACAAAATCAGTCATCTACCTCCATTGCAGCCAATACGAGGTCAAAGAAAAGGGTCGTTGACTTAAGACAACAAGTTATTTCTAAGGAGCAGCAAGCAGATAAAGACCAACAGCAAGCTAGTAAAGATAAAGGTCACACTTCTACAGATCAAAAGGTAAAGTTTAGCCTTCCACTTCTAAGAATGTTCAGAATTTTCCAAGAGGACAAGTTGTAGCTACTAAAGAATAGCCAAAGGTTCAATCATATTCTTTACCATCACAAACAAAAGTTGTTGTTCCCAAAGTGTAGCAAAAGGTTAGTACTCCAGCATTTAATATTCTAGATCATATGAAGAAAGCTACAGTCAATTTTTCAATGATTGATGCTTTACATATTCTTGGGCAAAAGGATTTACTGCAAGAGGCTTTGGCTAGAATTTCTATTTCTAATGAGTCTACTAAAGAGCATCCTAGAGTTCTTGCAAGAAGTTCTGAAGGCAAGGTTGAGCAGCCAACCCAAGAGGTAAAACCACCCCCATTTTATGTAAGTCTAATTATTGGTGATAATATACTGCATAACTGCATGATTGAATCAGGAGCAAGTAGCTCTATTATTCCTAAACAGCTGGTGGATAAGTTAGGATTGGTTTGTGAGCCATTGTTAAAGGGGGTAGTTCAATTATATGGTACAACCATTAAATTTTTTTGGAGTAATTAAATTTTTTCCCCTTACCTTACATGCTTGTCTGAACTTCTCAATCCCACAGGATATCTATGTCATTGATTTTCCACATTTCTTTTCCATTTGTCTTTCTAGAGATTTTACTACAAATTTGGGTGGGTATTTATCATCAGATTGGTCACATATGTTTTTCAAAACTAGATATGGAACTAGAGTGACCATTAAGTCAGAGACATATGCTAAAGATCATATTGAACCTTCTTTTGCTAATCCTATAAATGTAAACCTAGCTATCCATGAGTAGGAGGATCAATCCATGACCCTAGACCCCACTATACCTATTGAAGGCATACTTGATATAAATTTAGATGAGTGGGAAGTCAAGAATCACAAGGTTGATCCTTTCAGTCACATGGATGAAGTAGGTTTGGGAATTTACATGATTCAGGAGCTTGATGTAGTTGTTCCAAATATGGTCAAAGATGAAAAATAGCCAGAACAACAAGATAATTAGCTTTGGAAGTTCTATTTTGATGGCTCAAGAAGTAAAGTGGGTGGTGGTGGAGGAACCATGTTGATTTCACCCAATGGAGAAAGGTATTATTCATTACTTCACTTTGCATTCAGTTGTTCAAACAATACTGTTGAATACAAGGTACTAATTCATGGCCTAGATTGGGCCAGAAAGAAAAGTATTAAGTATTTGCAAGCTTTTGGTGATTCTAAGCTAATAGAAAATCAGGTAAGAAACCTGAACATTACAAAAAATGATTTGCTTAAGTTATATAAGCACAGAACTTGGAATTTAATTGAAGAATTTGATGCTTTCAATTTGTTGTCTATTCCTGGAAATCAGAATAAGCAAGCTAATAAACTTGTTGCCATAGGATCATAATTTGATATTCCAACTGACATTCATAATATTGAGATATAGTAGTATGTAAAAGTGGTTGTGAGACCATCTATACCAAATTAAAATATTAATTGGCAAGTTTTTGGCAGTGATGAGTAGATTATCAATTTTTGATGGAGGAAGCAAAGTTTTCTTCTAGAAACTAGCAAAAATTTGAGCAGCAATATGACAATTAGATCTTGCAATTAAAGTCTAATAAGCTACCTAAAGTTTTGGTAACCTTAGAATCAATATTTAATTCTAATGATTAGGTTAGAAAGGATAAATCCAGCATGTCAGTGAAGCAGGAGCACTATGAGCCCATTGAAATATTCAAAGACAAGCTTCTCAATCTTGGTAAGGTATGTACCAAAGAGGAACAACAAGATTTTGTCTTGCTTTGCCAAGAATTCAGTGATATTTTTGCTTGGGAGTATGGAGATTTAAAGGTTTTTAACCCTGAGTTAGCTCAACACACCATTGAGCTGGAGCCAAATGCAAAACCAGTGAGGCAAAAGTAGAGGCCTCTAAATCCCAAGCTGGAGCATCTCATGAAAATAGAATTGAAAAAATTGATTGAAGGTAGCATTATCTTTCCAATAAAGCATACATCTTGGGTTTCTAACTTGGTACCTATTAGGAAAAAGAATGGTGAGATTAGGTTGTGTTGATTTTCGTGATCTAAATAAAGCCTCTCTCAAAGATCATTACCCACCGCCTTCAATGGAGTAGATTTTACAAGTTGTTTCAGGTTGAGAAAGGTTCTCATTACTAGATGGTTATTCAGGATATAACCAGATTTTGGTTAAAGAGGAAGACCAGTTCAAAACAACCTTTACTACCAAGTAGGGTACCATGGCTTACAAAAAAATGCCCTTTGGTTAGTCCAATGCAGGGGAAACCTTTCAAAGAGCAATGGACATGGCTTTCCAGGGCCTTATTAACAAGTTTGTACTTCTCTATTTAGATGATATCACTATTTTTTGAGGAAATCTAATGAACATTTTGATCATCTAAGGTAGATCTTTGAAATATGTAGAGAGTACAGGGTTTCACTTAACCTAAAGAAGATAATTTTTTCAACCCATGAGGGAAAGCTTCTTGGACATATTGTTTCTAAACATGGTATCACAATTGACCCAGAAAGAATCACAACTATTATAGCTTTACCCCTGCCTGCACATAAGAAAGGCTTACAAAGCTTTCTAGGCATGATCAATTTTGTTAGGAGGTTCATACCTAACATTATAGCATTATTGCAGCCTCTTACAACTATGCTAAAAAAGAACATTCCTTTTAGCTGGACCAAAGAAGGTAAGAACAGTTTTGAAGAAATCAAGGAGCCTCTTGCAATAGCCCCAACACTTATTAACCCAAATTTTGATAAATATTTTATATTATATGCATTTGGGAGTGTTGACACAATTTTAGCCATGCTTTGTCAATAGAATGAAGAAGGGTTAGAGCAGCCTATGGCTTTCTTTAGTCAAGTTCTCCATGATTACAAGGTAAAATATTCATTTGTAGAAAAACATGTGCTAGTTGTAATAAGAATCCTTAAGAAATTTAGGCATATGCTTTCAAATAATAAAATACAGTTGCTAGTTTCCCATCCAATAGTTAAAGATTTCCTACTTAGTAAGGACATTAATGATAAAAGAGAAGACTAGATTACAAAAGTGATGGAGTGTGACATTGATACTAAAGTCACCAAGCTTGTTAGAGGCAAAGGCCTATGTGAACAACTTACTGGTAATGAAGAAAATAGCAAAGTAACTAATGAGCAAACTACAATAGTGCTCAATAATGAGGAACAAGTTGTTCTTCCAACTTCTTCAGCAAATGATTCATTACTTACATACTGGTGACTGTCCTAAAGGTTTAGACAAGTCAAAATGAAGGTATTATAGGCTTCAAGCCATCCCTTATGCTATAATTGATGGAATTTTGTATAAAAGGGATTTTCGTGGTGTTTTACTCAGATATGTTGAACCAAAACAAATTGAGAAAATCATGAAAGAATTTCATGATGGGCCCTGTGGAGGCCATTTTGCACCAAGAACCATAGCTCTAAAGATAATGAGAGTTGGGTATTATTGGCATGATTTATTTAAAGATGCCTATGCTTGGGTCAGAAAATGCAATAAGTGTTCAATATTTGTAGGAATGTAGAAGCTTGCAGCCCTACCTCTACATCCAATTCAAGTGGAGCATCCTTTTGGCAAGTGGGGACTTGATTTCATTGGCCCCATTAACCCACCTTCGAGTGTTGGGCATAAATGGATACGTATAGCTATAGATTACTTTATGAAGTGGACTGAAGTAGTTGCACTGAAGGATGCAAATGAGACTTCTATTTTGAATTTCTATCAGGAATTGGTTTCCAGGTTTGGTACCCTAGATTATATCATTTTTGATAATGCATTAGGATTCATAGGTTTAAAATTTTTAGATTGGTCAGTTAAGAACAACATTTATCTGAATGCTTCTTCAAACTATTACCCTCAGGGTAATGGACAAGCAAAGTCCACTAACAAGAACTTAATCAAGATCATCAAGAAGACAATCCAATACAATCAAAGGACCTAGCATGATAAACTAAAGTTATCCCTTTGGGCTGATAGGATAACACCTAAGAGAGTAATAGGTAATTCACCCTATGTTCTAACATGTGGTAAAGAGGCTAAAATTCTTATCTCACTTGAGTTGCCTACCTTAAACATGATCAAAGAACTAAACATGCTTAATGAAGAACCTATGGAAATTAGGCTTGCACAGATAATGGAGCTGGAAGAAATAAGAAAAGAGGAATTAAGAAACTTAGAAATTCATCAAGCTCAGATGAAAAGAACATTTAACATAAAAGAAATCCCAAGAAATTTCAAAGAAGGAGATCTGGTATTTAAATGGGATGAACTTAAGAGAAGACCAAGTAAACACAAAAACTTTGATGCCATGTGGGATGGCCCATACATTATCATAGAATGCAAACAATATAATGCATTCCAACTCTCAAAGTTGGATGGAGAGGTGTTGCCAATCCCTGTCAATGGGATTCACCTCAATTAGTGCTATTAAGGATCGAATTTTGTAGATGTACATAGTAGAATAGTGGTTTTCAATTAATAAGTTCTCTAAGCACATTTCTATTCAGTTCTATTTCATTTCTTCAATAAGTGCAGATGCACTGTTTGTTGGCCCTATCTTAAACAGAGCCATGATAGTTTAATTTATTTATTTTTTGTTGTTGTATAGTTCCTAATAGCTAAGTTACAATAGTTTCAATAGTTTGAGGAGGATAGAAATTGACTCCATGCCCAATGGATTATTTAGGAAATTGGTCTGACATGCTTAGCAGGCAAGCATTCAATAGAAATCACTAGAAATGTTACCAAAATTTCACCTACAACTCAATTTGGTAGAGCTAAAATAGTTGTTACATCTAAGGTGAAAGGTAATTCAATAAATTTCTGCTAATCCCAATAATTTTCATTTCAAGTTTCAAGTAGAGTTCAATTTTTATTATGTAGTGATTTACAACAAAAAGTGATTATACAAATTGCATGATATTGTTGTATTTCATTCATATTGAAGTGAAAATATATACAATGTTGTTGTTTCATTCATTGAGATCAAAAGAATGCTTAAATATCCCACACAATTCATGGGAATGACTAAATTGAATTAACACAACAATGTATGTAAGTTATACATATGAAGATAAAGTAAATAAAAAACACATAAGAAGAGATCATATTTTTCATTGCCTTAAGGGTTGATGTTGATGTCGATCATTCTATCTCCAGCTTGATCCTCCTATCTTCAACTCTTCTCATTCCCGATCTCTAGATGTAACTACAAATGAATGAAAGATTTTGTTAGAGCTCGGGACATGAAATCTCATCATATGTTTCATCAACAGACATACAACTTAAAGCTATGATGCATTAAATCCACTAACCCACTATTAGATAAATGCAAAAGAGCCAAATCAGATCATCAAATGAGAGTCAAATCATCAGAAAGAGCACTGAACTTCACTATTTTTCTAACTAGTTTGCTTACTATGTAGGTACAGGTTCATCATTTCATGTTTCATCTTGTTTTCCATTTAAGCATGTGGAGTAGAAATCAGCTCCCATAAGGGTTGAGCCCAGCATGTTGCCCACTTGGTTTTCAAAAGGAATATGAAGTGTATTTTTCATCAATGAAAGTGACTTAGGGCCACAACAGCCTCTATAAGCAAAGACAAAGGCACGATTGCATGGAGAAGCATTCATTTTATGGCATCTAAACAACAAAAATAACAAGAGCAGTCATAAATAACATGAAGAATCCATAGTAACAATCATTATTGTCCAAAAGTAAGAGGGGTCATCAAATAGTCATCATTTATTATACCTAATGAATCCTTTTAGGATAGCCAATACAACCAAATAGCCATCATTCTTTCACTATGCAAGGTACAAAAAGAATATCACAAAGGCACTATCAAGTAGAGGAAGGTAATATCCTTCAAGGACAACACTCAAGAGAATAACAACAACAAGCCACAATAGGCAGTCTACAGGTTCAAGAAGATCAATGGATTATGCCATTAATGAGGAAAAAGTAACACAATGCAAGCATAAAGGCCAGTGATGCACAAAGCACAACAAAAGCAATGGACTATGCATTAAAAGTGAAGCCATAGACATAACAGTGATTACCAAGTTAGCAAGCAATGTGGTATTATATTTTGCATTCAAAGGATCATTCTTTGACATCTATAAGTCTTGAAAAGACCAAAAATGGAAAAGATGATAGAGGGTAGCAGAGCTTGAAGGAAGGTCACATTTAAGCCATTAAAGGAAAGAAAAGACTTTGCAAACCTATTGATGCATAATAACTATCATGAGGAAACCATCCATCACAAAGGATAGTAGCATACATAAAGTTGTGATGAGTTTCAATCGATGTTTCCACCATGACAGACAATCAAAAGAAGTGACCTAAGAGAGAATATTAACAATGTCATCTTCTATATTCAATGGTTTGTCATCTTACAGTTTAAATGGTTTATGCCCAAAGAATCATTAATTGAGCATAATTAAAGATAGATAGTCATAACATGAGGTGGGAAAATTATTGTACTAATAAAGGGAAGAAAAGAGCCTTATCAGTAGTTCATAGACTAAACTGAGACTTCATACAAGTACAGTCACAAACATGAAGAGAGCACCTCTCTAGAAGACAATCCACAAGGCAATATTATGATAAATACAGTAGAAAAATAGATCTAAAATCACTGTGATAAGGTAAGATGCATTTATGTGATCAGTTAAAGCAAATTTCAAGGAGAGGATAGTCATTATTGTCCAAAAAGTCACAAAGACATAAATACAGGTGCAGCTATGGCTATGAAGAATCAACAAGAATAAAATGCATGGTTGTAAGTTTCTAACAGGTTTGTCACTTCATAAATATTTTAATCTAATTGTAAAAGAGAACTCTGAAATACATGGTGGTTTTGAAAGTGAAGTTTCATTTGTCACTGAGCATGAAGATATGTCAAAAGGGTTCCACAATATGCATATCAAAGAAAGATGAAAGTCTTACTCAAAGAGGCAATAAGTGATGGTTGAACGTATAAACATGGAAATAGGTAAGAGGGAGAAATAAGTGATAGATTTCTCATATAAAACTCATAGTACCAACAAAGAAAAGTATTCTTCCTTATCTTCTTCTCATGGAGCCATGAATGATAGTGGAAGGTATGGTTCTCTTTTCAGTATACAATCATGGATTTTAAGAAAGACACTATAAAAATGTGAGTTTTACATGAGTTGGTAACCCTTGAAGGGTATTGTCGCCATAAATAGAGAACAGGTCTGCATACAGTGATATGATAGAATAAAGTGTAGTGACAAAATAATACTTCATGCAGTCTTTATGATGAAGTACAGCCAAAGAGGAAAGAACACAGTCTGTTTTCTCTTCATAAGACCATAATGGAGAAACCACGGCCTAGGGTTCTATAAAACCCTCGAAATACAAAGAATAAACCCACGGCCTACAGGAAAGGATGAACCCTCAACAACCAAATAGAATGGAAGAAATAATGGAGATTCAAGGTGGAGGCCTATAAACACAAATTTCTATCTCAAGTTTTTCAAAACAAAAAAGAATTGATTTCTTACTTTTCTACAAGTTTTCCAAATGCATTTAAAGAGGTGTTTCTTCTTATAAGAAGTAGGGAGAGCAAGCTTACCTCACGTCTTGGAGAACTTTCAAACACTTTGCAATAAAGAAACCCTTCTCCCAAATTTCAAATACGAGCACCGTGAAAATCCCAATATCGGCCTCAAGACACAAAAATAATTCTCATCAAATGTGGAAAAGAAAAAGTGCATCAAAAAATAAGAATAGGTCGCGGGTAGCATTGAAGTGTCCAAAAAAATGAAGAAAAAACACTAGATTTTTTTGTTGTTGTACAAGGAGATCTTACCCAATAAATGCTTGTAGATGAAAGCTCTCAAAAAATACCATGAAAGCAGAGAGGAAGCTCAAGTAACAATCTTGCATGGTGACTCCTAGTTTTGCATAGGTTTGCAAAGTGTAAAATGAAGACAGATGAAAGGGGTCGTTGGTTTGTTTTGCTTAGGGTTTCTTTTACCCTAGAAAATGTTGACCAAGTTTAAGGAATTTTTTGCCTTAATTTTATGTTATCTCTTTCAAACTAATACCCATTGCTAGGTTCCATGTATACCTCTTTGCTAAACTTTGCAAACTTATAAGCATTTACCTCCAATATCATTTATTCCTTCCTAATTTTTGCATAGTTTTGAAATCAAACACATATTGTAAACAAATAATAGAGTAGTAATTTATAAATTACTTAATTATTTTTCATAAAATGAAAAATTAGGAGGTGGGGTTAACTGAAGTGCCATTGAGGTTCTCAAGTCATGCAAATTCAAAAAAATGAGAAGTGAAACTGAAGATTATGTTCATGCATTGAGGAGTGAGTCATGCAGGATTCATGCATTGGATCGAGACAAAGTTGAGTTTCAATGAGATTGCAGTGTTCACATGCACCTAATGATACTTGGAGTCTTTTTGCTTCAACTTTCAGTCAAAGTTGAGCCTTTTTAGGAGCCTTTTTGGGTTGCCCATCATGCAAATTGAGTTTGCAACTGTTTGAGCCTAGTTTACATCAGTTCTAACTCCCCTTTTCATGAATTTTCATTTTTTCTCATGGGAGAGATATTTAGAGATATTTTCACTTTCAGTTAGCTACTTGTGCCACCTCTTGGAAACTTGGAGTTACCTATTGTATATATTGAAAAAGACATTATTTTTTCTCAATTCTGGCATCTTTCCTTTGCATTCTACAAAGAGATATTGGATTTGTAACTCACTTTTTTACAGTTATTAATATATATAGCAGATTTTACAGGTTATTTCAGATTATTAGTTGCAAAGTTTCCTTCAATTTTCTTATTGCAATCAAGTGTTATCCTTCTCACATTCAGGTGTTTTGTCTTTGTTGATGATTTGGATGCAAATTTAATGAGTTTTAAATTTCAAAACCTTTAAATGTATGTCTCATTAATGGGTGCATGTACATAGAGGTAGGTTTAGTCACATGCCATAAATTGTGCTATAGATTTATCTTTCCCTTTAGGTTGTGAAAACATTATTTTCCTTCATAAAGGATATATTACCATGCCTTTTTATGAAACATCTATGTGATTAAAATTGTCAATTTGAGTTGTGAAAATAGATTATATGAGAGATAGTTGTGAATCAAGCTGCTCATCTTTTCCATTTAGGTGTATCACCATAGTTTAAGTTTCAGTTTATCCATTTATTTCAAATCCTTTCTTCCCTTTCCCTTCAAGATTACCAGTTATTCATTAGAAAATCATAAGGGAGCCAGCCCATAATTTGGAGATTCATCTTCACTATGAGCATACCCACAGGCTCAAAGATGATTCAATGTTTCACGAGATTGTTGACCATATAAACTTAGCATCCAAGTGAAATCTTCATGACAACAATTTCCATTATTTTTCTTAGAATTATTAGAACTATTATAGGCACACTTAGTCATAAATTTTTCTACTTCACTATAATTAAAACACTTAAAAGGTAACTGGCCTTTGTACTTACCAAAACCTCTTTGTAGCTTCCTAATAAAACTCTCTTCTTCTGTATCTGATCCAATATCAAAATCTTGATGGACTTACCTTGAAGGAAGCCTCTTTCTTTATAGAGTCTTCACTTTCAAATCTCATCTCAAATGCAATTAGAATTCCATATAGTTCAATCAACTTTAAAGTATTCATATACTTAGCTTCTTCAATGGCAAAGAATTTAGAATCAAACCTTCTAGGAAGATATTTGAGTACCTTTTTCACAATATTATTTTCCTTCAAATTTTCACCAAGACCTCAAATAAAGTTGACAACTTCATCAGCTTGTAGTAGGAATGTGGCAATATTCTCATCTTCTTTCATCTTCAAACATTAAAATTGAGATCTAGGGGTTTGCAATTTTTCCTCTTTGAATTTTTCATCACCTTCATAAATGGTCTCTAGTTTATCCCATATTTCCTTTGTTGTTTTGTACTACATTACTTTCAAAAATTTAGAGTTATTCAATCCACATAAAATACCATTCCTTACCTTAGCATTAAGTTCACAAGCCCTCTTTCCAACCCAATCCCTAGGAGGGTTTTTAACAATTTCATTCCCTCTACTACTAATATCCATATGTCCATTTCTAAAGCCATCAAATAAGACTTCATCCTAACTTTCCAAAAGGAAAAATTGGATCCATCAAATACTGGTGCTTTATTTCTTGAGGATCCTTCTTGAATAGCTAAATGTGCCATCTTGGAACTATCTTAAGTTATTAGGATTCACCACAAGAACTTAGATCTGATACCAATTGAAGGGAACACAATCTTCTGAGAGGGGGGTGAATTAATAGATCTAGATAACTAAAAATTATCAACTTTAACATTGATTATCAGATTATGCAACTTGAATGTTTTCTATAGTTATCAGAATGTATGATTCTACTCAATGAATCCCACATAAGAAATTAAAACATAAAATCATAAATCCAACACATGAACACCAGATGTACGTGGAAACCCAAGATGGGGAAAGCCATAGTGAGAATAGCCAATTGGATCTACTATCCAAATCCAACCTCACAAAATAGAAATATACAAGTGAATTTTACACACTAAGGTAGGCACCAACCTGCTAGAGACAGCAATCCCCTATTGTGCTTGTAGGCACCAACCTACTAGAGACACTGATCCCCAAATGAAATAGTATAGTGGGTAGAACACCAATCCCACCAAATTACAATGATAAGGCTTGTGAATCTTCAAAGTAACTCAACGCATGCCAAAGTCACAACTAGCACTATTCCTCACTGCATATAATCTTCTGATACTAGCACACACATTGAAATGTAATTCCTCCTTTTATCTTCATCACCTTCTCTTCAATTTACATCAATGACCAACCCTTTTTCACACAAGTGTAATTTTATTTTATGTGGTCATTCTCTGATATGCTACAATGCATCTAAAAATTTGAAATATATGCATGTCATTACATTAACACAGTTCAATGTTGGCTATGGATATCCAAATAGACAAGACAATATAAGGTGGACCTAAACTCAAATTACATAAAACATATAGTAGGTCGGTCCAAAAACAAAATTTCTTGCCACTAAAAGAGCATGATATCGTGCACTACCATAGGAACCTTAACTAGGTCTTATCTTAACACCACACATATTATTTTAATTTTGTATGCTACTAGCAATTACTCACACACATTGAACTTCAACTGGTTGATAGATAGACATAGAGAACCTTTTGTTACTTCAATATTTTTGCATGTTGATCATATCCTCAACAAAATTAGTAATATGATAGAACTAGTGTAGGCATACTCTCCTCTGAAACCACAAAGAAAACATGCATTTTTGAAAGAAATGAAAACCATAATTGTATTTCCAGAGAAATATTTCTATCCAAAAAATATCCTTGAATAGAAACATAGAGAATAGATGCAAGCATATAATAGTTATAAAAACACTCCTTAGAAACTATTAATATATATTTCTTGATTTTGCATCCTGGTAGTAAAATTACCAACACTAATCAAACTCAACTTTTGACATACAACATGCATCAACAAATTTTCTACAAATATTTTGCAAATCAAAATGATAACTCAAGGGGAGTATAATGATATTTCAACTTAGCCCTAAATAGAGAAACTCATTTTACATTGGTGTATGGTTCGCTTAGATGATCAAATAATAGCATAATTGAACTAAAATCAAACAAGATAATGATTAAATAATGTCATACTCGATGAAATTAATCTAAATTTTCCAAAATGATTCAATTAAAGCTTAATGAAACCTAATTATAAATAATTAAATCAAATGACAAGAAAACCTCCAATCCCTTTGTGGATTCGATGCAAACTTGTAGTGATGGGAGTGCACAAATTTTCGTAATCCATTTGAAAAAGCTTGGTTGAAGATGATTGATTCATAAAAATTCTCTCATTTTTTAGTAAATTGCTAAAGAATAACTTAACAATTCAAGAAAGTAAGGATGCTATGAAGATTTTGAATGAAATTCATGTTGAAAGGCCTGATATTTAAAGATTTTAGGAATTTTCATCAATGGTGAGGATTGAAAATGATAATCAAATTAAGGATGTGAGTGTGGATCAAGGATTAAATCAATGGTTCATAGCATGAAGGTTTTTATCAAGGATTAATCAAGGGTTCATAATTCGTAAGATGCTCAACAATATCCCTTAATTCATGGAAATATGTTGGAGATATTTGAATTGGGTGGAAGAATTTGAATTTGAAAAGGGAATATTCCTTGGGAATATTCTTTGTGCAAGTTGGAGGTTTGAAGGAAAATTAGTCAATTAAAAAATTATGAACATAATTAATTATGCAAGTTGGACTTGAATTAATATCTTTAATTAAATAATTAGGAGTTATTTAATCAAGAGGGAATTTAGAGTGAAAATGATGAATTAATCAAATAAACTTAGTTATTCAATTAATAGGATAATAAAGTGAATTTAATTAAATAATTGGACATTATTTAATTAAATCGAAGAAATAGGTGATAATGAGGGAAAATGATGTTAGTAAGTGGAATCAAGATGTGTGATATACTCAGGACATTTTTAGGTGTCTACATTTTTTCCCTCTTTGAAGCAATATACTTTTGTTGTTTCAAAGATCTAATGCTTCTCAGAAGAAATTTAAAAAAAATAAAAAAATTGAATTTACCTAATGCCCCATTGTGCCCCAGTGGACGAAGGGATGCTAATGTGTTGCCCCTTGAGAGATCGGATGAAAATTTTAATTTTTAGGTCAAGATCGTGACAAGGTTACAAGAGTATTTTTGTTGAGAAGAGGACAAAAAATAAGTTTTGGTAAGCTAATAAGGTGACCTTAACTGAATACAAAGCTAGAAAATTTAGTTACAGGGAAAAAACCCTAGGTTTTGCTAGGCATATATGTGCATTTTGGGTGTATTTTGGCTTCATTTTTGCACTTTTCTTTATGAGATTTGAGAACTCTTGAGAGATTTTTCTTCCAAATCCTATAGAGAGACTAACACCATGGTACATGTTATTTGAGCCTTACATCGAGCTAACATAGCTCATTAACTCCAAAAGCTAGCTAGCTCAAGTGGCTTAGTATGTACCTCACTAAATTTTATTTGTACGTACTTTGAGATAGCTAATCATAGGCTAGAATTAGGACAAACAAAGGTGTCATAGTTTAGTGTGACACTTTTGTAATGCGACGATGTGCCTTTGTAACCAACTCGGTGCCTTTGTACAAATGCATTAGGGCTCTACATAGGTGCTAGGGTTTTGAAATTCTATGATACTTTTTTTATAACTTGGTGCTTTTGTGCACCGCCTTTGTTGAAAGGTAGTGCTTTTCTTTTCGCACAATGGCACGATTTTGTAAAAGCGTGGCCCCTTTGTAAAAAGGATGCCCCTTTATTTTTGACAATGAGGCACCTTTGTAAAAGGGCTTGCTTTTATTCGTTTATGCATTTTGACTTAGATATTTGCTAAGAAATTTTAAAACTTGACGTCGTGAGCATTATGCTTGTAGGCTATCCTAGATCCTATTACTTATCAGGATTGTAGAATAATGATTATGCAAAGGATGACCACCTTCACACATGTTGAGGTTGAGTTCTTTCACACCTTATGCTTATACCATGTTCTATATATGATAGAGATTTCAGCACACCTCACTCTCATTACTGCGGTTGTCAAGCAATGGCACTCAGAGACTTCTTCCTTCCACTTTTTGACTTGAGAAGCCACTATTACCCTTGAGGATGTTTGACAATCATCAAGGTTCCCATTCATAGTGCATGAGTCATTTATGATGTTGATCAAGGAGAAAAATCTCTCATGTGAGTTTTGATGGTGGATGAGATCAAGTTAGAGGAGAGAGGTAAATTTGAGGTGATATGTTGACATCATTGATGATGTTGCCATTGTGCTTGATGGGATCATGATGGGGAAACTTCTAGTAGATAGGTGCTCTCGACTATTCAACCCTGGATGGGGGAGGTTTTTGAGAGGATGCTCAAGGATAGAGTTTAGTTTATTTGGGGTCCCTACATCTTGACACACCTTTATCATGACATGCATTAGGTTGTATGTTGATGTGGTGCTAGCCTATCTACGAGTGTGACACTTATACACATTTGGGCATGGGAGCATATCGCCATGCTCAGACCTATTTGTACCTTACATCAGGATCTTGAGGAGCCTTTTGTTTTTCGATATGAGGGCATGCTTACTCACTGCCATATGGGAGACTTTTCATACTGGAGGAGAGTCAGAGATGATATGACTAAGTTCACCAAGAGACTATGGTTATAGGTAGAGGCTTGGGATGTGGATGATGAGCATCTCCCCTATTTTTGGAAGACTCGGTGGCTCATTGACTACACTACATGGATTATTGAGTGATACCTTCTTGAGAGGGTTATGCACCATTTTGTGGGGATAGATAGTCCTTGGGGATGACTATATGGATATGTTTAAATGCACACACAAGGAGCAAGATGAATTGGGATAGATGATAGCATGTCATATAGCTACAACATATTTTGATCATCTAGCTCCAATTCCCTAGGTATATGCAAATGGTTCACAAGATCTAGGCACTACTATAGATTTTTATGCCTAGTTTTCCACACACATACCATTTAGCTTTTCCGAACCAACTAAGGGATATTCCATAGGTAGGAGATGTAGGGACGAGTCTGGCCATCAACATAGACAGAGACAACATATTGAGGTAGAGGTGCCCAAGTTGAGGATAGAGGACACCAGTAGGGACCACCCCTAGGTCCACCATGTCATAAACAATAGAAACCATAGGTGGCACCTCTCATGCTAGGCCAAGGTGATCAATGGATTCATACCATTACATAGGAGAGAGACCATGCCAGGAATGATAGAGATAATTTCTGCCAAGAGTATGATCAGGCTCACCAATAGAGAGACACCTTTAGATAGGAGTGGGACCATGACCATTTTGAGAGTGACGCAAAGATAGTGTGGAGAAATTAGGTGGAGCTTTAGTTAGCTCAAGAGACAATGAGGAGACAATAATTAGAGACTATTGCATAAGCACAAGGAGAGGTTATCTTGCTTGCTAGATGCACTCAAGCTATTAGTGAGTCCAATTATTACAAGACTCTGCACCACATGCTTGTTTTGGCTCGTAGGTGACAACCTAATTATTCTCACACAAGCACCTTGGGTCTATGTGAGGGGAAAAGAGGATGTTAGATTCAAATTCAAGATGAACAAGAATGCAATTTGACAAAGGAACCTAATCTATAGTCAAATGCACAAATCTAAAATCTAAAACTCCTACACATACAAGATTAAGCTATACTATTGCAAACATAATAAGGAACCTACTGATTACCAAATGAAATGAAAGCAAAAGACAATTTCACCATCCTATAGCAGAGTGTATTCACTTGATGTTGGATTGCTCTTATCATAGTGAAGCCTCCAAAGTTCATGTGCAAAGTGTGGATGAATGCTTGGTTGATCAAAGGAAATAATGAAGCTCTCTCAAGGATTATCTCAACAACACTTCGTTGCATAAGGTATGTTGATTCTCCAATCCTTATTTTTGAGGAGAGAGGTTTGTTATATAGAAAAAGAGATTTTGAATCGACGATCAGGATTGCGTTGGAGAATATCCAGATCAATGGTCAAAATGTGTTAAGAGGATTTAGACATGAGAAGATTTTGCAAAGTTGATTGCACAATTAGGGTGATTGAAGAATAGATTGGCTAGTCATAGTTTTAGATTGATTAATCAACAATTGATTTCTGAGTTAGCAATTGATTGATCAGTTAGGGTTTAGTTAGGAATTAGATGGTTGAGTTAGCAAAATTAGATTGCTTAGTTAGCAAAATTAGATTGCTTAGTTAGCAATCCATGATTCTCTCAATCAAAAAGTGGGTGAGGAATATTAATTAATTAATTTAATTAATTAATTCTATTTTGTGTTTGATTTTTTATAATTGATTTGAATAGTTTGATTTAATTATTCAAATTTTTGAGGGAAAGTGTCATAATTAAATTATTATAATTTAATAATTCAATTAATTTTGAGGAATAAGTGAATTAGTGATGTAATCAAAAAATTGGTGTTGTTTGACTAATCAGGACAAAATAAGATAAGATTAGGACTTTATTAAATAGATGTAATTTATTTAATTGGTCGAAATGATGAAATGTGAATTAATCAAATAACGTTTTATTCGATTAATAGTAGAATTAGGGTTTTCAAGACTTTATTAAATAAACAATATTTATTTAATTTGTCAAGAATGATGAAAAAGTGAATTAATTAAATAACGTTGTATTATTCAAGTAATAGAGGAAATTAAGGTTTCAGATGTCGTTTGATGCATTGTGAGATGTCATGGGATGATTTTGAGGTGTTTTGAGATGTTTCAGAGATGTTCTGAGTTGATTCTGAGTCGTTATGAGACATTCTGAGTTGATTCAGAGTCATTCCAAGTTGATTTAGAGTCATTCTGAGACATTTTGAGTTGATTCAGAGTCATTCCAAGTTGATTTAGAGTTGTTCTGAGTTGATTCAGATTCATAAGACATTTTGAGTTAATTCAGAATTGTTCTAAATTGATTCAGAGTCATTATGAGATGTTCTGAGTTAATTCAGAGTCATTTTGAGTTGATTCGAAGTCATTCTGAGTTGATTCAGAGTCGTTCCAAGTTGTGATAGGTATTAAGTCAATTTTACATGTCTACATTTTCCCCTCTTTGATACAAAGTACCGGTTGCTTTGTTTCAAATATTTTTTTTTAAGATCAAGTTTTTGAAAAACAATTATGCCCCATTATGCCCCAATATTTCGTGGAATGATGGTAGGACTCCATGTTGCCCCCTCGAGATATTGGCCAAAAATTTTGAGTTTTAGGTCAGGCTCACGACACCAATGGAAACTTTAACTGTATAAAAATTGAAAACCACCTACACCATTGAAAAGATCATGAAATTCTACCCAGTTTTAAAAAAAAAAAAAGCACTGAAAAATACTTTCATATGACCAAGATATGGTCGTTTGAAGATAGGGTAAAAAAGTCTTGATTACCAGTCAATAGTGAAGTTTTGATGATTTATGAGCATTTGCATCATTTTTCTCTCCTTTTCTAGTTGAAAACCCTCACCTTTGACTAAAATCCACACCTTTGTTTTAAGCATTTGACCTAAAAGCTTGCCTTTGATCAAAAAGCTTGCTTTTGATTGCTCTAGGTTCTTAATCCTCGCCTTTGACTTAAATCCATGCCTTTGACCAAGATCCTCGCCCTTGTTTCCTCACATTTTCTTGAAAAGCTCGCAATTGCCTGAAAAGCTAGCTTTTTCTTGGTGCTTTCTGAGCATTTGCTCAAAACCCTTGCTTTTGACTTTTCCTATTGCATTTGACTTTAGCATTTGCTCAGAACCTTGGCATGTGTTTGTTTGTCATCATGTTTTGTGTCATTATGTGTCAGTTACCCGTTTAGAGTGAAACCCTAATATCATGAATTGAAATGATTGTAGGCGGTCATCTTGTTAGACAACCAGATCTAGATGGTGTTCCGCAGTCGGGTCTATAGAGTGTTTCTATTTTTGTTGGGTAGTGTACTTGATCTTTATTATGTTGTTGTTTAGAGACATTGTAGACATGTGTTTTTCATATATATTCATCGGCCCAGTCGAGGCCTCATATATATGTATCATTTTGTATTATCCTATCACACTTTGTTTCATGGATGGTGATGTACTCTCATTTTTTATGATGATATATATGAGATATACCTTCTTCGATTCATCCTCGTTTATGCCTATGTGATGATGATATATGATGATTATGTGGTGTTGATATAGGATGGATGTTGATATATGATGGATGTATGTCCCATACATGATACATGATGTTTTTATTAGTTTATTATCATCATGATATGTACTAGTGACACTATGGATGTAGGATGGATGTTAGCTAGAAGAAATGTTTGATGATAGATAGAAATATGATGTTATTAGTATTGATGAGTTGCTTTCACTTTACTTGGAGGCTTCGCAGTTTTTGAACAATCCTATTTGATGTAGCAAATGGATACGATGCACTAGGGTATTAATGACCAAGGTGACTTTGTATCCATTGCGTGGACTTTGACTCTACAAACAAAGAGTATTTTTGCTCATACCAGACATATGGAAACTTTGTTTAAAGTATATAGTTGGGTTGTGTTAAAAAAAATTTAGCTAGTCACACAGAGAGGTATAGGACACCTTAACATGAAAATGCTACACAAATTTTGGACCATTTACATAGAGAGGTATGAAATACCTAACATGCAACTGCTACATGAATTTTGGACCATTTACACAAAGAGGTATGAAATACCTAACATGCAACTGCTACACGAATTGTTTGAACACAACTTCCATACACTCAATAAAACAAGTATTCACCATGATAATATTACAAAAATATCTTACAAACAACAAACTGAAATGATGCTCAATTGCCCCCATTCCTTCTTCTCTAAATCCTTATGGACATCCTCAAGAGATCCTGGGAATGAGTCAATAAAATAAATCGAAAAGATAAGACTATAAAAAGATAAAATAATGTTGCAGTATCACTTGCCATATCTATTTAGGGTGGGGCTATTATCTATTGTTGATCACGTCTATCATAGGAACAAATCCGTTAAGGAATATCTCAGGATGTTGTTGGGACTTGTCAAAAAGATAGGTAGTTGATACTTTGGCCTTGTTTCCGTCTATTTATAGTCAGATATTTTGTGATTGTTTGCTTAAAATTTCTAGTTGTTGATGTTTTATTTGTTTGTTTGTTTTGTCAAAGGGTGAGTGTGATGATTTTTTTATTATGGGTGATGTTTTATTGCAAATTGTGATGAACAGGATGGGTCTTTTTTATTTTTCTAAGTTTTTATATTGTTTTTGTTGTTTTCTAGGGACCAACCTAGGGCCTTGAGGGCTCATCAAAGATAATCCTTGCCTACATTGTACACGCAAAGGCTTGTAGTTCACTTGGTTTGAGTGTTTTTGACCTTTTTCTGTTTTGTGAATGTTTTTGGATTTTTTTATCTTTTGAATATTTTTTGGATTTTTTGTGTTTTTGACTAAGTTGAAATAAAGCATGTTGGAAACCTAATGGGATTGACCTAGGGTCTTGGGGGCTTTCAAGCCTTGCCTATGTTGTACATGTAGAGACCACATAATTTGACCATTTGACTCAAAGCATAAACTATTTTTGGGTACACAACATTGATAATCTAGATTGTTATTCCCCTTCTGTGTCTAGAGGATATGTTGCAGGAAATATACTTGAACTAGCCATGAGGTTCAAGAAAATGTTGACATCTTAGACTGTTTGAGTGAAGGAATAACCCCATGATGTTGTTTTGTTTTTTATGTTTTCCAATTTTTTTTGTCTTTTGCGGTTTTCTAAATGTTTTTGACCTTTTTGCTATTTTCCATTATTTTTGATCTTTTGTTGTTTTGATGACCATGATAGGATGCTCAAAGTTCTAATCCATGAGTAGCTTTTTGAAACTACCCCCAGTTGTAGACAAGACGACTTTCCTTAATCAGTGACAAGCCATGGTTGGATACCCTGTTTTATTATGAAATTAAATGGGTGGATGTCATGGATAGTACTGATAGATAATGATGCAAGTTTTATTCAAACATAGCGCTTGTTTTCTAGGTTTTCACTACGGTGCCTGTTCTAAGAGCACTACATAGTGGTTTTCACTAAGAGAACATTTTATTTCTCTTTACTATTTTTCTTTCTTTTTTATTTTTTTTGTATTTTTTTATCCTTTTTCTATTTTTTTGGATTGTTACCCTTTTGCTTGGGGTGTAAGATACCAAAAACTTGGATTGATATTTCAGTGTGTCTTTCTAAAGGATTGTTACCCTTTTGCTTGGGGTGTAAGATACCAAAAACTTGGATTGATATTTCAATGTGTCTTTCTAGAGGATATGTTGTAGAAAAGATTACTTTAACTAGCTATAGGGTTCAAGTAATTTTTGATATCTTAAAGTTTTTGAGTGAAGGAATAATCCATGTTGTTAGTATCTTTGAAGGCTACCCTGGCGGTGCGTTGTTGGGATGAATTGTTTTGAAGGATACCCTAATAGTGCATTGGTGGTATACCTTGTTGGTGGGATGAACTAGGAAGGATACCATGTGGCACACCTTGTTGTTTGGACAATGCCTAGATCACAACGTGAGCTAGAAGACATATATCAAGATTTATTCTGAAGCAAGATGTAAGTACTTGCCCCTAGTATCTAGCAATGTAGGTAAGGGGTTATCTTGTGATAGAATAACATGTTTGAATAGAGTATGCCCCTTTAGACAATGCCTCATGGCTCAGATAATGTTAGATAGGATAGGACTAATGATAGTGACCCATGTCAAGATGTTTTCCATAAGAAAGTGTAAATTGTACACCAAACATTTGTCAAGATCAAGATGTGTTGGATAAAAATGGATGGGATTTATTATGGATATGGTGAGATGCTTCCCCCTAAAATGGTGCACGTAAATGCTCAATTCTACACATGATGCATGTTTTCCTGGTTTTCATCATTGTACTTGTCCAAAGTGCCACCATAGTGGTTTTCACCAAAGGATGGTTTTTCTCTTGACTATTTCCTTCTTTTTTTTTCTTTTTTATGATGTCACACAAGATGCATATTTACCAAGTTTTCATCATGGTGATGGTTTTCTACTCATGTTTGAACCACCTAGTGGTGTTAATGTAGATGTTGTTGGTGTTGATATGGTTGTTGTTGTTTTCATGATGTGTCAATGATATCTTGCTTGGAGGAGTTGTTTTACTTGGATACAGGTGCTTGAATGTAATCTCTGATAATTCTTATCTTCCTTGTCGATACCAAAGTTAACTTTACCTTAATACACACATCGCGATAGAGTTCCCTTAGAGTCCTTATGATAAAGAGTTGATTCCAACACATGGTTAATGTGAGATTTGGATATCTTGAATGGCTAAATGCATTGAGGGATATGATATTCAGATGGATTGGTTGACAATTTAGAACCTTTGACTCTCCAAACTTGGGATGATGAGTAATGATGGGTGGATCTGGAGATTTGATTAGGACCAACGTCTTGATATACCTTGTAGGTTTCTCTTGAATCTTGATTTTGCATTTTTGGACATTTTTGATGGATGAACTTCCCTTTTTTATTTTTCCCCATAGTTTCTTTGACTAATGGAGTTTGATAGGGATGTTTTTCTTGCTTTTTCTTTTGTATCCATTTGTATCTTGCTTGTCCATTTTGTTTTGTTGATTCTTTTCCTTCAATGACTTGAACCTTTCTTGGGTATAACTTGTTCTCTTGTTGTTGGTCCCAATGATAGGGTGAAGAAATACGTGGATGATGATTCATGACATGTCCAGTTGTAGTGTTGGTAGCAATTTCATCATAAGGAATCTTTGTGCTCTCTATGTTGATGCTTGTATTAGATAAAGTTTCCCCCAGTATTAGAGCGGTATCACTAATATGTTTAGATCCCTTGCTGAATAACCAAAACCTTCATTCTTAGGATTTCCAATAATATGCACTAGTGCTAAGATATCATGTTCATGTAGGCCTAATCCTTTGTCTTGATAATGCATCTGTTGAAAAAATTTATTTTCCATAGGATATGTTTTACCTTGGAAACAAGGTGTTAATCCTTCTTTGCCTTGTTATGGATCTTCAAATGTGATAGCTTCTTCACTGATAGGATCCTTCATAGGTGGCATAACTTCTTGATTGATATTGTCAACTTGATCATATGAAATATCATATTTTGATGTCCCTTCAAAATATATTGGTGCTTCATTGACTTTTGTATACCCAATGCTCCATTGCTCAGGATTGTCCATTATCTTTGCTGATTTTAAGATATTGTGCTTTGTATTTTCATGCTCAATTTCTTCAACCTTCCTAGAGGATGTTTCTAATTTCACTGCTTCTTCTTGATCATTTTTAGATATGTCTATAGATTCTTCTATATCTTGATCATGTGTACAAATGTGAAGAGTAGGTGACTCTTGTTCCCTAGTAATGATATCAAGAGTATGAGACTTTTTTTTTGGACGAAGATCATCTACATGTCCATTAGGAGTAAGCATCTCATGGGTAGATGTACGCGTGCTTTGCATATAGATGTGTTTTTTTGGAAAGCCTTGGATTTCTTGGAATATATCTACCAATTCATTGTAGTATTTTGATTATAGGGATTCTTGATCTTGACTCTAAGTGGTATCATCTTTGATATGCTTTGGATCATATTCTTGGCATGGACCAATTTCAAAGAAGGGATTGTCGGTAAAGAGTCCTTGGATTTCCTCAAAATATGGACATATGGGTGATAGCTCTTGGCTTATATTTTCTGCATTGGGTATAAGTGTTGGATTGAGAGTCTTTTGATCATCAATATGTACTACCATGATGTTGGATGATGTCAATATATCTTGGACTGAATCATTGCTAGCCTTGGGTGATTGATTTTGATCATGCTTAGGACTAAATTCTTGATGTATGTCCTCTTGCTCACTGGATGATGTAGAGACATTATCAATGTGATCCATGATAGATAGCTCTTGATTTTTGTTTTCAACTTTTGAGGTTGAGACATTGTCATTGGTAGATGGACCTTTGAAAGTTATTTATCCTTGATCAATGAGGTCTTGGATGATATTTTTGAGTGTATCACATCTATTCGTTGGGTGACCCTTGATTTTGTGGAACTCACATTGTTCGTACTTGTTATACCAAGGGATTTTAAAGCTTGGTTCACCATAAATTGGACTGTCGTTGATTTTGAGATGTTCTTGTTGTACTAGTTCATGCATGATTACCTCTAAAGTTTCTCCCAAAGGGGTGAATTTCCTTCCTGGTTTGTAATCTTTCCTTTGTGGCTTTTCTCGCTTGTTTTTCTCTTGATTTTGTGGAAATCCTTGATACTTTGTTTGAGTTATATTTTGATATTGCACTTGAGGTACACCTTGGTGTTGTGAAACTTCTTGATACTACAGATTTTGGAAGTGTTGTTGATGTGGATATGGAGGTGTCTGTGGAATAATGTCTATTTTTGTGGATATGTAGTGTTCCAACCTTGAATAAGGCGTTGATGATATGTTGTATTTTTCTTTTGTTTAATTTCCTCAAGATATCTCTCAATTTTATCTAGGAAAATTTGATGTTTTGGATTTATTCCTTGATCGTTATTTTGAAATCCCTAATGTTGTTGCCCTATTTGATGTTGTGACCCTTGATAAGAGTAATTTGGGTAATAGATCGACATGTTTTGTGGATGTTTTGATACTCAATACCCTATCATAAGGTCACTTGATTTATATTTCCAAGAGGATCATACCTATGGCCATGTGGGAGGTAGTAATACAGGCCTTCTAGCTGCTATGTTTTCTTTTTCTTCCTCTTCGTAAGATGATTGATGCGGTGAGAAACTGACAAGGTGTTTCATTTTTCTCAAATATAAATTTTCTCAAACTACTTATGATTGTTTTGGGCACCTTCAATGTGCGTGAGACTAGGTTGAATACTAGGTACTACAAGGCTTGGTTGTTGAACGGGAATTGTGGGTCACCATATGGTCATAAGGTGTGGTGGTGTTGTGAGGTGATTATGGTGTTCAATACCCTATCATAAGGTCACTCAATTTATATTTCTAAGAGGATCATACATGTTGCCATGTGGGAGGTAGTAATATGGGTCTTCCGACTACTATGTTTGCTTTTTCTTCCTCTTCATTTAAGATGATGGATGCAGTGAGAAATTGGTGAGGTGTTTCATTTTTCTCAAATATAAAGGTTCTCAAACTACTTATGATGTCGGTTTGGGCACCTTCAATGTGCATGAGACTAGGTTGAATAATAGGTGCTACAAGGCCTGGTTGTTGAATGGGAGTTGTGGGTCACCAGATGGTCATAAGGTGTGGTGGTATTTTGGGGTGGTTTTCTATGAAACTCAAAAACCCTAAAGTTTGAGTGTTGTTTTGGAATGTGAATACTTTTTAGAAATCAAAATATCAAAGAACTAGGGTCAATATTCCACTTCCTGGTCTAGAGGATATGTTGTGGGAAAGATACTTGAACTATCTATGAGTTCCAAGTAACTATTGATATCATAGATTTTTTGATTGGAGGAATGATCCTAATGTTTTGTTAAATTTTGATTTCAAATAAGTAGTATGGGAATAATGGGTGAGAGACTTTGTGACCAATCTAATTTTCCAAGTGTCTGGCTTGAACAATGACCTTATAACTTTAGTTTATCTTCCTAAATGTCAAAAAAGATTGTGAGCTTGGAATGGAAGTTTGTGACTTCTGTTTTGTTCCACTGTGTTCTTGAGTATGGAAAATGATATAATAGCATGGGACTAACTCAAAAGCATGGACTTTATGTGACCTGAATGTCTATAGCTCAAGTTGTGAAATCATAACACCCAAGCCATAGTTACCAAAGTGTTTACTTTGAT
Organism: Sequoia sempervirens; assembly: GCA_007258455.2. Taxonomy (NCBI): domain Eukaryota; kingdom Viridiplantae; phylum Streptophyta; class Pinopsida; order Cupressales; family Cupressaceae; genus Sequoia; species Sequoia sempervirens. Next base: position 3,342,436 of record VDFB02270651.1, on the reverse strand, counting down.
CAATGTAGCCTGCAAATAAAAACTAAAATGTTCAGAAACCATTAAGGATAAATCCTTTCAAGGAGTGAAAACATAGGGCTTCTTTCACAAGTATACACTAATTCAAAGGGTTTGTGGTTTGACCATCTTGTTCAATGTTTGTTTTGATGTGTTCTTTTTTTCTAAATCAAACATAGAATTTGATGTCAATTATTTTTTAATGTAATTGGGCAAGTTTAACATTAACAAGCACTTTACAATCCTAGCTCAAATGGGTACGTATTTCTTACTAGGCCTACCAACCATCCCCAAGATGATTAATCTGAGAAGATGGAATGGACAAATAGGCTATGTCAAGGAAATGTACTGTCTTGACACGCCAAGCAAAAGAGCCCCTTCCCTATTTTCTTTATTTCCTCAACCAAAAACCGAACATGGTAAGTAACTTCTTGGAATGGTGCTATTCCAATGCACTACTTTAAAATACTCTTTTGGGTAAATGGATGGCTTCTAAAACAATTGGCTCTTAGTCATGTTCTGGGGATATTATTTTTGAGCACCTACACATGCGGCATTTTGTTCAATTAAGAACCTTCCAACCCTTTTGGGTTTTTACAGATCACAAGGATATTGAGGAAGAATACGTTGGTATAGGACATCCGCACCAGGCAAGTGATGAACTTTCCTCACACTCACAAAAGATTTATATAGCAATTCAGAATGAAAATACTGCTTGGGTCGCCTATGAGTTCTCCAATGCGAGATGTGTCTCAATAGGCAGGCCCTCTAAGAAGGTATGCTTGAAAAAAGTGCAAAGCTCAAAATGTCCTCGATCACCCAAGATCGCCAAAAGGTGTAAGGGGAGAAGACAAACATTTAGTTTTTCCAATCAATGAATACACAACATACAATTCATAGCAAATTGATTCATTTTAAACACCTCGAGTAGTGTTATCCCCAAAAAATATGTGAATAACATAAACGAAATGTTCTTTTTATTTTTGCACGAATTGAAGTGTTCAGGACATCAAGCAGTTAAGATAGAAATGGTTGAAAACAACAAAAACATTTTGTTCATTTTAAGCCCCAAAATTGAAGTGTTTCTAAGAAAATCAGGCCTAGTCTTAACTAGTCAACAAATGTAAATCGTGTGTGCATCAACAAAATGAAAAAAAATTGCTCTCTTTTTATGCACCAAATTCAAAGGTTTTTAATTATGAAAACATGAAATTTGTTCATTTTTAGAGCCCAAAATTGAAGTGTTTTATGTTCTTTTTATGAGCATCAAAAGAGAGTTTCTACTTTAGAAAGCTTCAAAATGGTTTATTTTAACAACACCAAATCAAGTGTGAGAGTTGTTGTTGTTCATTTTAGAGCACCAAAAGGAAGTTCCTACTTTAGAAAAACTTCAAATTTGTACATTTTAAATAGTACCAAAATTAAAATGTGAGAGTTGTTGTTCATTTTAGAGCACCAAAAGGAAATTCCTAACATAGAAAACTTAAAAATGGTTCATTTTAGCGACACCAAATCAAATGTGAGAGTTGTTGTTCATTTTAATGCACCAAAAGGAAATTCCTAACTTAGTAAGGTTCAAAATGGTTTATTTTAACAACACCAAATCAAATGTGAGAGTTATTGTTGTTCATTTTAATGCACCAAAAGGAAATTCCTAAGTTAATAAACAAAAATATTTGTGGCTCCAAAGATCTTGGACTGATCGTCTTCTCTACACAAAACAAGTTAGTATGTTCAAAATACTGCATAAAAATCCATTAATTCCTGCAAAACAAACAAAATGTTAGCAAGGAGGGTCATTACAATAGTGTAGGATCCGTACACTTGTCTTTTAGAGAAAATGCTAAAAAATAAATCAAAAGCTCAGAAGAAATTTTACAAATGCTCAGAAATTAGGCAGAAGCTCATATTTTTTGTGCAAGTGCAAACCCAGAAATCTTCAAAAGTGTGCTTTTTGGAGCAAAAGTGCTAATCTTAGTGCAAAGGCGAGCTTCCCATGGCAAAGGCAAGCTTCTTGTGGCAAAATCTTAGAATTCTTGATAGTCAAAAGCAAGCTTTTGTTGGGCAGTCCATGAAACGTCTCCAGAAGGCACCCAAAATCTTGTGACTTCAAATTTGCTCATAAAAATGTTAGTAAGGAGGACCTAGGTCCCACCAGGCATGCTAGAATGTGTGAGGGGGAAAGAGGACATTAGATTCAAATTCAAGATGAACAAGAATGCAATTTGACAAAGGAATCTAATATACAGTCAAATGCACAGATCTAAAATCTAAAACTCCAACACATACGAGATTAAGCTATACTATTGCAAACATAATAAGGAACCTACTTATTACCAAATGAAATGAAAGAAAAAGATAGTTTCATCATCCCGTAGCAAAGTGTATTCGTTTGATGTTGGATTGCTCTTATCACAGCGAAGCCTCCAAAGTTTGTGTGCAAAGTGTGGATGAATGCTTGGTTGATCGAAGGAAGGAATGAAGCTCTCTTAAGGATGATCTCGATAGCACTTCGTTGCATAAGGTATGTTGATTCTTCGATCCATATTTGTGAGGCTAGAGGTTTGTTATATAGGAAAAGAGATTTTGAATCGATGATTAGGATCACGTTGAAGAATATCCAAATCAACGGTCAAAATGTGTTGAGAGGATTTAGACATGAGAAGATTGTGCAAATTTGATTGCACAATTAGGGTGATTGAAGAATAGATTGGCTAGTCAGGGTTTTAGACTGATCAATCAGCAATTGATTCCTCAGTTAGCAATTGATTGATCAGTTAGAGTTTACTTAGGAATTAGATGGTTGAGTTAACGAAATTAGATTGCTTAGTTAGCAAAAATAGATTGCTTAGTTAGCAATCCATAATTTTCTCAATCAAAAAGTGGGTGAGGAATATTAATTAATTAATTCTATTTTTTGTTTTATTTTTTATAATTGATTTGAATAGTTTGATTTAATTATTCAAATTTTGGAGGGAAAGTGTCATAATTAAATTATTATGATTTAATAATTCAATTAATTTTGAGCAATAAGGTGAATTAGTGACGTAATAAAAAAATTGGCGTTGTTTGACTAATCAGGACAAAATAAGATAATATTAGGACTTTATTATAAAAATGTAATTTATTTAATTGGTTGAAATGATGAAATGTGAATTAATCAAATAATGTTGTTTTATTCGATTAATAGTAGAATTAGTTTTTCAAGACTTTATTAAATAAACAGTATTTATTTAATTTGTCGAGAATGATGAAAAAGTGAATTAATTAAATAATGTTGTATTATTCAACTAATAGAGGAAATTACGGTTTCAGATGATGTTTGATGCCATTCGATGTGTTGTGAGATGTCGTGGGATGATTCTGAGGTGTTTTGAGATGTTTCAGAGATGTTATGAGTTGATTCGGAGTCGTTCTGAGATGTTTTGAGTTGATTCAAAGTCATTCTGGGTTGATTCGGAGTTGTTCTAAGATGTTTTGAGTTGATTTAGAGTCATTTCGAGTTGATTTGAAGTCATTCTGAGACATTCTAAGTTAATTCAGAGTTGTTTCGAATTGATTTGGAGTAATTCTAAGATGTTTCGAGTTAATTCAGAGTTGTTCCAAGTTGATTCGGAGTTGTTCCGAGTTGATTTGGAGTTATTCCAAGTTGTGATAGGTGTTAAGTCAATTTTACATGTCTACAGTATCCTAGTAGATCAAAGGGTTGTTCTATTGCCATGCCATCATAGGGTCCTTCAGATGGATAGCAGATGAGGCTACCACCATATCAGCCTCTTCCTGGTCAAGATGATCAAGGGAGCTCAGGATAAGTTTTGATTTATACATAGAAATTTTTGTCTCCATATACTAATGTAGACATGTTTTAGGTTGTATATTCATTCATCATATATGAATAGCCTCATGTATATTTTGATGTATATGATACACTTGATATGTATCATGATGGTCATTTTTTTTATATATATGAGGTGATCTCAATGTGACAATATTTATATAATGTTGTCTTTATGCCTTGTTTTTTTTATGATGTATGATGTATGGATGCATTATGTTATTATTATGGATGTAGATGCATGTGTATATATATGGATGAGATTTATTATGTTTATGATATGATGATTCTTATGATGTATGATTCCATTATGGATGATTTATGATGCAATATGGATGCTTCTAATGATATGTGGATGTAGGATGTATGAGATGGATGTTGATTTCTTTTTTGTACTTTTTCATATGATATTTGATGATTATGCAGGATGGATGATATGAGATGCATTCTAATGGTTTATGGATTGATGCAAATCAGGGGTACAAATGACAACACAACCACTCTTTCAATCCTTAGTCTTCAATTGATGGGTTTTCCTTCACAAACCCTCATTTCGCTAGTAGCCTTTCAAAAGGGAATTTTTGGACCTAACTCTTCAACCAGAACTGGTCTATAGGAAAGAAGACTTGTTTTAGATACCCATTTGGCCATTCTTAAACATATCTAAAAATTAGTGTAGGGTTCTTTGTACGAAATGCCTAAAAATTTGATTGTCTCGCTTCTTGACTAGGCCTAATTAAGCAACTAGGCATGGCACAACTAGGTTCAAGGCTTCAAAATGTTTCAACACCTGTTCCAACACATTCAAACAAATCATACAGGTTCTCAAACAATTGATCATATCACATAGATCATTCCCCAATTTCATACAACAAATTTCTCCCACTCACTAGGGCTTCTAGGACTGTCAACAAAGCCAAATTCACCATACTATCATTAAATGCTCCTCCACACATGCAGAAATAGGCCTCAAACTTTGCAAGGAGATCAAATACATCAAAAAAAAAAATTATACAAAGTTTTAGGGGTTGCTCATGGTGTAAACTCCAGATATGGAAATTTCATGGTTTATTTCAACCCTTGAATTTGAGTTGGGAGGCCATTATATCATCAATCTAATCCAATCCAATTGTTTTCAACTACCCAAAACCAAATAACCAACCTTTCAACAAACTTGACAACTTTTGAGCAACTTTTCCATCTTTTATCCAAATGACCTCAAACTTACACAAATGACTCCAAATGATCATTAATGGTCCAAAATGACCTTATTTACATCAAATAACACAAAACAAGACAAAAACCCAAATTTGAGCATTTTTAGCATTTTTAGCATTTTTAGCATGAGGGTGCTCCTACACCAAGACTAGATAGTGATGGTCATCAAAGAATACTACATTTTATTGAAAAGCGAGTCAAACCAATCAATGTGGTATGAAAATTTTGGACAACAAATTACACTTCATTTTGAAGGTATTCAAAAGATTTAAAAGTATTAATTATTTCAATTTATGCTTATATATTTCTTTCCTTTTAAATTTTAATTTCAATGCTTCTTAACAAATTTTAGAATCAAATGATCTCTATGTACTCTATTTTTATTTACATTTCATCATGGCAAGAGATTTGTTTTTTCAATCATGTAGAGCTAAAATTATTTGAATTTATTGAACTTCATGTCAAGTAGGTATGATCTCTAAACTATATAGTATTTAATTTATGTGTCTTCATGTATGTATTATTTAACTTCTAGGTGTCTTAGAATTTGATATATATAGCATAGGCACATCTTGGGTATATAATAGGTTTGTTACTGTAGCATCGTGAATTATCACCCTTGATAATTTCACGTGCAATATTTTATCCTCCTTAAACTATTATGCCTAATTAAGTCCCTAATTTCCTATGTTGTGCATTTTATAACCTATTTTTACCATTTTTTGAGAAATTACAAGAATCGAACAAATTCATTTATTTAATGTTTTACCCTTGACACCCTATTTCTTGGAAAATAGGGCCAAGACTTGGACGCCCTTGGGTGTATGAGTCCCCCTATTTTACTAGGATCCAAATTTGAATATGTTGGTGTCGATATTTTAACATTTGAAATTCAAGTTGCAAATGTCAGCTATTAGGATTTATTTTGTGGAAATTAAAATAAATGCCTATAAATACCTAGTTATTGTGTCATTTCAAATCTAACAAAAATTTGAGAACAAGAACTATTGTCAAGAGCACTATCAAGCAAGTCAAGAGTAGCATTTTAGAGCTTTATGGTAGTAATTCAAGATCCAAGCATCATGTCAAATCCTATGTGAGTTTATGCATGTTTATGCTATCATTGTTTATGAAGGCTAACCCTTTTTGTAGGTATCCAAGAAATTCAAGCAATCAAGAAAGCAAGATCCAAGACCTTGAAGTGATGTGCATGACTCCATTCCTTCAAGGAAGCCACTGAAGGGTGGTGAGTTGCAACACTTTGTTGATTCATCATTCCTTCCTATCATTTATCCTTTTATCATTAGCATTGCCATTGTGGAAGTGGAAACACTAACACAGGATTTGACTAAGAAAAGCCCCTAATTGGCACAACATTTCTTCTTTTGTTCAATGTGTAAATATTAGGTTTAGAGAGGATTGAAGGAAGATTGAAGATAATTTATTCATTGTTGCATTTGAAGCCCTACTCCTTGTCAACTCATAGAAACTCACCTATAGAATTATTTGATAGTGATCCGATAAGTCTACAAGCAAAGTCAGGGATCTCAAATTTCCCATCAAAGGGCTGCAAAAACATAGAAAAAGAGACATACAAGGACTCAACACCCTTGGTCAACTCTATCCTCATATTCAAGCTAACACCAAACTTTCAAGATAGGTACACATCACTCTTCCCTTCCCAAGTCTATTTGTAAATATTTGTTTTAGTTTTTCAATTGTTGGAATCTTACAATTTGCATATTAGGTCACATGGTCTAATTAGGTTAATCAAGAAAAATTAATTCCAATCCATTTCCAAGACCCTAAAATATGTAGATCTAGGTTTGATTGGCTCACCTTCATAGTTGAAAGTCAATCTAAACACCTTGTTGATCTCCATCTTAATGAAACAATAAAAAAAGACCCAACACACACCCCATACAAAATTTGAATCCTAAGTTTGCACATTAGACCTAGGGTTCCTATTTTTATTTGTTTCATTTTGGTGAATCCAACCTGTTAACATTATAATATACTTTTTAAAATTTACCCTAAATCTAAGTTTTGTATTGCATTATTTTGCATTTCTCATTTAGGGTTTCATTTTTGCATCATAAAAGACATAATTTTTTTAAAAAAATCATATCATATAGAATCATAGGTTGTATTAAGGTTTATTTTAGTCATTTAGTTCAAATCTACATTGAAAATTGCATCCATAAGTGTCATTTATTATTCAAAAATTTTTACACATTTGCATTTGAGTTGCATTGTCTTAAATTGAGCAAATTCTGGAGATATATTGACTTTCAGAACTATTTGCACATAGAAATAGAACCTTTAAACAATCTATTAAACATTCAATTTTTAATTTTTTAGACACCCTATCAAGGACATAGATGCCCTTGAGCGCCTCTGTCCTGCTACACTTGAATCAACAAACTTTTGCATAATTATCTATTTATGTGTCTTCAATCTGTGTCTACTTGCAGATCTCTAATTTGGAGTTCTTAATTGAATTCATTTAGGCATCTTTCGTTTAACTCAAAAAGTGAAAAAAATTGCATTGTTTTGTTTCAAAATTGCATCAAAATCATAATTTTCAGATTTAGACATCTTACAATCAGTCAAGTTTTGCATCTTAGAACAAAAAAATTGCATTCAAAATTATCTTTTATTGTTCACATTTTGTTACACACTTGCATTGGTATAAATTGAGAAAATTCTAGAAACACGTTTACTATCAAACATGTTTACAACCAGACCTAGAATCCTTGAGAAATACCACGCATAGTCAACTTTTGAATTTCCTAAAACCCTACCCAAGATAGCCTAGACACCCTTGGGAAACTTTATCTTCTTGCCCTTTTTGGCTCAAATTTTTTGTGACAGAGTTCTCTTAGGATCATCTATCTATAATTTTTGTTTGTCTTCCAATCACCTCATGTTGAATAACAAACTGAACCTTAGTAAAAGCATCATCATGATGACTTAATTTTTTGGTAAGATGTTGACTTCTTTGAAATCTTTGGTTGATGTTTCAAATTGTGTGTTTGGTGATGACCCTAATTCCAATTAGAATATTCATGATCCTTCACCTCACAACACATGTCCTCATGATGTAGATATATTGGGACAAGATGAGGAGAGCATGAATGAATTCATACATAATGCTTTACGCAACCTTGAGAATAACGCAGCCTTTTATCCTTCCATGAGATTGTCTAATTACCCATACCAACAACCAACACCACGTATCATACCACCATTTGAATTTTTTTCCATATTACATAAGAAAAGCGACTTACCTCAACCAATGCACATGTAAACACCTATCAATAACAATCACAAGGAAATCACATCAACCAACCTCCCATCATATGAGCATAAAGTTACAAACACACTCATTAACTTGGAAAAAAGCTATGTACAAGGCCTTAAGATATTGAAAAAACAAAGATGTGACATAAATAATGAACATGAGATCCACTCCCTTTTGGAACAAACACCATCTGAAGACACAAAAGGATTAGGTTACCAAGGTCCTTTTCCTTTAAATCAAATATTTATTTCACCAACCAAGAAATGCAAAGTCCATGGTCTTATTAATAAAGGTGTGTTACCTTCTTTGCATCCTTTATCAAAGATTGAAATTATTTTAGCTACACTATTGAACTTTGGATTAATTACACTACCACTAATGCATGAATGAAAATACAATAAACAAAAGAATACAAATACATCTTACTATGCATATCATAGAATATTTAGGTATACTACTGATGAATGTTGTGCTTTAAAGAAGAAATTAAGGGAATTTTATCCTTACAAGGATCAAGTTGAACATGTGATAGATTAACATTCATATGCTTTTCTCCTTTCTATGTGGCAGTTGTAGTATCACAACATGCTCACTACCATGCATGGGGGTATAAACTAGACTTTATGCAATCATATTTCATCTTGCAAGGAGTAGCATCATCCATTTTAGGTGCATCTTTGTCCCTACACTTGGGGGGCAAGGGATCAACTAGCCTTGTGTTAGGTGCATTCCTTCTAGCAAGGGTTCCCTTTGTTTCTCCTTAAAAGGTTGTATAGAAATTTCAATAACATTTTAAGGTGGGGCATATAGTCCCCCATTTATTGTTTGCATAAGAAATGATCCCTTCTTAGTGATGATAGCATACATCTCCTAGGAAGTGTGACTTTGACAATGAAAGTGTGGCCTTCTTTATCTATGTTAGTGTCTCCTTTGTGGTGATATTGGACCTAATATCCTCCAAGTGTGTGAATTTTCTTGGAATACAATATTCCCTTTTGTGGTAATACAATTGCTAGTATTCTCTAAGGTGTGATCTTTTTATTCCCTGACTTTTCCTCTCTTAGTGGTGACGTCATGTGTGATATTCCCTAAAGTGTGACCTTTCATATATTGAGAAAATCCCCTTTTTTTCATAAATCACCTTTTGTGATGATGTTGTTATAACACCCCTTGAGGTTTTGGCCTTATTTTTTGTCATTTATGCGCCTCCTTAGGCAATTTTGTGTACCTTGGGCAAGTTTGAAATTTTTACTTCACTTTGTTCATAGGCACTAAACTTAGTGATGCATTGGCATAACATCTTGATCAATTTGTAGTACCTTATCAAATTTATCGAGTATAAATTTTGGTATGGTTGACATGGGTGCACACCTAGTGAATAGCAAACTTCACTAGACCTAGTGTGTTTCTCATTTTTCTACCTTGTCTTGGGGGCTCATCTAGTGAATATCAGACTTCACTAGCCCATGGTGCCTTCTATTTGTGATTCACCTAGCAAATAGCAAAATTTTCTATTATGTGAGTCGTGAATGCCTTTACGTGACCACCAAGCGTAACACAACTTGCTTGCCAATAGAGCTATGTATTTCATGAGTGTCTAGCATAATGCATCTTTCTAGCCTTGTGAAACTCATCATATTGCATGGACACTTAGCATAACACAACTTGCTAGCTAGTGGATCCATGTGGTTCATGAGTGATGTGGTATAACACAACTTGCTAGTCCTCATGGGATCATTCCTTTATTTGATGGATGGAATTTGGTATTTGAGACAATTTAAGACTGGGGTCTCTTTTCCTTATTGACTTGAATCCCTTTAGTACTAACCTTATGTTTTTGTTGTGTGTTTACTTTGTGTTTACATCATGTTTATGTTTTTTTTTTTCATTTATATTTTATGTTATGTCATGTGTTTTCGTCGTGTATGCTTTGTGTTTTCCGATATGTATGTTTGTGTATGTTGTCTTGCTACATTTCATGCATGTATGTGTTCCTTTGCGCTTATGTTGTCTTGCCGTGGGATATTAGATCTTGGGGGCTTGTGCACTCCCCCTATATCCTTAGTCATCCTATCTCTTCAACATTTTGACAATTAGACCCCTCTTGACATAGATTTTCTACTTTAGTGCAAGTCTGAGTGTAAGTTCATAGACCCACTAAAGTGGGGGATAAATATTGCATCGTAAATTGTCACCCTTCACAATTTCACATTATGTTTTGTGCCCTCTAAATTATTGAGCCTAATTAAGTTCGTAATTTCCTAAATTATGCATTTTATAGCCTATTTTTATCATTTTTGAGAAATTCAAAGCATTGAACATATTCATGTATTTAATGATTTTCCCTCAACACCCTATTTCCTAGAAAATAGGTCTAGGAATGGGATGTCCTTAGGCATCTGATTCCCCTATTTTACTGGGATCAAAATTTGAATATGTCAGTGTCAATATTTTAACGTTTGAAATTCAAGTTGAAAATATCAGCTATTGGAATTTAATTTGTGGAAATTAGAATAAATGACTATAAATACCTAGTTATTAAATCATTTCAAATCTAACAAAAATTTGAGAACAAGAATTATTGTCAAGATCACTATCAAGCAATTCAAGAGCAACATTTTAGAGCTTTATTGCAACAATTCAAGATCCAAGCATCATGTCAAATCCTATGTGAGTTTATGTATGTTTATGTTATCATTGTTTGTGAAGGCTAATCCTTGTTATAGGTCTCCAAGAAATTCAAGAAATAAAGCAAGATCAAAAACCTTGAAGTGATGTACATGACTTTAGTCCTTCAAGGAAGCCATTGAAGGGTGGTGAGTTGTAGCACTTTTTTGATTCATCATTCCTTCCTATAATTTATCCTTTTTCCATTGACATTGCCATTGTGGAAGTGGAAACACTAACATGGGGTTTGACTAAGGCAAGCTCCTAAATGGCACAACCTTTCTTCTCTCTTTGCATGTGAAGATCTTAGGTTTGGAGAGGATTGAAGGAAGATTGAAGATCATTTATTCATTATTGCATTCAAAGCCCTACACATTGTCAACTCAAAGAAACTCACCTACAGAATTATCTGATAGTGATCCGATAAGTCTGCAAGTGAAAACAAGGATCTCATATTTTCCATTAGAGGACTACAAAAATAGAGCAGAAGAGGCATACAAGGACACAAACACCCTTGGGTGACTCTGTCCTCATATTTAGGTTGGCACCAAACTTTTAGGATAGGTACACATCACTCTACCCTTCCTAGATTTTCCTACAAATATTTGTTTCATTGTCAATTATCAAAATCTTGTAATTTTTATATTATGGCACATGGTATAATTAGGTTAATCAAGAAAAAATAATTCCAATCCATTTCTAAGACCCTAAAAGATGTAGATCCAAGTCTGATTGGCTCACCTTCATGGTTAAAATTCAATCTAAACACCTTGTTGATCTCCATCTTAATGAAACAATAGAAAAAGACCCAACACACACACCACACAAAATTTGAATCCTAGGTTTACACATTAGACCTAGGGTTGTTTCTTTGTTTCACTTACATGTATTACATCTTAGGTCTAGACTTAGAGAATAAGGAATAAAATCTAAGTTTCTTAAGTTAGAACTATGTGTCTACCTGGTAGAAAATATGCATGTGTCTTCTAGGTCCTAGAATAAGGTATAAAATATAGGTATCTTAGGACTACTATAATCTAGGTGTCTAGGTGTCTTACTTATATGACTATAATAGGTGTCTCTCTAGTGTCTTAGGTCTAGACTACTTGATAAGGTGTAAATTCTAGGTGTCACTTGAGGTATAAAGTATAGGTGTCTTATGTCTAGTACGTATATAAAATCTAGGTATAGATACTTGATCTAGTTGTCTTAGGTTTCTTAGGTGTCTTAGGTCTTAGGTGAGATCATAGAAGCTTCCACCTTCACGTGGTTGACCTTGTCAATATAGAATAAATATTTCTTGAAGCTAATGGAAGCTCAAATTTTCTTGTAGAGAGGTTATGAAAACCAATTAATACATGATATTCAGTTATTATTGATACATGAAAATGTACTTGAATTTGATAATTTTATTGGCAATTAATACTCTTAATTTTTTTATTGGACTCATTTTATTGGTAATTAATACTATTGAAAATGTTCTAGATATAATTTTATTTGTTACATTTGTACTCATTTTATTTTCCATCATCATATATGTTTAAACATTTTTAGATCCCATTTATCATCTTCCCTACTTTAATCCTAGTGTACATATGTCACCTCAAGTCCTATTCCATGTGTTTACCCCTTGTTAATTTATTATGTTTTCTTTAACCCCTAGTCCTAGGTGTCTTTACCCTTTGTATGACCCCATGTACCTATATGGAAAACATTTCTTCCAAGTGGTCCTATGAAACTAAGACATTTTAGGCTTTGGTATTTCTTCTCATGCCCTCAAGGGCGAATGGTATATAGCAACATTTTCATCATTTATTTTCCTTTATTCACCCTTCACCAAATTACATAAGAATATAAAAAATTAGTGTTATATATTTCTTTCACAATTTTTTTTATATTTAATCAATTTTAAATTTTTAAATTAGTTTTTCTAAGTTCTTATCTTAGTCAAGTCCATTCCATCCATTACATGTATTTACTTGAGTTTTATTTTTCATTTCCTATTTAGAATTTCTTGCATTCTAGTTATCAAAAGCTAATTTATTAATTTACAAGTGTATTTGCTTAAGTTGAACTAGCCAACTTTTATAAACTAAATTATATACATCCAATCCAATTTAGATCTCGCAAGGTTAAATGCAATTTAGTTTCAAGTTTAAGTCTTGAGTGAAGAAATTATGATGATAAATACACTTCTACATTTGTTTGTACATACCATGTATACAAGTGATAATATAAAGTGCATGATCACTTAAATAATTATAATCTATCAAAATCTAATTTATACACGTGCATGTTGTTTAATTCTTATTTACCAACTAAATCACTAAAAAATCTAGTACATATTGAATGAAATTACAATGTATGTATATAATCATTTCTATGATTTATAACATGTCATCTCATCATGTACATGTATTTTTAATCAAAACACATATACATATACCAATTTTATATTGAATGAAAAATAATAACATATGTGTATGATATATATATATAAGCAAATCATGCATAAACATAATGTCCATGATATAAACATAAATTTCCACAAACATAAACATAAATGCCTATGATATAAACATGTCTAGAGTCTTTGAAACATAAGTTCATAAACATAATGTCAACATGCATGATCTCTCAAACATAACATGTATCTATATATATAAAACATAAACATGTATAAACTAGTTGGTCTCCAAGTCATCATGTCGACTCCTAGTTGAGTGACCATCTAAGCACGAATCTTGCTCTTATAAATTCACTAAGCCCTATATACATATACAAAATTATATTTAAATTATAATATATATACACACATGAAAAGGTGGACTACATGTATATGTAAATTATATAAATTACATACATATATATATAAATATATAAAACTTAACTTACCTATCCACTAACATGGTCAAGTGAAGGGTGTGTGCATATACACTTTTCCCTCAAACTAGGAGTAACATGTACTACCTTTATCCACACATACATGCATGAAAAAGAAAAATAATTTCAAATTATATAATTTATAAATGTGCTACCCAAGACTACAAGTACATAAATTTAACTTAAAAAACTTAAAAAATAATATACATACTTGTGTTACACCAACATCCTAAATGTTAGGTGCATCTCCTGCGATGATGGAATCCACCAACTCATATGTAGTCCTACTCTTGACTAGCTCTACCAAGGATGTATGTAGTGGACTATGCAAGTGAGATGGCATCAACCCTGAAGAGAGCATCTCCATAAAACCTAGATTTCTTCCAAACTCAAGTGTATGAATAGATGTTTGAGCACATGTAGTGGCATAATCATTAGTAGGTGGATGTTCTTATGCAATAGTGACAAAATAACTAGTATGTGGCCCATGCACCCGACCAGATGATCTATCTATAGGATTGATATCAAAATGCTATGATTGAGCTACAAGATTCTCTAAAGCTCCATAAATATGATCCAAAAATGAACTAACATATGTTGAGAATCCCTAACTATGATGAAAACACATGGTAACCTCACATTAGGTCCTTAGACAATCTATAACCTATATCCCTTAGAATCTGGCCATCATGTGCAATGTGGCTTATATCATCTAGAGATGGGATGATTGTCATGAAATAGGCATTTAACTCAACAGGTGATCTACGTGGATGCCTCATTAAGTATTGTAATCAAGGGAAAATCAGAGAATGTTAAAGGGTTAGCACAATAACATTAAAATTCCAATGAAATAACAAAGCACAAAGGAAATAATATGAAAACAAAAGGAACAATGTTACCCTAAGTCTTCATCTTCCATGCTTCACCTTTGTTACACCTCCTAGCTTGCAGTAAATAGAGATGCCCTCAGATTTCAAATGAGCAACTATGACTAATGACAAAGCCCTATGCAATTGTTGAAGGATTTGTATAAAATAAATGACCTCACAATGACCTCACAATAGACTAAAAATGACAATGACCGCAAATGATAAAATAACCTAAGTTGACAGAATGAGCATGAGATCGATATGAAATAAGAACAAAATTGCCATTTTATAAAAACTGCAATTTTGAATGTGTGGCCAAGATGAGAAGATGACAAATACCCTAGAATCAATGATCAAGATTGAGTGTTGTAGTATGGACTAGGGTTAGGTCAAAATTAGGGCAATGACAGAAAATGAAGGGCTAAGATTGAATTATAAAATAATTCAATCAAGGGCTGAAATTAAATGAGATGTCAAGAGATAAGATTTGATTTGGAAGATAAGATTGGCACGGACAAAGAGGTTGCTAGAGAAATTAAATAATAAAATTATTTAATTTAGGTCACAAATGAATAATTAAATAATAAACGTATTATTTAATTATAGAGGAATGTGACAAAAGGAATCATTTTGAATCAAATAATGATTTAATTCAAAATTCAAGAGAGTGGACCAAATTAAATAAATAAAATTTATTTAATTTATGAGAGAAGTGGCCAATGAATAATTAAATAATTAAAATAATTATTTAATTATAGTGGAAAGTGGACAAAAATTAAATAAATAAGAATCTATTTAATTTTAGAAAGAAGGGGACTTAATTAGTGACGTAATTAAATAAATAAAATTTATTTAATTAATAATCAAGAAGAAATAAATGACAAAGGGGAATTAAATAAATTAAGAAATTTATTTAATTAAAGGAAGACCTTAGACAATTAATGACGTATTTAATAAATAAAATTTATTTATTTAATAATCATGAGGAATAAATGACATGAATTAATTAAATAATTATGAATTATTTAATCAATAGTCGAATGTGGACCAAGGATATAATTAAATGACTTAATTATGCTAGGACGAAAGTGGTAAAAATGAAGCTTGCAGGCCTAGGTCATTTTTAGGTGTCTACAAGTATCACCCCACATGATATGTAGATATTCATTGGGCCTAGACTACAATATCAACAATAATATCAATTGCTTCTTATTGTGAGGCAATGACAACCTGATCACCAATAGGGCTAAAGGATGGAGTGACAACAAGCACCATCTACCCAACCAAGGCCCTAAAATTTGGAGGTTTTCGATATACACAATGGTAAGCATCCCTATTGTAGACCCTAGCATACCACTACCCCAAATGAGGTGGTAAATCCAAATAGTTAATGTTGAGGCCTAAATGAACCTCAGTGTACAACTACTACATAAATATACTAGAATTTGGTTATTATCTAGATAATGACTATGTGCAGTAAGAAATCATGGATGAATCAATGGGGTCATCCTAGGGCATATGCACCTAGTCACCTAATATGCTCTCACTTGATATTTAGTGGAATACTGGGGAAAGAATTATATTTCTATAGTTTCCTTTGGCACTCTCAACTGTATTCTACTCAAACGAACATCACTAGAAACCTATTCCTACATTTGGGTAAGAATGGCTACTAAAGTCTCAACAAAATATGCATAGACACCCCCTAATCAATATCTAGTCCTAACTAAACTCTTTAAAATCATCTCAAAATTGGTTTTGTACACCCCAATGGTCAAAGGGTCATCTAAAATAAATCTTAGTCTTTGAATCTATGTATCAATATGTGTCCAAAGCCCATATATATCGATGTTGCATAAAAATTAATTAAGTTCTAATTTAAATTTACATGTATCCAGACATGTATATTTATAGCGCGTGTGTAAAATATATGAAAAAACTTGATACATTTCATCTTGAAGGCCCATCAAGTTAAATTTAAATTTAAATTTCATTTAACCACCTGTATATACTGAAACATAAGAAAATGGGGGATATGTTAGGTGAGATGGCTAGACCTAGAAATGAGGGACCTATGCCAAAAAGCATAAAAAAATGTGACCACCTAATCATAAACCCACCTTTTCCTATTTCATTAGGAAGAAGGATAGTGCCACAAGAGATTAGAATTGACCTACAACCCTTAAAGTGAGTGAACTCCAAGTTTTGGGACACTATGTGATCTCTTCTTCCTTATGACAGAAAACTATAAAATATGAGTGAAATGCACTTTGGGGAGATAAACTAATTAGCTCAATTGTGCAATGTAAAACTTGGAATGCATATTTAAAGCATAATACTAATAGAAAATATAATTTGTAGGTAGATTTGGGGGCTACAAGATGATATCTATCAACCCAAAAAATCTTGTCCTGAAAATTGTATAAGGACACCTTAGCCAAAGCTGGACACCCCAATATATGACTAAATGTAAAATTACTTAATGAGCTCAATTGTGCAATGTAAAACTTGGAATGTATATTTAAATCATAATACTAACCAAAAATAAAATTTATAGGCAGATTTGGGGGTTACAGGATAATATCTATCAACCCATAAAATCTTGTCTCAAAAATTGTATAAGGACACCTTAGCCAAAGCTGGACACCCCAATATATGACTTAAAGGCACTTTTGGGAGATGAATAAAAGTGAATTAATGATCTAATAACAGAGATCTACCACTTGGAATATAAATTTCTATGATAATACTATCAAAAACAATAATTAACTAGCAGAATTGAAAAGGTTAAAATGTTATGTACTCGGCTCCAAAAGTGTCGTAAAGTGTCCTGTTCAAGTGAATGTCTCCTTGTGTCCTTTTTTGAAAATTATTTTTGCAGTCCTCTAATGTTGGATCTAAGGCTATGATTTCTCTGAGTTTAGTTTTTAGAAGGTCAAAAACAAATTCTATAGATAAGTTTCTTTGTCTTGACAACTTTGGTGACAACTTCGACAACTTTGCACTTTTAATCCAATTTCACTCCTCCTTCACCTATAAATTTACAAACACACAAAGAGAAGATTTTTTTTTGTTTTTTGGTGTATAAGGGTTTGCCTTGGTCAAACCCTAGTTTGGTAATTAAACCTTGAAATGAAATTAAATCATAAATGGAAGGAATGATGAATGAACACTAGCTTGTTGCAACTCACCAAACCCTTTAATGGTTGCCTTTGGAGGATTGAAGTCTAACACATCACTCCAAAGATTAGATCTTGCATGAAATGGCTTGATTGGATGCTTTATTTGAAACTTGATTTGATGATTGAAAACTTGAAACCTACATCACAATGTTAGCTCCAAAAACATGCATGAATGCAAATAACTATGACTTGATGATCTTGATCTCAATTGTTGTAATAATTGACTGATAAATATACTCTTGAATGCTCTTAATAATAATCTTTACTCTTAGGATTGATCTCTTGAAATCTTAGATTGCTTAGCCTTTTTAATTTGATAAAAAGACCTTATATTTATAGGTAATTTTCTAATTTCCCAACAATTAAACATCAAAGGCCAACAATTGCAATTTAAATTTGAATCATAAATTTTTTTTGAAAACATATTAAAAAATGGGATCCTAAACTTAAGGAGGACCCATTCTCCCTTGGGCGAATGGGTCCTAGGCCCTAAACCTAGGACACACAATTTCCAAGATGTGTGATTTGATGTTTGCAATTGTTTAATGTAGATTAGCCTTTTGGAAAACAAAATAAATTAGGATTTTAAATGCATGATTGGGTCAATTAGAGGCTTAATTAAGTCCAATTAATTAAGGGGATGAAAACATAATGTGAAAATGTAAAGGAGTACATTTTCTGACACTACATATACTAACAATCTAGTAAATTTAAATTCCTAACATGAATTAACATCATGATTTTTAATTTTTAAATTGAAATAAATGAATTCACTATAATCCTTTACATAGATATCTGATAGACATACTTTTAACCAAATGGTGTTAAAATTTCTAATTTATAGATTGAAATAATTTATTGTTTATGTATAATTTAATCTTGATCTATTATTGAAATCATATAATTTATAATTTTTTTAATGAACTTAACTAAATACTTTCTAACTTAAAATTAATAAAAAGGTTAATCAAATCAAAATGATCATTGGAGGGGATTATTTCAAGAACATAGCTCCTATACTTAATGTAAATCCAATAGCATGACAAACAAGGTAATATATACCTAATAGTTCTAATGTGGACATGCTATTGATAATCTCAATGATATTGTCAAGGTAGGATTTAGGTTCTTTGATATAACATGTGGAACTAACAAGTTCAAATGTGTATGTAACTATATTAAAAATACAAGTAGGGTCCACTAAGTCACCACTAAACCCTAAACCCTAAACCCTACATTTAATCTTGATATATTATTGAACTCATATAATTTTTAATTTTTAATGAACTTAACTAAATATCTAACTTAAAATCAAGAAATAGGTTAACAAAATGAAAATGATCATTGGAGGGGATAATTTCAAGAGCATAGCTCCTCTACCTAATGTACAAACCCAATAGCATGAAAGGCAAGGTAATATGTACACATAATATTTCTAATATCGATGTGTTATTGGCATGTATCTCAATGATATTTTCAAGGTAGGATCTAGGTTCTTTCATCTAACATGTGGGACTAACAAGGTAAGTCCAATTGTGTACAAATATATTAAAAATACAAATAGGGTCTACTAAGTCACCACTAAACCCTAAACCCTACAAATATTTTAGGAGAATATTTTTTTGATAAATTAAGCAGCATTTTCAGGGTGTTGTACCCTTCACATAGAACCACAAGGGCCAATAGATTCCATAATCAAAAAGAAACAAAACAAAACACTAAACCAAAATAGACGTGGACTAACAGCACACAGACCAACAGCAGACCAGCAGCAGACTAGCTAGTGTTCTCCCAGTTCTTAGATAGAAGCTGAACCCCATCATCGCCGATCCACTCCTGGTGGTCTCCAGCCTTCTTCATCTCCATCTCATCTTTTAGGAGAATATGTTATTGATATGTATCTCAATGGTATTTTAGAGGAGGATGGTAATGAGATGGTATACCATTAATGAAATTTTATATATATAACCAAGAAAAGTAGATAAATTTAGGAGAGGGATATATTATGGATGTTATTAAGGTTCAATAAAAGAGGTGGAGTGGGTCTAGGTGAGGAAGATACCACCAAATCAACATAAACTAAATGGAAATTAAGTGATGGGGAAAGGGATTGGTGAAAATTTTAAAGTTGGAAATAAGGGTTTAGACAACAACAACTTATAATTTGTTAAATGATGAAATTAAGGTCCCATATACCTAGATTATATTATTATAGATAAATATTGAATAGATTTTAAGTGTTATAGGAATATATAAACCTAAATTTTCATGTCAATTTTGTTAGTTAACTAGTAATTGTTACCTAATTTTCACCTACGAGCTCAATTAGGCAGGGGAATCTGTGTTTCAGGTGTTCAGGAAGGCCAAATGGAGACATTGTTGTGCATGATTAAATCATACCCCTGATGCATTTCTCAAGGAGCTCAATTGGAAAGCCTCGCCTCAATCATTTTTGGCACAAAACCTATCAGAGAAAGAAGTCATTAAGACCTTCCTGTTGTCTTGCCGACTAGTAGTGCATCCTATGTGGTTGAATAAACCAGTCGCTAGGACTTTTGGGTCGCCAAGAGTTTTCATGTATCTCTCCGCTTGAAAAGGGTCATTCTGACAGTTGTTCATCGGGGAGCTCTCGGCATAAGGATTTTACCTTCGACATAAGGTCCTGCCGAATAAAGGAGGTCTGACCGAAGGAGTATAACTCTTGGTGTAATGTTAAGCTCGGGGAGATGTCTCAGCGACAAAGTGAATGTCTCGCTGAAAGGCTGTGAGTTTGGTGTGATGTCTTGCCAATGCCCAGTGGTCTCGCTAACGGAGGGTGCTTTCGCCATGAGCTCTTTCCACCCGCTATGAAGTCTTCCCAACTGGTGGGAGTCACGCCGAAAGTTGTTCAGAAGGCCGGAGTCGGGGAGAGTTGTTTTCCTTTGGGGAGATGTCCTACCGACAACCATAGGTCTCGGTGAAACAAAGGATCCCGGCGAAAGGTCTTGCCAACAGGCCAAGGTCTCGGCGATGGTAAAAAGGGCTTCACTATGAGGTCTCACCATCAGGGCGAGGTCTCACTAAAGTGAAGCGGTCTCGGCGAAGGAGACAAGCTCGACGTAAGGTCTCGCCAATAACAAAGAGGTCCCGCCGAGAAAGTTTGACATTGGCATAATGTCTGGCCATCAGAGTGATGTCCTGCCAAAAACTGGAGGTCTCAACGAAAGTTGTGAGCTTGATGAAAGGTCTCACTGACCAAGTGAGGTCTCCCCAACAAATGAAGGAGCTCAGGGAGAATGAGGGAGCTCGCTATAACGTCTCGCCAACACAGGGATGTCTCCCCGAAATAAGGTGAGCTATCGGCGAAGTAAAGCAAGCTCGCCGAGAGAGTTTAACATCAGTATATCATCTGGCCAACAAGGAAATGTCTTGCCGAAGAGGTTGCACTCACTGACAAAAGGTTCGGTCAGTGTAATGTCTCACCGACCAAAGGTGGTCTCGTCGACGGAGGAGCGCAGCGATATAATGATGGGGATTTTGCAAGAGGTATTCCCGACTTGCCAGTGTTTCACCAAAGAGTAAGAGCTCGGGGAGACGTCTCAGCGAAAGTGTTGCCTTTGGTGTAGTACCTCACCGACCAAGTAAAGTCTCCCTGACTAAAACAAAGAGAGCTCGATAAGAGTTCTCGCTGAAACAAGGTGGTCTCGAGGAGATGTCCTACCGATAGAGAAAGGTCTCGCTGAAGCAGAATGAACTCGAAGAATGAAGTGAGCTCGCCGAAGGATCTTGACTTTGGCATAGTGTCTGGCTGACCCGGGGTGGTCTCACCGAAGAATTGAAGAGCTCGGTGATAAGGTCTTGCCGACCCATGGGAGTCTTATCAAAAGGAATGATCAGAGCTTGGGGAGAGTGAAATGCGCTCGGAGAAAGGTCTCGCCGAGGGAATGAGGTCTCAACGATGGAAAGAGATATCGATATGACTCCTAAAGGCTTGCGATGAGGTCTTCCCGAGGGTGAAATGTCTTGCTGATGTTCTGGGTGACGGCCACTATGGATGTCAATATGACTTTTGGGCTCACTATGAACTCTGGCCGACCATCGTATGTCTTGTTGAATGTTGCTGCAAGGTCTAATCGCATCGAGGAGACACATATAGTGTCTCACCAACATGTGATTCTACCTGAAGGACCTCTGACCGTCTGAAGATCTATGTGGCTCAAATTCAACCAATCGAAGGAAGCTGAGGATGCACCATGAGTCGTGGCAGTTTGACCCCTGTGAAGAAGACTAACTAAGCAAATTCAACGTGGATTTTCTTTGAGCCTAGGAGCATTCAAAGCAGCTCGACAAGGAGGTTCGAAGGTGGACACGAAGACCAGGAAGTTAATGTTGTAGTTGCGAAAGATCAAGGAGGTCATTCCTAGAGCATTTCTTCACCGACATGGATATCAAGGACTCACTTGAATGCAGCATTAATTTCATTCAAAAATATCTAGGGTAGATCTTTCTGAAGACTGATATTTTTGTAAGCCCTGGGGGGCCGACACTCTTTTTGTATATATGGCATTTTTGCCTCTTTGTATGGGGGTTCGGATTATGCATTCTAAAGAGTTAGTGATTTTTCTCAAATCCTTTCTCAGTTGATGTATGCTTTGTAACTCATCTGGAATTCTGAATATAAAATACAGAGATTACCTTCGAAACCAGTGTTAGTGTTCATGCTACTTTCATTTTCTTCTAGATTGTGTGATTTTTTGAACTTTGTTTTCTCAATCTGCATTCAAACTTTAAAGTTGTGAAATTCAACTTTCCTTCTTAAAGTGCATATGCAGATTAAGCCTTTCAAGAAAGATGCATAAGTTCATGAAGTTCATGTTGAGTAAATAAAGTAACTATCATTAGTTTTCTCGTGTATGTTCATCTATTTTATTTCATGATTCTTGTCAGTTTGGTGCATCACCATAGTGTTAGTTTTATTTTTATGCATTCCTTCTCCCTTTCCCTTTACAGAATTAGTAGTTAGGTGACACCAAAGGAAGCCGGCCTTCTCCGGAGGTTGACCTCTGCCTATAAGTGACCCACAACTTTAGGGGTCTTCCCATGTTACACTGGATTGTTGAGTTTATATTACGCAGGGTGCAAATCCAGGTTGATAACAATAATCAAGCTTTATAGTAATCCCTATGTAGCCTTTTAAAATAGAATCTTACAAATGTGTAAGAGCTCAGACAAGTGCCTTATTCCACTTTTTTATAAGCTACCCAAGTATTATTATTATTATTATTATTATTTCTTAGTGTCTTGATGTACTAACTATTTAATATAGTCTCATTTAAATAAAGATGAAATATGTTCATGCAACTTAAGACATGTGTAGACAAGTTGTAAATTCCTTATAACACTTGCAAATAAGAACTTACTAGATATACACACATACAAGTGAGACATCTTTATAAACTATATTTAAATAGATTCACTCCTTAAATAAACTTATGTTATGATCTTATTCTTTATTTTATACATGCACTAGTATTGTAATGGGAGGCTATATTTTTGTAAATTAGAGCCTTGATCCTAACCATATGACAAAGTTGAGTTTTAAAGCCAAAAAATATATATATATATATATGTAATTCAAAAGAGCTACAACATAATATAGGAATGAATATTGTACAAGGACATGTTTTAAATTCACACATATAAGTTATAATTTGCATCTATCAATCACAACATCATAAATAAATATAGCATCACGCATTGAACATACTTTAGTAATCTATGTATAGGAAAAATATTTTATACTATGGTGAGGTTGAATAGAAGGGAGGTTGATAAGGTTATGGGCGAGGAATTGATGAAGGAAATGAAATATAAGGGATAAAATAGCTTCATCTATCAATGGTTACCCAATGAATGAAGGGAGAAGGCTAGGTATGCAAGATTATCATGTGCACACAACACCAAACAATGATAATATTCTCTTTAAGTCCATAATGGATTCAAATCCATAACTAGGTGTAGGCTCCTCGGTCTTTCTGATGAAATATTCATCAAAGAGTAACCATCTCAACACATGATCTTTATAAGTAAGAGATATCTTAGCCTCACCCAACTCTCCCTAGTATCCATGAGCATCCATAATCAATCCATGCCAACTTCAAATGTAGTCCTGCAAGATCATGAAGCTCCAAGAAAATGATTAATACTCAAAACCAAAGAGAACTAAACAAGACCACTGTAAAAGTTCCAATTATAGAATTAGGAACATAAACCGGACATCATGATCCAACATTCCTCATAGGAGATCATATGATTTGAATGAATATATCACGGTCTCAAGAGAACTTGTATCATGTCAAAACTCTTATCTAGAATCAAGAGTATAACATGACATAATAACAATCATACTCTAAACCAAAAAACACCATCTTCAAACATATGAATATAAACATCCATAATCAAATAATGAATCCACATCATTGTCAAATCTCCCACTAAACTGTGTAACCAAGCTCTCCAAGTATTGTGATAACCATCACCACACATCCTTTGTCAATAGAACCAAAGATACCATTAAACTATCAATCCAATATGAATTCAGAATCCAAGAGCTCCTTATGACACTAAAAACCATTGCAAAGGACATTCCATATTCTAAGCAAAGATTATCCATGGCTCACTACACATTGCAACAACAATTTAGAACTAAAATATTGAAATAAAGAAGATATAACACATTATTTAACTACATAAAGCTCCCATTGAAAGTAATACCGAGTTATACATGAAATCATGACCAATATTATTGCCAACACTCTACTAAAAGTGAATAGAGCTTCTCATGCACCATAAAATAATACTATAAATTTAAGTGAATAACTATATTAGGTACTCCTAATAAACTTTTATCATTGCAATAAACATACCAATGTAATAATGGTGAAAAAAATATAGCCTATTAAAAAAATCCATATCTAATTTTTTTACAAAATCTGCACATATGTAACATCTCAAAGGGGAAATACATAATCAATGCTCCAATATCAAATAACTAAAAAATAGATTCAACCCCACATTAGTAATATGTAGAATAGAATCAATCAATGACATTGGCTAAATTCCTAACAACTCTACTCTGCAACTACAACTGGGCGTGCTTTTCCTTTTCAAATTTTTGAAGTCTGATGAGTCATCTTGGAGGGGGGCCCATCAGGGCATCCCCACCCATGAATAATGCTCCTTTATAGAATGGCATGAATTCTCCTTCTAGGGGAAATAAAAGTATGCCTGGTACTTCACATGTTTTGTCACCTAGGGGTTTAAAAAATTATGTTTCTTCTCTTAGAGGTAAGGATTTTCTACTCACAGGTGACAACTCTACATCCTATGTGGAAAAGCTAGTTGGAGAAAAGGTTTCAACCAAGGCAACTTAGGACCCCTTGTCGGTATTTTGTACTATTGAGGGGGATGAAGTGGATGTCCTAGATGCAATCTTAAATGACACCTTGGAGGGTTTGAAGCTATCCTTGGTTGGGAAGTTTTTGTTGGCCAACCCAATATTGATCAGGTACGCAAGTGGGCCACTGACACTTGGAATCTCAAGGGAAGTGTTTTTGTTAGTGCAATGCCTAAAGGCCTTTTTTTATTTACCTTTTATATCCTTGAAGATATGTTAAAGGTTCTCACGGGTGGACCGTGGGCCTTTGAGAGAAGCTTTAAGAATACCTTGTCATTATGTAAGTGGAAACCAGGGTTTGATGCCTCTATGGATTTGGGGAAAGTTGCCCCTACCTAGGTCAAAATCCTTGGGTTGCCACTGGAATTCTGGCACCAGAATTTTTTTAAGGGTATTGTTGATTATTTTGGCAGCCTAGTCATGGTGGAAAAAGTCACTCTTCTAAAATCTCATATGGTTTATGCTAGACTATGTATAAATGTGGTAGTTAACACAGTTCTACCCACCTTTGTGACTCTAAAATCAAATTTTGGAAGATGTGTTCAACCATTAGAATATGAAAGAGCAATGATGTTCTGCCAAGGGTGCAATAAGTTTGGGAATTTACATGATGCCTGCAATAAAGCACCTCTAGAATCAAAGATGCTGCAAATTGAACAAAAACATAATTCTCCTCTGAAGAATGTGGATCCTATTAACATAATAAAGGAGCAGGGAACCCCAATACCGAATAAAGACTTGATGCTCTCAGAAAAGGTCATCCCCCCTCCTCAAGCACAAGAAGAGGAGAACCTAGGCATGAAAGAGGAAGCTCAAAGGAGAATTTGGAAGGGATGTTTGTGGGGGAAACAACTAATGTGCTTCCCTCCCAACCTTCAATGGAGAAACTTTTTGAACAAGGCAAAGGAATGGAGGAATATATGAACTCCTCACCTAAAGACCGGAGGGTAGGAGAATAGCATGGTGAGCTACTAGAAGAAGGAGAGATTGTTAGCCAAGTGGAAATGCTACTAACCCCTTCCTCTGAAGCCCTGATAACAAACATAAATATGGGGGAGGATAACAACACCAGAAGGTAAAAATGAGAAAGATTGGATATATACTAAGTCAAGGAAAAAGAAAAAACCAGATGTAGAAGGAAACAATAAAGTGGGTAGACCGCAATTCAAAGAATCAAGAAACAAAGAAACAACAAAAATGTGGCAGTTGGTAAGCAGAGAACTCTTGATTCTTTGGCAAGGAATAAACCAAAGAAGTAAGGGAGATCTCTCTCCCACCCTAAGTAGTACTGGACCGATACTGCTTTTCTTGTTTTTGTGATAATGCATATTATGTCTTGGAATATCAAGGGACTTAATGGCCCTCCTATAAACAATATGTGCTAAAGGCTTGTTTAGCTGAAGTAAAACCAGATATCTTATTGATCCAGGAAATGAAAATGAAAAAGGAGAGCTTTGAGAAAGTGCTAAAAGGGCTTTGGCCTAGAGCAGGTTTTGAAGTTAGTGATGCAAAGGGTGCATCAGGAGGGATTGCTACATGATGGAATTCTTCTAGGTTTACTAGAAGATTGAAAGTGCAAAAAAAAATAGTCTCTTAATTAGTTTGGAAGATAGGGATACCTTGATCAACTAGAATATGGTCAATATTTATGCCCCAATTCAAGATTAGATAGGCTTGATCTTTGGAATATGCTAGAAATAATTATCACTAATAGTAAAGATGAGCTATGGATTTTAGGAGGAGACTTCAACTCCCCATTATACCCATCAAAAAAAGTGGAGGCTTAACTGATTTCTCTGATAGCATGATGGATCTTTCGGGGTTCATTAACTCAGTTGGGTTAATGGATATTCCTCTAATTAGGTCTCTCTTTACTTGGTCTAACAAAAGATAGGGTAATCATTTGATACAAGTTAAACTGAATAGATTTTTTATCTCCTCTAACTCAAAAATATTGCAAAATCTCTCCCTTACTGCTTGTCCAAGAACAGGGTCTTATCATAGTGCTCTCCTTTTGGAATGGGATGATAAAATGACTAAGAGGCCTTATCCCTTCAGATACAAAATAATGTGGTCACTCCATCCAGACTTCAAATCTTTAATTGAGGAGTGGTGGAATTTACCTTTTGATGGTACTCCAATGTTTAGACTAACTCAAAAACTAAAAAGGGTCAAAGAAAAAGTAAAGGGATGGAACAAGTACATGTTTGGGAATATCTTTACCATTAAGAAATACTTAAACCTAAAAATTAAAGATATCCAAGACCTAATGAGGTTGGAATTATTGATGAGGAGATTTGTACCAAAGAGAGGGAGCTGAGAGTACAATGTTATAAAATAAACAAACAAACAAAAAATCTTCTGGAAACAGAAATCTTGAATCCAATGGTTAAGTGAAGGAGATAGAAACACTATGTTTTTTCATCAATCTACTTTGAAGCATAGAGGAAGAAATAGGATCATATTTCTAACCACCTCCAATGAGACAAGACTTGAGTGTGAAGAGGACATAGCTAGGGAGGTTGTTTCCTTCTTTTCAAAATATCCTGAATTGCCTAAAATTGATATCTCTGAACTGGATGAATTTCTAACGGTCATTCCCAAGGTGATCACGGATCAAGATTTAAAATATTTATCCAAGGTTGTTTCTATGAATGAAGTAAAGGAGGTTTTCTTCTCATTTGGTGCTTTTAAAGCACCAGGCCTGAATGGATTCCCCCTAAGCTTCTTCTAGGTTTATTGGGACATTGTCTCTCTAGACCTATTCAATGCGGTGAGGGATTTCTTTAGATCAAGAAGGCTCTTAAATCAGATGAATACTACCTTTATTGCCTTAATTCCCAAATCTACTAATGTTGCTTCTGTGAATGACTATAGACCAATAAGTTTGTGTAACACTACTTATAAGATTTGTTCTAAAATCATGGTTAATAGGTTGAAATTAGTCTTGAATAAAATGATTGTTGTTAATCAAAAGGGATTTGTTCAAGGAAGACAAATATTGGATGTAGCAATTTATACCCATGAGGTGTTGCACTCTATGGACCACAGTAAGAAATAGGGTATGGTTTTGAAACTAGATATCTCTAAAGCATATGATCGAGTTCTTGGAACTTCCTTTTCATTGTTCTTGAAAAATTTGGCTTCAATGGTAAATTCCTAAGTTTGATTAGAACCTATGTTACTACCTCGAATTACTCAGTCTTGGTGAATGGGGTTGCTCAAGGTTTTTTCTCTTTAGGAAGGGGTCTGAGACAGGGGGACCCATTATCACCTTACTTGTTTTTCATTGTTGCTAAAGCTTTAGGGTGCAATATATAGAAAATTTTGGCTAATAAAACCTTAAAATGCCTATGTGCTACATCCTCTTTACCCCCTGCCTCACATCAACAATTTTTTGATGACACTATTATTATGGGGGAAGCTTCTATTATTGAAGCGAAGTAATGGAAAGCTATTCTTGATAAATATGATAAACTCTCGGTCCAATTCATAAATTATCAGAAAAGAAAAATCTACTTCTTTAATACCAGCTAGAATGTAAAAGACAAGGTTAAAAACATCCTTGGATGTCAAGAGGCAGAATTTCCTACTACTTACCTGGGACTACCTCTAATTTCTCGAAAGCCTAACAACAACTATTGGAATTATATTGTTGAGAAAATTCAAAAGAAACTGGTTGGATGGAAGGGTAAACTGTTGAGTTTTACTGGCAAGATTCAGCTCTTAAAGGCTTCTCTTCAGAATATACATGTTTATTACCTTTCTATATTCAATAGCCTTGCCTACATAGCAAAAAAAATTAAATCAATCCAAAGGAGATTCTTATGGTCAGGTGTGGAAGAAAGGAAAATAATGGCTCTCATTGGGTGGGAAATTGTGTGTACCCCAAAGAGGGAAGGAAGTCTAGGGATTCACATATTAAAAAAGTTCAATAAAGCCCTAGTGGCTAAAATGGGGTGGTTTCTATTGGAAGGGGAAAAAAATTGGGTATAGATCATTAGGGCCAAATACTTAAACAATAAAGAAGCTAGTTATTTTCTCATGAAGAAGGAGCTACCCTATGGATTTTTCTTTTGGAACAATTTGCTAAAAAATAGAGGAATCCTGCATAGAGGAGTAAAATTTAGGGTTGGAAATGGGTTGAGCACATATTTTTGGGAGGATGTTTGGTCCACCAATGCCCCTTTATCAGCTACTAAAGACCTCCAACAAATCAAAATCAATTTAAAAAGAGGTATTGGTAAGAAGATCTCTAGATACTTAGACTAGGAAGGCCTGAGACCCAAATGGATTGACGTTAAAGAGTATTTGAATAATGTTGTTCTAAGAGGTGGAAGACAACCAAATTGGGATGCTATGTTGGACCTACTGAAGAATCAGATTGGAAGCCCATACCTCTTTTCAAGAAATAGGATGGATGAATGGATCTGGACCAAAAAATGCTACAAGAAGGTTCTCTATCAAGTCAGCCTATTAGGCTATGGATCAACAACCTATCAATCGAGGGGAATTTACTTGGATCAAGGTGTGGAGAAAAAACTTAATCTGAAAATTAACTATTTTGGTGGATAGTTATACATGGTAAAATTTTGACTATGGATAATCTTAAGAAAAGGGGTTGGTACTTGGTAAATAGATGTTATATTTGCAAAAAAGATGAAGAAATTATTATGCATTTTTTCTTTCAATGCCCCTATGCTCAAGAGGTCTAGAGCTTTTTTCTTAAGACTCTTAAGATTGGTTGGGTCTTCCCTTCCTCTGTTAAAATGTTTATTCAAGGATGGAGCTTTAGCCCCTACTTCTATAATATAATTCTTGATTTATGGGGACAAGTTCCCTCATTTTTGGTATGGGGCCTATGGAAAGAAAGAAACAATAGGGTTTTTAGGGATACAACTAAGAGTAGTAAGGAGCTATGTATGATTATAAGGAGACAGATTCAAGAAAATGTTGATAGTTGTAAGTACACCTAGGCTAAGAAAGGGCCTACCTATCAGGAGTTAAGAATAAAGTAGTAGTGGGGGATCTCCCATGACTTGAATAATGTGAGTTGGGTAAAATAGATTATAACAAAAAGTACTATTTGGATTCCCCCTAATCCTGGATGAGTGAAATGTAATTTCAATGGTTGCTCAAAAGGGAATCCAGGAGAAGCTGGAGTTGGAGGAGTGGTTAGGGATGAAAGTGACATCTATGTGATGGGATACAACAAAGGTCTTGGAACAACAACAAACAATTTTGCTGAAGCGTATGTTGTTTGGGTTGGAATTGGTTACCTTAGAGATAATGGGTATAGAAAGGTGATTGTTGAAGGGGACTTCAAAATTATTATTAACTATCTTAACAACAATGCTAAAGCACCCTAGGAAATAAAGGATCTCTTAGATGACTGTAAAAACATGTTATATTTCTTCCAATAATATAAAATTATTCATACTTTTAGGGAGGCTAATAGAGTTGTGGATCCTTTGGCTAACTTTGGTGTGAGATAGGAAGCTTTAAAGTTATGGGACTTTTCCAACCTATCCAATCAAATAAAAGAAGTTTTGGCCCAGGACAGATTAAGAATGAAGGATAAATCTGACGCTTGGATTAATGATGGTTGGAGTAGCTATAATTAAAAAGGGTGGTGACCCTGGGGATCTAACTATAATAGGGGATCCTTGGTGGCACTTAGGCTTGCTGACAAGATGGATGGAGTAGCACGAGGAAAAAGGTACACCAAATCCCAAAGTAATAATAGGAATGAAAGGGAAAGGACAGTCTATTTGGCATGGCTTGTGCCTTGAAAGGAAGGATTTAAATGGGGAAATAATGAATGCTCTATGCAATGATAAAAAACTAAAGGATGATTTTGGAAAAGACAGATCGACATGTACAAGTGATGATGATAAGATTGGGAATAAAATAAACTTAATTATCACTAGGAAGGGTGGTGAAGCTGTCAAATTTAATTATGATGGGATTTGTAAAGGTGATAACCAGTGTTGTTTCAATTTCAAACATTCAACTAATAGTTTAGTGCCACTATATCCTCAAATGAAAAACCAAAAGGTCACCATTAATACAGATTTTTTTTAATTTTCAGTTTCCATAGTCGAGAACAAAGAAGGGCACAGTAAATATTTTCTCCTCCTTTCAAAAAACAACCTCTACAAAGAGACTGGTATGGGTGGCCCAAGAAAGCGAATGAAACCGTGCAAGTATGATTCGCTGTGAAAAAATGCAGAGCTATGGGGCCTTCTCGAGAGAGTTGGTTTCACTCCTTACTTCACATCCATGTAAGGGTATAATGAGAAGTTGAGCTACAAGTTTTCCAATGTCTGGAAGGACGACGAAGTAAAAATGGGTCTTCTCCATTTCAAAGTGGATGTGAAGCTTATTACAAAGGCAACGAGACTTGCCTACGAAGGAAAGAAGGTGGCAAAGGTAAGCAATGGAAAATACCAAGACTATATTGTGAAATTTTTTGAGGATAAGGAGAAGGCTGAGTGATTCTAGAATGGCTATTCTGGGGTTTTACTCCCTCCCCCGTACCACAATGTGTGTTTCTTTATCATGAAGTATTTTACCCTTGAGGGTTGTTTCCATTCTATGCATGGTTACCACTTCCCTATCCTTAACCATATTCGTCATCTCGAAAAGATAAATCTTCCTTTTTTTTGTTCTCTTCCCTGAGTCAGAGCCTTACCAATGGGGAAAATCCACTGTTACACCAAGGCTTAATTAGAGCTATTTACAAATATGTGTTGGCTATGTCTCCTCAAAGAAATTTTTCCCTTAAGTTGATTGAAAACCCTACCCCTAAGAGCTATGTGAAAATTGAACTCATTGAGAGTCGCCCTCATACCCCTATTAAAAATCCCATTAAAAAGTCACCTAACCCTGAGGACCCTCTATGGTCCGATCTCCTAAAAGTCACTCCTGAAAAAAGGAGTGTTGCCTTCATCGGCTTTGTTGAGAATAAAAAAGGGAAGCTGCTTATCTAGACATTAGGGGAGGAATCCATATTACAATTCTAGATGATAATGAGAACCCTGAGTCCTCAACACCGGTTGGTAAAAGGTCTACAAGGCTTGCTATGGCTACTTCTAAAGGGTTTGACAACAACAAAAAGTCTAAGGATTCAGAGGAAAAAATTGCTTCTAGTTTGTAGGAAATTTAAGGAAAAAAGATGGTGAAGGAAGACAGGGATTCCTTTACGGAGGAAATCTCAGATACTTTGGGAGGAGAGTCTGTTGAGGAGGAATATTCTGAGTAGGAGGAGGAGGGTTTTGACAATGAGGAAGTGGAAGGGGAGTCACAGCAAGAGAAAATTCATGAGGTTGGAGAGGACAATGAGGGGATGGAGGAAAATGTTAATGCAATAAATGATCAAGAGGTTATGGAAAAAAAAACACTATGAGGAAGAGAAGATAAATGGAGTTGATAATGTTAAAATCAAGAGGATGAAGGAGAGATTAGAATGGTTGGAAAAGATGACGCAAGAGGAGGATAAGGAAAGCAGATTCCAAACTCTTGAAAAAGTTGTGAAGAGTCTTTGCAGGGTGGTGGATGCGATAATGAAGAAGGCTATTATGGCTATGGTTTCGGATCAAGAAAAAATCAAGAAGCAGTAAAAGAGAAAGCCAAAGGACGAGATTCCTGACTTATCGGGCAAGATGGAGCCTAAAGAGAAAGTGGAAGACATTGTCGATGACTTGCTTAAAGCCTGGAGTTTGATCGAAGATGCTTAATCCTTGGTCACTGTTTTGCTTTTTTGCTTATTCTTCTATGGT
Organism: Sequoia sempervirens; assembly: GCA_007258455.2. Taxonomy (NCBI): domain Eukaryota; kingdom Viridiplantae; phylum Streptophyta; class Pinopsida; order Cupressales; family Cupressaceae; genus Sequoia; species Sequoia sempervirens. The sequence goes on along the minus strand of VDFB02270651.1, from coordinate 3,309,265 downwards.
TTATTCTAGTGCTACTCTTGGCAGTACTATTACTGGTGTTGGCCTTTGGTACCTAGACTATCACACTTTTATTTATATTTATGTTAGTATTTCTAGTTTATGCACATGGAAATTACTTTAAGTATTAATTGTTATTATAGGTTTAAGTGTTGGGATCTAAATATGGACAGTATGTATCCTTTTGATATTTCTGATAGAGATGAAATGTTTGATCTTGAGGGAATTGGTTAAGATTTTTGATGGGGGGTTGGGGAAGCTTTTCTAGTTGGCTTCCTCATATTGTTGTTTTGACTGGCTGTTGTTCTCTATTTTGTTGTACTTTTTTGTAAGGTTTGAGGCCCTTTCACTGCTTAATCAATCAAAAACATGTAGAATAGAGATAATCAGGTATAACATGTAGATATCCAAGACTCAAACACGAAGATCAATGCTAGACCTGATTTTTCAAACAAATCCACATAGGAGTAACTATAGATCAATAAAAACCCTCCAAATAACCATGCAAACCTATAACTGTCTTCATCCAAAACACCCTAAATATAGTCTCATCACATGTATACATACCACATATTTTAGTTAACATGTAGAACATGCAAAACCATCTTTGTAAATTTAAAATCTGTTTAAACATCCAAACATTCACATTGAACATGTCATTTGAATAATAGAATAAGCACATATCGACAAACCCATAGCTGAAATCAAGAGTAAACTATAACCTAATAGGAAAGCCAAGTTTTCCAATAGATTATAACATATGGAATATATCATCTCCATAACTCACAAATATATTAGTGGCTTATCTTCTAGTGCTTTCATGTAACCAAGGGTTAAAACCATGAAGCCAACATAAGCACTCCATTTTGTAGTCCAAATTGAGGGTGTTTCTCCATGTGACTAGGATGTCTCTACCCATCCAACATGAACACCTTCTCATTGCACATGACCACAAGGTAAAGGAATAAGACCACCAAATAAGAGGATACACACATTGTCAAACAAGAGCTCCAAGTTACCAAAACATAACCAAGTCCATAAAGATCCATAATCATGAGCTTCCAATTCCCAAAACATATCACATTGACAATATCCATGGCTTCCAATCTCACAAATCTTAAGAACAAATTTAACTCAGAATATTCATTGTAGCCCCACAGGCCTTCCAACAACCTCCAATTCCTTCTAATAAATTCCTGCAAGCTTTCCATGCTAAGAAATCAGAAATAAGGAATACCCAAAACCTAGTTAACCTTCAACTCTAATACTAAAATGATGAGAAATAAATAGGATCTAATAGCATTTGTTGGTAAATTCAATCTCTATCCAAATATTAAATCAATGGATGAGATACAAGGATTGGACTACAACAACATAAAAATTTGAAACTTATATTCAAATTTAAAAATTAAGTTTCCTTAATATGGAATTACCATGATTAGATCAATATTCTTTATGATGCCAAAAATCAGCCAACATAACATGCTTCTAAACACTACCTTATGTGAAATTATAATAACAATATATAAATAATAGTTCATCACCATAAGATAATAGAAATGAGGCAGAAATTAGCGACACAAGAACATCACATAACACAAGATTTACATGGAGAAACCCTTGTGGGAAAAAACCCCACCAAGAAGAGAGGCCAAGTATGCATTATCTTCAAATAAATGAGATTACAATACAACTAGTTACATTCTCCTCTTTTCCTCCAACATGGAAGCACCTATGTACTTGTGAACAACCTCCTTATGCCTCAAATTTTCCTTGTTCCTATAGAGTAACACTACATTCAACTATTCCTCCTTATTTCTACACCTAAAGAGTTGATTTTATAGACTTGTAAAGAGGTCTAATGCACCAAACATGGCACCCAAAGATGACCCTTCATTCCAAATTTCCCCAACCATTGGAATACCTCCTTGGAATGTGAAAGGACACCAATTTTGGCTCCAATAATTTCCCTCCAACTTGGACACCCAAACTTGGAAAATAAACATCACATTAAATGCAATAAATGATGGAATACCAAGAGACACTTGTTTCCTCTTTCCAAGAACTCGCTTGGAGAATACCAATAGTCACTCATTTGTATTTTTACTTATCAATTATTATCCCATTATAGGTGCCTACCTATGGGGAAAAAAATATTAAATATTTATATTCACAAGTCACCTTTATTGATGTTAGTTGAAACCATCACCCATTATGAATAATTACAAATAATGGTGATAATTAATATTACAAAATATTTCCCCAATTCACCCTAAGTGCTTAGGGGAAATTTACAAGGATGTTGGAACCATGCAACATGTCATAGGATTTACAAGGTAGATGGAGCCTTAATCCTAATAGTTTGAAGATTCCAACAACTTGTTACCATTGAGGACTCTTGGATTCTTTAGTTGAGGTGTCAATTATGATTCATTAGTTTTATAGGTGGTCCTTGGTTTAGAGTATGGATGTTATTATGCCATGGTCGAATCTTGATTACCAATTAGAGTCTTGGAAAAATGCAAGTGTTAATTGGGAGTAAATATGTTGACAAATGATCTTTTTAAGGGAGGTAAATCGTGATGTCATGTGGAGTTCCTAATTATGTATTTGGAACTTTGGTAATGACTTGAGATAGTCTTCTAGTATCGAGTACACCAATTTTTCTTTAGGATCTTGTGGGAATTAAAATGATGTAATTGGAGTTCAATTGGTATGAGAGGGTTAATTTGGGGCTCATTAATGCTAGATAGAATTAGGCGAGGCTGGAGATCTCTAGAACTTAGCTATTATTTGTTGACATGGTTCCTCTTGATGAGGTTTAGATAGGAAGACTATGGATTTTACAGCTAGAGATGGGCATGGGAGTTGAGGAGTTTGTTCATTCTTTAGATTTTATGATTAATTGATGTTTAATGCATAGAGTAATCTACTCTTGGTACTACCAATGGTGAATGATCTAATAGGTATTACCCACTTGGTTTTTCAAGTGCATTATTTCTTTGTGTCTTGTCCTCTCATGTGTTCTTAGAGTCTTGAGCTATGAATGTTAGTTGTAAGGAACTTTTTAAGGAGTATTTGCATGGTTATTATTTATTATATCCTTGTGTTTGGATCTTGATTTGCAGTTTCAACTTGAAGTCAATATGTTTTGAAGAGTATACCAGATGGTTAATAACTTTGAGCATGTTCCCTTGTTAAAGGAATGGATGTTTTGTTTGATCTTCCTTCAATTGATAGGATTACATCCTAGCTAGTTTATTGATATATTGGTATGGTTGACCTTGGTTTGAATAGTTGGATGTTGAGGAGTCTTTCATGTTTGAAGTTTTCGAAAGGAGGTCTTACTTATCACAACTTTAGCACATTGATGATTGTTGTTGTCAATCAGGATTGCACCCTAGCTAAGTTTGACTTAACCTTCTTGTTGAAACATGGAAACGTTCTCAAGTTGTGGGTAACTCATGATGAGAATGAATCTCCAGAGAGGGTCGGTTCCCCTGGTAGATCACCTAAACTAACAGATTTTTCTGAGCAAAAGGATAGAAGGATAACTTGAAATGAAATCCTAAAACCTAATGTGTGATGCACCAGAACTTATAAGATTATTCATTAACTTGACTCACAATCAGCTCTTAAAGCATTAACATTCACAACCTCAAAGGAAACATACAACACGAAAGTGATTTTCATGAAGGTTCGAAAAAAACACAACATGCAACCTGTATTATATCAAATTTCTGCACCACAATTGCAACAACGAGACATAAAAAGGATTCAATATTTGAAATCACAATGATAACATCAAATCACTATTGCAAAATGAGATAGAAAAAATGAGATAGGAATGCTCTGTTGCTTTCATTGAACTGAAAGGAGTATCAAAGCATCAAGAACTGAGTACAAATATGAAGCTTACAAAGCTCTCTACAAATGGTCAAGAGAGTAAGAAGAAAATCTAAATTTGAACTCTAATGATAAAAAAACTAATTTTTTCTCCAATATATGCCTCCAAAGTGACTCCAAGAGTGAGAATGGAAAAATATTAGTGATCTGCTCTTCAAAATAGCGACTCCAGTGTGATTTTCAAGCAAGAGCAAAAAACCTCCAAAATAGGGCCCCAAGTGTCTCCAAACTAAATGAAAAAGATGGAAAGATTCCCTCCCAAGAGGGTTGACCCAAAAAGGACTCAAAAGCATTCAAATATGACTGAAAATCAGGAAAGACAGCTTGAGTTGATGCAAAAAAAAATCTATTTTGCACAAAAGAGACTAAAATTGTAATAAGAAAGTTTCCAAGGGGACTCAATGCATTTCCTCTGATTTTACTACATTTAAATAACAAATACTAAGGTAATTTATAGAATATTACCTTAATTTGTTTTACAATATCTGCAGTTTTGATTTTACAAAATAGAAAGGCTCGAAAGACTTGAGTCTTGACTTGATTTTTTACAACTTTACAAAACACATAGAAGGCACATATGTTTTTGACTCAAATTTGCAAAGTGTATAATCTCTCCCTTTGATATTTGATTTTCTTCAAAAAAAAATGAAAACTAAGGCACAATAAGGTATTCAAAGATTAGACATTTGATTTTTCATAAAATAATTAAATATCATCAAAGGCATGGCCTATATGATTTTCTAAAAAATCACAAAAATTCTAAAGGTATAAGAGCTCGACCTAGGAATGAAGGGTTGAAGTATTAATCAAGGCATGATATTTTTTAAATCAAAGAGGAAAATGAAGGTCGACTTAGGGAAACAAAGAAAACCCTAACACAAAACCAACAAGCTCCACATTTTTCTCATTCATTTTCACTTTGATTTTATCTCTACTAGAAAAGTAGGTGTCGCCACCATGAGACTAGGGTTTGAGCTTGAACTTGTCATTTTTATGTTGCTTATGTGAGATTCCCATGGAGATTCTTGCAGGAAAATGTGTGGTAAGTCTTTCTTTGTCACAAATTTGAACAACGACCTCCATTTTGAAAACATTTCTTGGCTTTTCAACCGTGGCTTACCATAATTTTTCGGATGCATTTTCTTTTTTTACATTTTGTTGATATCTTCTTCACTTGAAGCCGCCACGAATGGTATTATTTCAAGCTCTCAGAAGAATTGAATGCGGGTTTTTGGATGTATTTTCTCCACAAAAAGAACTGAGGTAAGTCTTATGCCTTTTGTACTTTCCATTCTTCTTTCAATTTCTGCAAAATATGCTCGATTCAAGCTCATTTAGTGCAAAATGATGGAAATGTTTGTTTCTTTGTACATTTTGTACCCATTTGTGATGAAATTTTTTTTGGGTTTTATTAAAATGAAGAGCTCTCTATATATCATGTCCACGGCCTTCCTATTTTATGGGTGATACAAAACCCTCTTGGTTCAGCCCCTATAAGACATCGTTTACACTTCTATGGTTGCGACTTCACAACCCTTGAGTTTTTTTTCCTTATTTTGTATGTGTGCAAACACTCCTTCATATAAAAACCCTTATGGGGTTCAACCACTTGTAGAAATAATGAGAACCTTCAGGCCACGACCTCCTCATTTCTGGGTATTCATTACACTCAAACAAACTCAAGGGTTTCCTCATTTTATGTACTTAGTGATTTTTGCATTCAAATTTTTAGGAACAAAATGGATTTAAAACCCTTGGTCATGGCTTCTTATTCTCTGGAAATCAATAATGAAAAATTTGGCTCGGCCTCACCATAAATTTGGCTCGGGCTCAGTTTGTTTCTTTTGAGAAATGCATTTTTGCTTCTAAATGTGATAGAAAGAAGAGAATATCATTTGCTTTTCTGAAAGAAACAAAAAGGATCTTGTACTCCATCCTGGGTTTGTCTTCTTGAAGCACATTCTTTCTCCAAAACCCTTCATGGCTTCCATTGTATTTTGCATTTTTATCATGCTGAGCCTTTGATGATGAAACAAGCATCTTTGTTTATGTTAAGGTAGCTTGCACTTACAGGTTTGCATTCACTATTAGATTGCTTAGCAGAGTCTCCTCTTTCCAACTCATTATCACCATCCAAGCACTTGTAAACCTTGTTTTTCCAAAAGCATCAAACATATAGTTTGCAAACCCTCTTTTATGAATATTCTTTTCAAAGCATTAAATCATGTCACAATGTTGAAATAAAGGCCTCAATATTGTGCTTTTATTTTGCTTCAAAGATTATGTTGTCCTTTAGGCAAAGCCATTATCTCCTTCTAATTTCTTGCATACATAGATTTATGATGATCCTCCTACAAGCATAGATGTCACTGATGATTCCTTTGTCCTCTATGTCATGACTTTATCAATTCTTCCTATTGCTTTTTTCTCACTCCCTTATCACGATACACTCGTTAATGCTCTTTTATTTCCTAGTGAGCACTATTACCGAGCATTGTTCACCATTCCACACTTATCTTGCACAATAGTAAGGTAGGTCTACCTTTATCTTTGCTGCCCCACTATGGATACATTATTTGTCAACCTTCCTTGATCTTTGGTGGCTTGTACCTTCGAGGTATGCACTTTCAGTAACATAACATCAACAAGCATAATGTATGGCAGCAATGGAATATAAAACATGATGACAACACCATTCTATGAAACTAAACAAGGACATCATGAAATATTTATATGCAAACAAAAATATTAATGAGGAAATGGTGCACCTATTCTGATTTGCATATTACTTAGGCATCTTATGAGTCCATTTTTCATTTGTGATCTTCACTTCATTACACTTTTGAATTGATCGCCATGAATGAACAATGAATTGGTTACTCTTGTTGTCGCTTTATGAAATACTCCTTCAATTGAAAATACTTTGATTTGAGCAATATGTATGTGTATTCCTATCACATTCCCCTCTTGAAATTTAGGGGCAGCATGTTGGGCTCAACCCTTGTGGGAGCCAATTTTTGCACCACATGCTATGATGTCAACATAAATGAATTAGCAACAAGATTTCACCTATACCTACATAGTGAACAAACATGTTAGATAAAAACAATGAAGCTTAATGTTCTTATAATATTTGATTTTCAAGCTCTCTTGCATATAATTATGATATTTTCTTAATTGACTTAAAGCATCATATGCATATGCTATATTTCTATTGATAGGGCACATAATGAGATTCATATCTAGAGCTCCAACAAACTCTCTTATCATGATGCAGGTTCATTTGAAGATTAGGAGCAAAGGGGAGTAGGAAACAATGAAGACCAACACAAGACTTTAACCAAACAATGATGGATATGTTTTTTCTTATATGCTCTTTTCACTACTTCCATCTTCAAATGTATAGGATATTTCTATTTTGCTTTAGTTCAGCTACTCCCACAACTTGTGTGGGATATTTGATTACTCCTTTCTTTCCAATGAATCGAAGAGCAACACTTATGCAGTCTTGTGTATATTTCATTACAAAATGAATGAACATTACATAAATGAATGCAAGCAATATTGTAATTTATGTATTCTATTTTATGTTACAAAGCATTGAATGACAAAACTGAATTCTTTCTTTTAGCACCTTTCTATTGTAACACATTGCACAATAAAAACTAAATTCTCTCTTTTAAACTTTCATTGGAAATGGTTAAGCATGGAAGAAATATATTATAATACTCTTCACCTTTAAATGTAAATAAACTGCTTTAGCTCTACCAAATTGAGCTATAGGTGAAATTTTGGTAACATTTCTGGTGATTTCTGCTGAATGCTTGCCTGCTAAGCATATAGGCCAGTTTCCTTAAACAATTCATTGGGCATGGAGTCAAATCCTCCCCTTCTCAAACTCAGAAAAATATTGAAACTCAACTGCAAATAACTCTAAACAGTTACAAAAAACCAAACTGAAAGCAAACTAAAAGGCCCTGGTGGCCAACAAACATGTGCAACAACACTTAGGGAAAGAAACAGAATTGAAAGAAGTGTGCCTTAAGCACTTATTAGCAGAAAACACTAACCTAACCTACTAATTGAGGAAAAGGTTGCCTAAAAAATCCATTAACCGGTTCAAGAAAGTAGCTGCCCCTTCTATGCAATCTGCAACACACTATAAGCTTGTGGATCAACCAACAGAGATGGAGAAAGATCAAATATTCAACAAACTATTGCAACATATTTCATAGAAGGACAATGTAATCACTTACCCACCTATCTTTATTGGGGAACCAGTGGTGATTAAGTGAACAAGTGGACCGGTTGTGCTCAAATTGATACCTTCTTTGATGCTATAGATCAGTATTGTCATGGGGATGCTCTTTATTGTTGGCTTCCAACCAAGCTAAATTCCTAATAGGACATCCCCTTGAAGGCTTTGGACTAGAGAGAAAACAATTCAAGTGATTAGAAGCAATAACATCACCTTCACTTTGCATGATAACTTGTCATGTTGATCCCTCTCCATGGTTGATGGACCATCCTCCTCTAACAAACCTTTAACTGAAACATCAGCCTCGAGATCCTTTGTACAACAGAAAGGAAGCTCCTCAAACCAGCCAAGATCAGCTTCATGAGAAGTTTATTGACATTTGGCCTCTTCTTAGCTGCATGCCTTCATTGTTGTCCTTAAATTGATTAGTCCCATCTTGTTCCACTGCAAATAGGGCATGTTCATAAAATTGTTTTACTTTGTTGCCCTCATCATCCACTCGATTGTCACAAGAATTCAATGGACTAGCAAGCTCTCTACATGTTGAACAACTAGGATCTTGACAATCAAGAATTGAATTGGCTTGGAAAGACTGATTCTTTTCAATCAGTTTACTTAATTTCTCTTTAAGGGAAGCTACCTCCAATGTATTTATGTTAGCTTCTCCTTTGTCAATTGACTCTTCAACCATCACCCCTTTTTTCTCTATCTAAAACATGCCTTCAATCTCTTGATTATGCTCCATTTCAAGCATGTTATCATGCATACCACATTCTTGAACCTCCACAGCAACACTGCCCTCACTCATTTGTCTACAAACCAACTCTCTATCAATGTGATTTTTGTGCTCTTGCTGGCCACAACTTGCTAGTTTTGTTAGCTCACATATATTTTCTTCATCACTAGTAACAAATAAAGGTGGCTCTTCAAACAACTCAGTTGAAACATGCATCTCAACATTTTTCTCCATCTCTACAACCAATTTTTCATGATTTTCTAGATCTTCCTCATCATTGTGCCAGCTGGATACCTCAAAATAGTTGTCAATACTCTATTGTTCACACTAATCTCCATCATCCTCTTTATAAACCCACAACATATCAGGTTCCATAATGTCTACTTTCTTCTCCACACATGCATCATTATTATATTTGGTTGAGAAGATGGTACAACTAGTAGCAACCTCTTGACTTATATCCTGCTGCACCAGTTGCTCTTTTGAGATAAGCATTGAAAAAATTTCATCTTCTTCAACAAAACAAGGAAGCTCATTAGTCAAGACAAGAAAGATTCATCTGGATAAGTCTTTTCCTACTCAATCTTCTATTGTTCTAAATGGTAAACATCCAAAGCTGAACGCAATGGATTTACATTTATAAGCTTCTCGATGAGGAGTAAGGAATCTTGATCAATGGGTTCAACCTTAGACC
>VDFB02270651.1:3254867-3299630 GCA_007258455.2 Sequoia sempervirens | reverse complement strand
TAGGGGTGGGTGGGTGGAAACTATATTGTGCATGCTGGTTTTCTTGAAAAGCCATGGGTTTTGGACAAAAACTAACAACATGATGAACCTGGTATAACCGATAATGAGGTGGATAAGTAGGACTTTCGTGATATGATGGATGGTAAGACATATCTCCATGAAACATTGACATATTCATTTATTCAAAAGTTGGAAACAAACAAAAATCAGATTTTCTAAAATAAACCAACGCTTGATCATATTGGAACTAGTGACTTGAGCTTAGAGTCACCAGATGTGTGTAGATTTTTTCCTCCAAAGGAAAATCTTACTGATATACACACCTAATATTAGCAATAAATGATCAAAATATTGGACTAAGAGAGTCCAATTAGTCCCATCGGGTTTGCCAAAAACTGTTGTCAATCAGAATTGCACCCTAGCTAAGTTTGACTTAACCTTCCTGTTGAAACATGGAGACGTTCTCAAGTTGTGGGTAACTTATGATGAGAATGAATCTCTAGAGAGGGTTGGTTCCCTTGGTAGATCACCTAAACTAATAGATTTTTCTGAGCAAAAGGATAGAAGGATAACTTGAAATGAAATCCTAAAACCTAATGGGAAATGCACCAGAACTTATAAGATTATTCATTAACTTGACTCACAATCAGCTCTTAAAGCATTAACTTTCACAACCTCAAAGGAAACATACAACACAAAAGTGATTTGCATGAAGGTTCAAAAATAAACACAACATGCAACCTATATTATATCAAATTTATGCACCACAATTGCAACAACAAGACATAAAAAGGATTCAATATTTGAAATCACAATGATAACATCAAATCACTATTGTAAAATGAGATAGAAAAAATGAGATAAGAATGCTCTGCTACTTTTATTGAACTGAAAGGAGTATCAAAACATCAAGAATTGAGTACAAATATGAAGCTTACAAAGATCTCTACAAATGGTCAAGAGAGTAAGAAGCAAATCTAAACTTGAACTCTAATGAGAGAAAACTAAGTTTTTCTCCAATATATTCCTCCAAAGTGTCTCCAAGAGTGAGAACGGAAAAATCTCAGTGAACTACTCTTCAAAATAGCAACTCCAATGTGATTTTTGAGAAAGAGCAAAAAACCTCCAAAATAGGGCCTCAAGTGTCTCCAAACTGAATGAAAAAGATGGAAAGATTCCCTCCCAAGAGGGTCGACCCAGAAAGGACTCAAAAGCATTCAATTATGACTGAAAATCAGGAAAGACAGCTTGAGTTGATGCAAATTTTTTTCTGTTTTGCACAAAAGAGACTAAAATTGTAATAAGAAAGTTTCCAAGGGGACTCAATGCATTTCCTCTGATTTTACTACATTTAAAATAACAAATACTAAGGCAATTTATAGAATATTACCTTAATTTGTTTTACAATATCTGCAGTTTTGATTTTACAAAATAGAAAGGCTCGAAAGACTTGAGTCTCGACTTGATTTTTTACAACTTTACAAAACACATAGAAGGCACATATGTTTTTGACTCAAATTTGCCAAGTGTATAATCTCTCCCTTTGATATTTGATTTTCTTCAAAAAAAATGAAAACTAAGGCACAATAAGGTATTCAAAGATTAGACATTTGATTTTTCATAAAATCATAAAATATCATCAAAGGCATGGTCTATATGATTTTCTAAAAATCACAAAAATCCTAAAGGTATAAGAGCTCGACCTAGGAATGAAGGGATGAAGTATTAATCAAGGCATGACATTTTTTAAATCAAAGTGGAAAAATAATGTTGACTTAGGGAAACAAAGAAAACCCTAACACAAAACCAACGAGCTCCACATTTCTCTCATTCATTTTCACTTTGATTTTCTCTCTACTGAAAAAATGGGCGCTGCCACCATGAGACTAGGGTTTGAGCTCGAACTTGTCATTTTTTTGTTGCTTCTATGAGATTCCCATGGATATTCTTATAGGAAAATGTGTGGTAAGTCTTTCTTTGTCACAAATTTGAACAATGGCCTCCATTTTGAAAAACATTTCTTGGCTTTTCAGCCACGGCTTACCATAATTTTTCTAATGCATTTTCTTTTTTTACATTCTATTGATATCTTCTTCACTTGAGGCCGCCATTAATGGTATTATTTCAAGCTCTCAAAAGAATTGAATGTGGGTTTTTGGATGTATTTTCTCCACAAAAAGAACCGAGGTAAGTCTTCCACCTTTTGGACTTTGCATTCTTCTTTCAATTTCTACAAAATATGCCCGATTCGAGCTCATTTAGTGCAAAAATATTGGAAATGTTTGTTTCTCTATACATTTTGTACCCATTTGTGATGATTTTTTTTTTGGTTTTTATTAAAATGAAGGTCTATATGTATATCATGGCCACAACCTACCTATTTTATGGATGATAAAAAACCCTCTTGCTTCGGCCCCTGTAAGACATCTTTTACACTTCTATGGTTGCGGCTTCACAACTCTTGAGTTATTTTTCCTTCTTTTGTATCTGTGCAAACACTCCTTCATATAAAACCCTTATGGGGTTCGACCACTTGTAGAAATAATGGGAACCTTCAAGACATAGCCTCCTCATTTATGGGTATCCATTACACTTAAAAAACTCAAGGGTTTCCTCATTTTATGTACCTTGTGATGTCTGGATTCAAATTTTTAGGAACAAAATGGATTTAAAACCCTTGGTCGTGGCTTCTTATTCTCTAGAGAGCAATAATGGAAACTTTGGCTCAGACTCACCATAAAGCCATAGACCCATTATACTTGAAACCCTAGCTTTATGATGCTCATTTTGTTGCTTTCCAGAAATGCATTTTTGCTTCTAAATGTGATAGAAAGAAGAGAATATCATTTTCTTTTCCGAAAGAAATGAAAAGGATCTTGTACTCGATCCTAGGTTTGTCTTCCTGAAGCACATTCTTTCTTCAAAAATCCTTCATGGTTGCCATTGTATTTTGAATTTTTATCATACTAAGCCTTTGATGATGAAACATGCATCTTTGTTTATGTTAATGCAACTTGCACTTACAGGTTTACATTCACTATTAGATAGTAGAGTCTCCTCTTTTCAACTCATGATCACCATCCAAGCACTTGTAAACCTTGTTTCTCCAGAAGCCTCTTTTATGAATATTCTTTTTAAAGCATTAAATCATGTCACAATGTCGAAATAAAGTCCTGAATATTATGCTTTTATTTTTCTTAAAAAATGATGTCCTTTGGGAAAATCCATTATCTCCTTCAAATTTGTTGCATACATAGATTTATGATGATCCTCATATAGGCATAGATGTTACTGTTGATTCCTTTGTCCTCTATGTCATGACTTTATCAGTTCTTCCCATTGGTGTTTTCTCACTCCCTTATCACCATGCATTCATTAATGCTCTTTTATTTTCTAGTGAGCACTATTACCGAGCATTGTTCATCATTCCACACTTATCTTACACAATAGTAAGGTAGGTATACCTTTCTCTTTGCTGCCCCACTATGGATACATTATTTGTCAACCTTCCTTGATCTTTGGTGGCTTGTACCTTCATGGTATGCACTTCCAGTAACATAACAATGACAAACATATTGTATGGCAACATTGGAATATAAAACATGATGACAACACCATTCTATGAAACTAAACAAGGACAACATGAAATATTTATATGCAAATAGAAATCTTAATGAGGAAATGGTGCACCTATTTTGATTTTCATATTACTAAGGCATCTTATGAGTCAATTGTTCATTTGTGATCTTCACTTCATTGCACTTTGAATTGACCATCATGAATGTGCAATGAGTTTTTTCCTCTTGCAGTCACTTTATGAAATACTCCTTCAATTGAAAATGCTTTGATTTGAGCAATATGAACGTGTATTCCTATCTCATTCCCCTGTTTAAATTTAGGGGCAACATGTTGGTATCAACCCTTGTGGGAGCCCATTTTTGCACCACGTGCTATGATGTGAACATAAATGAATCATCAACAAGATTTCACCTATACCTACACAGTGAACAAACATGTTAGATAAAAACAATGAAGCTTAATGCTCTTGTGATATTTGATTTTCAGGCTCTCTTGAATATAATTTTGATATTTTCTCAATTGACTTAAAGCATCATAGGCATATGCTATATTTTTGTTGATAGGGAACATAATGAGATTCATATCCAGAGCTCTAACAAACTCTCTTATCATGATGCATGTTCATTTGAAGATCAGGAGTGAAGGGGAGCAATCAACAATGAAGACCAACACAAGACTTTAACTAGGCAATGATGGAAATGATTTTTCTTATATGCTCTTTTCACTATACTTTCATCTTCAGATGTATAGGATATTTCTATGTTGCTTTAGTTCAGCTACTCCCACGACTTGTGTGGGACATTTGATTACTCCTTTCTTTCCAATGAATAGAAAAGCAACACTTATGCAGTCTTGTATATATTTCATTACAGAATGAATGAATATTATAGAAATGAATGAAAGCAATCTTGTAATTTATGTATTCTATTTTATGTTGCAAAGCATTGAATGAAAAAACTGAATTATTTCTTTTAGCACCTTTCTGTTGTAACACATTGCACAATAAAAACTAAATTCTCTCTTTTAAACTTTGATAAGCAATGGTTGAACATGGCACAAATATGTTAGAATACTCTTCACCTTTAAATGTAAATAAACTGCTTCAGCTCTACCAAATTGAGTTGTAGGTGAAAATTTGGTAACAATTGTAAGGAAGCTAAGGCAACGAAACAACTTCCTACACTATTGAGAGGAGAGTTATGCAAATTTTTTTGGACGTTTACAACAATTACAAAAACTAAACAAAAATAAACATAAATATCATTCATACCACAACACAATGATTTATGTGGGGAAAACCCTTTTGAGAGAAAAAAGCCATACTCCAAAAGCCATCCAATATATTATTTAAATATCAACAAGATTACAATATACTTGCAAAGCCGATATTGGCATAGTGTGATGGTTAAGTTGCGGTGTTTTTTTTCTTTCCATCAAGGTTCAAACCCCATTAGGGTGTTATTATTGAATGCTTATATTGGGGATGAGGTCCCCCATTTGTGACCTCATCGGTTCATAACTTCGGGTCAAAAGCATTTACCCCTTATATATATATACTTACAGATCAAGATCTCTCAAGAGTATCATCAATCAGAGATCCAAAGAAAAATTAACATATATAATACTCACACACAACCTCCATCTCAAGCACCTAATATATAGGAGATACAATACATGAAACTATCAAATAATATTTAATAAACCATGAGTTGAAATCACCCAAAAAGTGGCACCCAACTTATCTCCAATCAAATATTCCATATGATGTGTCAAAGAACACACCAACATGTGTAACTCCCTCTTACAACTCTCTTCTATGTCCAACACGTTTTTACATTTCCCAATTCGGGAGACCCACCTTATGAAGGCCATAAATTTTGATCTGGGAGTCTCATTGACAAACTGTTTAAACTTTTGGAAATCTTGTGAAGTGCACTATCAATAAAAAACTCAATTTGTTGGTTATAACCACTTTGGTCCCAACAATAACCTCTAATTGCCTCAAAATTGACTTTGAAACTTTAATATCTTGAAAAACACACATGATCTTCGGTCAAAACTTTACTAGCATGTTTTTTTGGCTATATCATAGCTCTAGGGAAGATTTTGGATCCATCCATGCTCAACTATAAACTTACTATTAATAGCAAACTTTTGTAGTTGCAAGGTTTAGACACTTTTTTCCTAACAATGATGGTAGAAGGACATGGTTTTGATTTGTAGGTTTTCTCTTGATGAAGATTAATGGTGAGAGAGTTATTTTGTAGTATTTTAGTTTGTAGGTTTTCAAATATAGTGTGTTCTTTAACACTATATGATAAAGGATTTAGCCACATCCCATATGTGAGTGTTATTGGTGGACTTTTGGGTGCTTTAATTAATTTCAAATTTGGCATTAGCTGTGTAGTGGGAGTTTTAGGATGTATAATTGTCCTTTGTTGGATGTTCTCATTATACTAAAATGTTAAAGGTCTTCAAGTTTTTTATCTCATGTATATGTGTATTTGTCACTTGGTAGGACTTCTTTGTGCGATATAGTGTTTATATTGGGACATAATTATGGATTCGGTTGGATATGTTGATGGCAGAAGGTCTATTTATGATGTAGATAATACCTTATTTTTGAGGTATAATTAATTAAATGTGTAAGAAACTAGATATGGTTTCTATTCTAGTCATTAGTGAGTTCTTGATCGCTACTAATGCCTATTTGTTACCATTAGGTTTGAGGTTTATGTTATGATATCAAGTTGGGACAAGATTCAATGATGTTTCTATGTGAAGGTTAGTATGTCATCACCTTGAGATTTTATCTTACCTTTCATGCATTGGCATGATGGAAGATAAGAGAGTTCTTGTTTGATATGGTGATCACCTTGGTTATTATTGTAAGTATATTAATGAAGCACATGGATGCTTATATGGTACATGTTGACTATAGTGATTGTTATGTTGATGATTGAGTTTAATTTTAACCCATTATGTCATGGATACAAGAAATGGTGGAATGTTGGGAAAGGTGTGTTGTACACCTTTCATAATGTTAATAAAGTAAATATAAACATTTAATTGTGGTGCATCTTGAGATGTGGAATACCACATCGGATAAGAATTCTTGGGGAAACTTGTATGTTGTACAAGATATTGGTTAAATATTTAATGTGGGAGTCACATTGTGATAAATATTTAATGTGGGAGTCAAATTGGATAAAATATTTAATTTTAGGGTCATGGTTTAGTGAGCTCGTGCTTTATGTTATACCACTTAGTAGTTTTGTGTAAGCTTTTTTTTTAAAGCACACATGAGAAATTGCTAGGGTTGGTTGGATCGAGCATTTCTTGCAAGTTACACATGTAATTTCAAGAAGACTATTGAATTGGGATGTGTAGCTACATGGTTCTCATTTTCTTTTTCATATGGAGGAGTGTAACTACATTTCTTGATGCTTCAAAGAATTTGTATAGAGACTCTATATTGTAAACTTATTCTTAAGATAATACATCAAGTTGTGTGAGTGCTTTTAGAGGATGGTCCTAAAAGGGTTTTCCAAAGGTATATATGGTGTTATCTTGTGGGTGTTTAATGTGTTATTCTTTTGCATTATGAATTTTGAACCTTTTTTACATTTTTTGCTCTCATAACCTAGTTATATGGAATCGATATATTTTTTCCTTTCATTAAGCAATAATAATATTTGGGGGTTTGAGATGTCATATGATAGATTTCTTCATGTATGTAGTCATTAAGAATCCTAGAGGTATGAAACAAGAAACAATAAGGGGAGTTGGGATAAGGTAAGTTACATACTCTCTACCACATGAAGAAGCTTGGGGAAGAAAAGGGAATCCTAAAAGGTAGAAATAATTACATGATTAGAGTGTTGAGGGTTAACTTTTGGGAATGTTGGGTATTTGATGTATTTTAGGGAGGAGGGGATGGAAAGGTATAAAATCCCATAATAAAAATAATGGGTTAGTGAATTGGAGCACTTGATACTAAAGGGAAATGAAGCAAGATAGAGGCTTGGATAGATCCAATACCAAGTATGCAAGGGGAAGAGAGACTTGTTAGGGTTTGAGGATTGAGCCTATTGAGTATGTGGTATAATATTAGCTAAATATGTGAAGGTATGAGCCCAACAACATTTAGTTGGATAGAAGTGAGGAAAATGAATGCATGGGGATCCAAAGAATCAGGGGAAACCCTAAAAAGTAGATAATTAGTGAGATTCCTAAAAAATTGTCGAGTAATAAAGAGGAAAATGATAGAAGATGCTAGAATTTTTGGGGGTGAAGGAAAAAGGATCTCATAAGGTAGAAACCTAAAATATTGATAAAACAAAAAGGAGGGGAAATGAGAATTAGAAAAACTTGTATTGGGTACCTAGGAAAGGAAAATATTGGACCCCCAATGTTTTCTAAGAGGCTAAAATGACCCTCAAGATAGGAGTTTTGCATTTTTGAGACTTAGCAGCATAATAGAGGTACAAAGGGGGGTAAACACAATATTTAGCACAAATTTGGCCAAGGAGGCCATTTAAGGATTCTCAAATCAAGTATTAATGATGAGAAACAAGGGTCAAGGCAGTAAAGAGGTGTAAGATATACAATTTAGATTGACCCTAAATGAATTACTCTGATTCTAGTTATAAGGAAGCCATTTCCACCTTCTACCCACTTGAAATCTATAGTACACCAAAAAATACCCATCTGATTATCCAAGTGAATGGATCCTTTCCATCAAACTTACATGACATAATTTAAAAATTTGGACATTAAGAGGACTGAAAGTACTTAGCATTATTAAATGGTCAATATGTAGACATCCACTACTTCGATCATAAATGTTGAATTAGAATTGTTTAGTTTAGTCTTGGATGCATTAGAAGCATAAGGATAAAGCATGAATTAGTTTGTTCTTACAATTTGTGAGATTAGTTTTGTAGTTGTAAATTTTATCTTTTTCCTCATGGTAATGACCCTTGACTGTGAATTTAACCCTTATATGTGAAAATGATCAAGTTGCCTTTCAACCTTTTGTGTTGGCCCACAATTGTCGTTGCACCAAAATATTGACCTGTTAGTGCCCGATACAACTTCCAGAGTTAACAGATCCACGGGAGGTGGTTAGTCCATGTCATGAATCCTGAGGGCAACGCTAACCATCTGCTAATAAACTCCCCCTTAGCGTTACCCGAGGGGATTCAAACATGGCACCTTTGGCTCTTATACCAATTTTTGGAAACAAGCAACACTGAGAGGGGGGGTGAATCGGTGTTGTGCAAAAATTAACTTTATTATTCTAACCTTTAATCCACTTAGAACATTTAATCAAAAATGATATGCAAAGAAAGAAAGCAAGAAACCACACAACCATAACACATGAATTTTTACATGGAAACCTTGTTAGGGGAAAAACCACAGTGGATGGCCAATCCACAATAAGTTATGAGTATACCCAAAAGAAATATTACAAAATGGGAATGCACTTGCATTCAGGCTCACTGCCTAGAGCTCACTACCCTTACAAAGTATCAGAATAGATCCAAAAGAAAATGAATTGATTAGATAACATCTACTTATGCTTGATTATAGTTCTGGTTAAACTCTGATGATGAACTTTTATCCTTTTGACTGATATGGAACTTTTGCTCTGTTCTGCTCAAGTTCACACACAAACTCTTTATGTGCAAGTGAAACTGCGCATGATATCGATCAAATGATCCTTAGATATTCACAACATACACCAATACACCTTCTTCATAATACAAAATGATGTAATTGATCCACCAAATATATCTGTGACTAGGGATTTAATCAATACAGGTTGGCTCAATAAAACTTAAGAATATTTACAATTTGTCGGCCAAATAACATGAACAATTTGATGTGTATCCAAACAAGTCAGCTAGTCCATAGCTAGGACCTAAAAGTAATCATTTGAACACAAAAACATCTTAAATTATTTCACTTAACACATCCACATCGCGCCACATTCACTGAGTCGGCTACAACAAACATAAAATATCCTACCAGACCTCCAAACTTGTATTGCAACTAATGCAACACCACAAAACTAAATGATAAGAAGATCCATGTGCTCAACAAGCAATTCCAGAGATCCACAACACAAAATGATGATCCAGTGAAGCTATCTAACCGGATACCCTGTTCCACAAGTAATCTGTCAGTAATACATAGTATTTCACTTCACTTGCCGGTATGACTAGATATTGAACTGCAGGCCATGGGGATGACTTCAGTTGCCATCAATGAAAACATTAGAAGCCATATGCCAACAATCTCCCCCTTTGGCATTGATGGAAACACTTAGTGAAAAATGACTAAGTGCCGAAACTGATAAGCACACTGCCAAAATACAGAATACTGCTCCCCCTAAGAATGTCAGGACATTTTTCACCGCACTCTCTCCCCCTTTGACATCAATGACAAAATTGGGGAATCCAAAATTGCAAAAACTGTACAAACATATCCAAAGACTTACAAAAAATTGAAGGCGTTTGCAAAGAAATTCTTCAGTTCACTTAAGTTTGAGTCCCACACACTTTTCAGACTTTCCAAAATGGTAATATGACCACAGAGAAGATATGACAAGGTTTTTGCGGCTTTGAGACTTACCGGGTTAGGAGCGGTCACAACACCTTTAGCTTCATTCAAAGCATTTACCATTGTCTCAATTTTTGGACTTATTAGCCCCCTGAGTTCACATACTTTGCTAATAATCCTCTCATTTTCCAGCTTCAGATTCTTTATTTGGTTGAGCATAGACATTACTTGAATTTCTTGATGACAAACACTATGGGCTAATGGGTCAAAAGTGTTGGAAGTAGTAACCAACTAATGCTCAATGTCTTTCACTTGCTTCTCATTTCCTTCAGTAAATTTGGACAAGACTAAGCAGGATTTGTACACCTTTCCTCCTTCAGATATAGCACCTTGAACATTCTCTATGCAAGTACTCAACAGAGCTTTGTCTTTGGCAATCAATTCATTTAGGCTGCCAACTCTCTTCTCCTTGAACTCCTTTTTCACTTTGGCTAGAGTTGATTTCTCAAAATATTCAAAATGAGAATCTATAGAGTTTATTAACTTCTTCAACTCACTGGAGGAGGAGCCTGATGGGTCCATAACATATGTAGGCATCAATTTTTGGAGAACTCCAGATGCAAGTTTTAACAGTTCATTATCCTCAATGTGAGTTTTCAATATCCTCTCATTAGCTTTAGCTTGGGCAATGTTGGCGACTTTCAACATCTGAATTGGAGACAAAGTGGAAAGGTTAATTGAGTTTTCATCCAACTCAGAATCTGACTCATCCTGTTGCTCCAATAGAGATTCCTTCACCTCCATTATTCTGATTTCCTGATGCTTTCCTTTTTTAGCCTCAACTTCAGGATTGATTTTGGGCATTTCAGTTTCTTCAGTATGTGCCTCCTTTTCTTCAGCAATCACCTCAATTTGGACCTTAGTCACCACAGGTGTCTCTGGATTTTCCTTATTTGGAGAAGTCAGAATATCCTCAAATACTGGAGGATCAGACACATTCATGTTCTCCTCATACACATTCCCTTTTTCTGATTCATTTACCTTCACATTCACTTCTTCATTGCCTTGAAAATGTTTAGTATTAATCTCAATATTTATCCTTTCCTTTGACACAAATTCTTCAAAAATTAGCTTAGTTTCACTGATAACAACATTAGTGTCACCAATCATGATTTTATTTACTCTTGACTTGCTTCTAAATTCCTTTTTAGCTTTTTGAAGAAATAAATCCATTTCTTCAATTGACATTTCAAGGCACAAATCGACAAGAACTCTTTTCCTAAAATTTTCTTCCTTTGTTCTGGAACTCTCTCTCCTGGATTCCAAGGCTTCATATAGGATTGTAGGCAAGCCATACATGATTTCAACTAGAGTTTTATTAAAAAAAATCAGGTGCTTAACTGTTCAAGAATCTTCTTACCAGATTCATCAAAAGTATCATACAGGTCACAGAGTGACATGAGATTCCCATCATTTACTACTGCATTCTAAACTTCCTCCACAGACATACTGGGCTTGTCAACTTTGGTCTTTTTATTTGCTTCTCCACCTTTGCCAGAAGGTTTTCTCTTGTTTAGTTTGACAACATGAGTCCCAATAGCCTTTATCTCTCTAACTACTTCTGAGTCTATTTCTTCCTCTTCATCTGTGGATACAACTTTGTAAGTTCTTGAGCTTTTATTCTTCTTTCTTCTTCCGAAGGCTTTGGCTTGTTTTGACTGTGCAATAGGGGAACTCCTGGTAGATCTAGTGTTAACAGGAGATGTTCTCGGACCAACTGATTCTCCCTTTTCTTTCTTCTTAGCTGCTTCAGCTTCATCTCTTTTCCTTCTAATTTCTTTCAGTTTTTCCACTGGAAGACCCATAC
The DNA here is from genome assembly GCA_007258455.2 of Sequoia sempervirens. Taxonomy (NCBI): domain Eukaryota; kingdom Viridiplantae; phylum Streptophyta; class Pinopsida; order Cupressales; family Cupressaceae; genus Sequoia; species Sequoia sempervirens. The sequence goes on along the minus strand of VDFB02270651.1, from coordinate 3,287,617 downwards.
TCTCTACAAAAGCTTTTGTCTCTTTTCTTACCTTTCTAATTGACACAAGCTTTCTCAAGTCTGAATGAACTTGTAAGCTTTTCTTTGCATAAGTACCAAATCTTTCTTCACTCTGATCAAGTGGGGAATTTAGCAGGTGTTCTGCATACATCCCTAGAATGTTTTCATCAACTTCATATCCCATAGGCATGATCCAAACTGTTCTAGGATCAACAACTTCCATATGACACTGGTCAATGGGTAAGTGCACCAAGATGGTTCCCAAAAAGGGGGCTTAAGTGGCCACTTTTTTTTGAAATCAGAAATGCTAACCTTAGGCGTGAAATTGAGGATAGTTACACTCAAAATTTTGAGATGGAACAAAAACAAGGATCAAAGTGCTCAGGTCTACTTTCTAAACTACTAATTTATTTTGAAAATGGTTTGAGATTAAGGGGTTCAAAGAGGATGTCTGAGGAAATTGGTGTTGTTTTTGTGGAAAAACATAACATAGCAACTCTTATACGACTGAGCCCGGTGAACTTTTGTAGTATTTTAAAATCGCTATGTCAGAAGTTAGCTAATAGCATCTAGTTGGTGCACAATTTTTTACGATAATTTTTAATGAATATTTGATTTTACTAATTTTCTAATTGGGAACTTCCTAAAAAGCAAAATTTTGGCGCTCCCCCTACAAATTTTTGAAAATAATTGATTTTTAAAAAACATTTGTAGAATGGAGTCTAGTTTCTAAAATGTAATTTATTTTAAATTTTGATGAACGGTTAATTTATAACAAAAAACACTAAACACTATTTTTTGGCAAAATAGACATACAAACAAAATAAATTATGGATGAAAGGCTTAACATTGTCGAAAAGTGAAAAAAATTACATCGTTGGATAGCTAAGAGAGAACCTAACATTACCCATGTTTTCTATTTTGTGACTATTGAACTAGATGCAATCTTGATGGTGAGCACGAACCCGATTATGTGAAAAATTGTAGAATTTGTAAAAACACGTCTCTGGCCTTGTTGGGAATGCCCTCCAAGCCTTTGGGTTGGTATTCCAAGGCAAATAATTTCACTTTTTTCATTTTTTTAACATGAAATAATGCGTGCGCGTTATAACGCGAGCGCATTTAAAAAATAAATTCATAAGTGGCCAGAAAATTGGTACCCAACTTCATGCACCCGCCCCAATGTCTATCATGAAGCATAGTGTCTTTATACTGCTCCACTACTGCAGTAGGAATTCTCTCTTTGGTGTGCATCAAGCTTTGAAATTTTTTAAAGTGTCCCCACAGAATTGTGTTGCGGGTCTGTCGATCACCAAGACCACATAACTTATCATAGATCTAAATAGCTACTGGCACATCATTGCGCCATTGAAATTTACCAACTCCCAGTACCTCATCCGAGAAGTAAAAATACATATAGATCAATAGGTTTCCGAACTTGAATACATTCTTCTTGTCCTTCTTGATTTTTCTCAGATTCTCCAATAGTTGAACTTTGAGCAATTCACATAGATCATAATCTACATTTTGTTTAATCATTTCATATGCTGCATAAATGGTTGTGTCGAATACAAAATTCTCCCGGCTTGAGTGGTAAATCTTGTAAACTATAACCATAGATGAAAATTTCACATCCATTTTGGCAATATCGTCTATTGTCATTGCCCTTCTGTCCCAATGCGAGCCAGTTGCTCTAGTAACCTCATCATTCTTCACAGACTTCAAAACTGGAAGTCTGTTAGTGGAATTTAAGCCTGTAACTGCACAAATAGCTTCCTTGGAGATTTTGAATGGCACTTCAAAATTCAAACCCACTCATCTTCTTCAAATATTGGAAATTTTGTGAATTGTGCAAATTTCTTGTCTTCTAGGGTTTTGAATTCTGGTTTCACAGTGAAGTCTTCCTAAACTATGTGATGAGAATACAATTCTAATAACTGCAAACTACCCAAATCTTCAATATTTGTGTGCACATATGCCCTAATATCTTTAATGTGTAGAACTTCGTACGACACCGATGAAAATACACCTAAGGGCTCTTTCGGAGATGAAACAAAATTTGATCGTAGATTCTCCTCTATGCTTGAATCTCTCTCAATTTAGCAATGACCACTTCAGAGCTCTCCAAACCTCTTTCCTCAAATGCAATGTGACAAATGAGGGTGGAAACCATTCTTTTATTGTCCTCGAACCTAACTCCTTACTTTTGCAATAAATTCCCTTGCCTTAACTCAACTGATTTTTTTCCCTTTATGTTCCAGGCATATAACTCTTATGAGGATCTCCAAAAATTCTTCACTAATGCCTTAGATTCAATTCACAATGTCTGGGAGGTATCGAATTTCCTACTAAAATCATCTGAATTCCAGTACCATTCACTTGTAGGGGGTTTAGCATTTTTCTTGACAGCTCCCCCTATGCCAGAGACCTAAAATTAATTTCCTAAGGTGTTACCAGAAGTGGCTTTTGGTGTGGATCCATTTCCTTCTACAGAGGGATTCTTCTTCACCCATTTCTTTTGCATTTGCTTCTTGATCTCATCAGTAGTGACTTTCCCTTTTCCTTTAACATTCGGTTGGATGTTCTGTTTTATTGGACCTCTTCTGTTCCAACAAAATCTAGAAGTGTGACCAAATTTGTTGCAGCTATAGCACACAACACTTCTCTATCCAGGCCAACTATTCCGCTAACTTTGTCTTGATCTGCATTGGTTAGCAATATGTCCAAATCTATTGCATGTGTAGCATCTAACATTTCTATGAAAGTTATGCATCTCAGTTCTGCATTCACTTGACTTATGACCATACTTATAACAATTAAAACAATGACTTGAGAATGATGGTTTACTTGTGTTTTTCCTACTCCTACATTGAGAAGCCATATGACCAAATTTGTTGCAGGCATAACAATAGCCATTAAATCTTTGAGCATTAGGTTGCCTTACCAAATTTCTTCTGGGTCTATTCATCTGATTTCCTTGTCTGAATTTTCCTTGTCCGGAGCTCCTTTGTCTAGATCCGGAGCTTTCTCCTTCTTCATATCCAAGACCTCGTCTGTCACCATCAGTCCTATATCCCTTGATTAGTTCATCTAGTTCGGCTGAGCTTGCTTTAAACTTCTCCTTGTACTCATTTGCAGCAGCGAGTTCATCTTTGAGGTCATCAAGCTATTTTTCAAGCATTTCTTCATTGTTCTTGGAATACTCCAATTCATTATCTAGTCAGTTGCATTGTTCGAATTTTTCTTTCAAGGACTGTGCAAGCTTTTCTTCATTCTTCTTTCTATCCTCAAGCTCCTTGGTCATTCTCATCATGGTGGATTCCATTTCTCGCTTCAACGTAGCATTTTCCTTGGAAAAATTTTCACATTCTTTTGTTTTCTCCTTCAGAGCCAGACTAAGTTGTTCATCATCCATACCTTTGTTCTTCTGTTTGAGTTGACCACATAGTTCCTTTCTTTTCTCCCTCGATTCATTGATCTTGTCTTTCAATGACTGGATGGATTTTTCTGCATTCTCAAGATTTTCTTGCAGTTCTCGGATCTCGAATTTTGACTGGTCAAGATCATCCAAGGCCACCATAAGTTGCGTTGAAGATTGCATGTATCCATTGAGAACACTTTCCAAGATCTCCCCATGTTGTTAGACTTCTTTTGAGGAACTAGCTCTGATACCAATTATTGGCCCATAGTTGTCGTTGCACCAAAAGATCGACCTGTTAATGCTCGATACAATTGCCAGAGTTAACGGATCCATGGGAGGCGGTTAGTCCATGTCACGAATCCTGAGGGGAGCGCTGACCATCTGCCAACATTTTGTACCTGCAAATATAGTTTCACATTTACCTATACATGAAATTTGAAACTTGAATTTATTGATGAACATAAATTAAAGCTTGCAAGGATCTCCTTAGAAAAGTCCTACAACCAATTTAAAGATTTCAAAAAGAGTTGGAAAATAAGAAGAAGCAATGCAAATAGCATTGATCTAATAACAATAATGTTATATATTGATAATTAACACTTGAGACTTGATACAAAAAATACAATGGAACATAGATTGAATAACCTAGTACAAGAGTTAGGGTTTTGTTATGTGTTAATTTAAAAAGTTGAATAATGAAGATAAATTGACCCCTTGTGACAAAAAGATTCTGTGGGGTTGTCTTAATAATAAACACATCCTAAATTAACCCTCTTTGATTATCTTTTTAAATGACCTAAGAATAACTCTTTTACGTCACATTGCTTAAGGTGATTTAAGACCAACATATACATTAATTATTTCTTTATGTCGCATAACTTAAACTGATTTAAGACTGATATATACATTAATTATTTTTTTACATCACATAACTTAAGATGATTTAAAATCAATATATACATTAACTATTTTTTACGTCACATAACTTAAGATGATTTAAGACCAACATATACATTAATTTTTTTTACATAAGAGAACTTAAAGTGATTCAAGACCCATATATACATTAGTCAATTTTAGAAACACTGATAAAGAACCATAAAAGAATGTCCAAATTAAATAATTTTAAAAAGATTCTCTTAGAAACATAAACATGTGTCTAATGATATAAAAGAGAAAGATAAAATATAAAATATTTTAAAAGCAGAGGTTAATATCAGTAAAGCAAGTTGGAAGAAATATAGGGGAAAAACTGCCCTAAAAATGTAGGGTGATTGAATTGAAACCCTAGCTGTGTGCGTATGGTGGGCATAATTCTATTGAAAGTTAGTTTGAATAAAACAAAACATATCATAGTCTAGAAGAAATGGGGTAACTTTAGCACTGCAAATTGCAAAAGCGGCCCCCAAGATAGAGAAGTGTGTCCGTAACGTTCGCAGGGATGAATTGTTAATAGTTAGTTGTATAGTAATAAGGACATCATCAATGGCAATTGGAAGGCGATCCGTTTTTGACCTGTTAGGGGGTTGACCCGTTTTCATCTCGCCGAACGCAACGCTCGCACGCCTTTTCATTTTCTTTCTCTTTTATTACTTGATTGATTAATGAGAGAAGTAGAGTAGGTGTGCCTATGTTGTTTCATTGGAAAACAAAAACACTCTGCGCTCCTTCCTCCACCGCCTTAACCAGCTGGGGCGTGTGGGGCTGATTGAATGCGACAAGTACAACCATCTTCCCTCAATCGCTGCCAAGCTCTCAGGATTCCTTCAATGGCGGCGTCCTAGTGTGACGGAGGAAACGGGTTTCGTTTTTTTGCTTCGGGTAGGGGCGGGGATCGGGAAATTGCAGAGATGAGGGAGGAGGAAAAGGAGAAGATGGTTGCGCGGGTGCGGAGTTCGATTCCCGGGGGCTTGAATCCGCGGGACGAGGAGGTCGTGAGGGATGTGATTTCGCGGTACCACACGCATGACGTGCCGGCGGAGCACTGTTCGTCAATGGTGGCGCAGCGGGTGAACGCGCGGGTGGAGTTGGTGTGGTCGGTGGTAAGCCGGTTCGACAAGCCGCAGACGTACAAGCACTTTGTACGCAGCTGTAACACGGTGAGGGGCGACGGCGGCGTGGGGAGTGTGAGGGAGGTGAGCCTCGTTTCGGGGCTCCCCGCTACCACCAGCACGGAGCGGCTGGAGCTCCTCGACCCGGCGCACCACGTCATCAGCTTCCGCATCCTGGGCGGCGAGCACCGGCTGCGGAATTACCACTCGGTTACCACGCTCAACCAGTTCGTCGACGCTAGCAGTAGCAACACATGGACGCTTGTGCTCGAGTCTTACGTGGTCGGCATCCCTGATGGCAATACGAAGGAGGACACCTGTATGTTTGCCGACACCGTTGTGCGCTGCAATTTGCAGTCGCTCGCACAGGTGTCGGAGCACCTTCAGCAAAATCAAGAGAGGCAAGGCGTTTTGCCCGCCCTAATTCCTCACTCCCACCCCAATACATCATCTGGGTAAACATTACTTCTACTTGGGCCTATCTGAGGAACCTGCAAATACTTTCTGATGTTTTGTACATATAGGTTTCTCTCTCTGTCTCTGCTTAGTTTTAGGGGATCTGCGACTGTAATATTTATCTTTTCCTTTTTTTTTTGGTTTTCCTATGCGAGCCCTATATTTTTCCTCGAGTTCAAATAATGCCTCACTCGCGACTGTAATCAGATGATTCTACAATTCTATAGATTTGGAACGTGGGAAAGTTCCTTATATTTCAATCACATGAAATAAGGCGCAAGGTCTGTGCTATCTTGGCAGTGGGCATTGGGTACTGTTTTGTAGTCCTTATTTTTTTTCTGGGTATGATGTGCAGTTTTATCATGAAACGAATGTCTGTCATTTTTTTTGGGCAATTTGAAGTTTACTGCAGATCTACGACCTCCATTGGTAAATTAATTCGCAATGTGTGTGCATGTTTTGGCTCGATTCAATTGAACTTAAGTTTTTTCTTGGTTTCTGGATAATGTTAACCTAGGTTGCATATCATGATGAGAGGTCGGGTCGGGTCGGCGTGAGCGGCCGCACCTCCAGATTTCTGATTTCCTACCACCACTCGCTATACAACAAATTTGATCAGGAGATGCGTTATAACGAGATGACAGTAGAGCGGATTTTGTAGTTTGTATTTGCTGATTTGATATCTCCCTGTTTACATACATCGAAATGCACTGTACTTTAGCCTGATATCACTGCTGCACCCCAGCCAGGAAAGGCAATTTTGGGGCTCTTTTAAGCTGATTGCATCTTCGCCCTTGTGGGGACGCAGTAGATCTATTCCCAAGTTGTTCGGAATGAATCTACGCAGTCCCTGCACCATTTATGTGATTTCCTTAGAGTTGCATTTAAGTGGGTACAGCGTCTAGAGACAGTTGTACGACGATGGAAAGAAAAAACTGGATTTGTTTGAATCCAAATGCAGAGCTGTTGTTCTATGTGAATGAATGAATCTCACGGCGTCCCTACGCCATTTATATGATTTACCTAAAGTTGCATGTTAAGTGGGTACAGCAGCCAGAGACGGTTGTACGATGAGAAAAAAACTTGATTTTCTTGAATCGAATACGGAGCTGTTATATGTGAGTGAATTACTTGTGAAGTGACAGGAGATATGACGTGAAGGGGAGGGAACATGGAAGAAAACAGTGTCCTCTGATCCCTCTCTGTATTTGCAATACCCACTTGATAAAGATCGTTCCAGGTAAATTTGGTGAGAATGTGTGATTGAGATTTCCTCCAAGACGGAAAAATGCACGGCATCTTGTGGGGCAGATCGGGGCTGGGCCGTTGATTCTGTCCTCTGTCATTTTGTTGAGAGCCTAGTCTTTAGAGGGGCCAGATTTGACAGAGCGTGAACATTCATTTATGAGTACCACCACTAGCAGCAGTGTGCCAGGGCCCCACCATACATCCAACCCAAAAATATATCTATATTTAATTTCCATTCTTATCACCTTCCTTCGTCGTTTAGTGTGCCATCAGTGTTTTGAAACTTGATACGGAAAAAATAACTGCATCGAACCTAATGGTAGCTCCTAAAAACTACTCTCTTCTCTGTACAGCATTGAATTCTTTCAGTCCTCGTCTCCATCTCTTCCTTGATAGCTACCTACATCCTACGTCTTAACAAAACTTCCAACACGCCACCAAAATTTAGCCCACCCGCCTGTACTCTTGCTCTCTGTGAACTGGTACCTTTGACCACTCGGCCATGGCTTCCGAGCTTTGCAGTTGCAGAAGAATGACCGGCAGAAACATTATAAATACCTAGGAAACTCGCCAGTGGAGTGGGAAGAAAAGTACAGGCAGTCGTGTAAGGAAGCGTTAAAATTCCAGGTAGTATAGGCACCTACTGAACTGCATTCTAGGTCTGATTCGATGTTTTCTATGCATACGGAAGGGGAAGGCAACTTGCACATTATTATTTTCCCTGCATACGGAAAATTATTGCAACTTGCACATTATTATTATTATGGGAAGGTAAAAGTTGGAAAAAGTAGCTTAGATTCATAAGCCAAGAAGAAAATCGAAGCATCTGCGAAGACGAGACAATTATTAGTGGCAAAAGGTATTCGTTCCTGCAATACAGCAAGCAACCATGGAATCTTTTTTTTTGCTTTTGGATTTTTTTTTTTTTTGGTCGAGTCTCCTGAATTTAACTTTCTAAGCAGCATTTGAATTAGATAGAAAAAATTGGAACTAGTATGAGAAAACTTGAGATGCCTTTTGACTAAAGTGATCTTTAAGAAGTAAAGTGTTTTCACTATGAAATTTTTTTATTGTCTCATTTTGTTTATGAACATCCTTAAATTTTGTTATTGTAAATTTAAGTCAAATATGCTGGGTATTCTAGTTATCTACTTTGTTGGAGTTGTAGAGATTCTTTCTTTTAATGCTTTAAAATGGTATAATCCTTTTAAAATTATTTCTTCAATTAAAATAGGATAATTATTTTTTGCTTTTATTTATGAAGTAGATGTGAAATTGTTATTTGATTAGTTGATATGATTAAATCGATTAATAGTTCAATAATTAAAAAATAAATAAATAAATGAAGAAAATGATTAGAAAATCTCTAAAATTAATGAGAACATAAGAACACTTGCTGATCTACGAATAGAAGATTGTAAATAGAAAATCTTTTCATCTATTTGATAAATCAACATTGAAGTCTAAAAGAAGATGTGAAGATAACTTGGAGAGGCATGAGGGTGATATATCACAAATTCATTTATTTGTTGTACCATTGAGACTTGTGAGCAACAAAATGAATGTCAGCAATATTGTATGACATTATTTAATCTTTAATTTTTGTTGTAGCCTTTTAGAGTTACTTGGAGTTTGTTGAGTTCCCTTGAGTTTTTGGTGGTGGTTAACCATTCTCAATTTAACATTGAAACTTGTTCAAGTTTTGCCAATTTTGTGAAAGCTTTGTCGTAATTATTTTGGTCCTACTTTGACAAATTTAAATCCTCTAGTTTATGTAAAGAGAATAACCCATAATTGTTTCCATCTATGTTTTCATAAGACCCTTAATCCAAACTAGAGGAGAAAGCAATCCATGGTTCTCCAAACAAGAATTGTAGAGAATACATCATATTTATCATATTCAAAGCAAAATACAGGTTAAAGTGAATGCCAAAATGATCCATGGAAGAATGAATATCATGCCAATGGAGGTAGGGATTATTAAATTTGTGATTATAGGAGAAAGGAATGAATGATTCTCATTCATCAAACTCAAACCCTTCTCACTATCTAAACTTAGATTGAAACAATGATAAGGAATTAGTGATGAAATAATAAAGTGCACAACATTATGAGGGATGTTAAAATTGCCACAAATATGGGTTTTATTTACTAATGTTTAAAAATACATTTAGACAGTTTAATTGCCTATAACCATTAGTATACTCAATCCAATATTGGAATGCTCTAAATGTTGTATAGCTTAGCTACCATGTAATATATGAGAATGCTTTAAATGTTTAGACAATCTAAATTTGACATTTAAATTGTTTGGTTTGTTTGTCGAATAACCAAACAAATTAGACTTTTTTTTGTTAGTATTTGTTTTGTTGGTAATTAGAAGAGGGATATGAAGGTCACAAAGTATTTTTTTACCATTGCTATTAGAAACAATTAAGCAAGTCATTTTTATCCCTATCAAACATTAAGTAGGGTAAAATTCCAATATGGAGCTCTACTCAATCATCCTATCAAATTAACATCAAATTAATAATCAAGATAAATCACAGACTTTCAAAATCCCATACTAGTATATACAAAATTTGTAATTTCTATATACATGAATAATCAATTAAATCTCTTTTTTATTAAAAAAATAAAAATAAATAATGCTACATATAATAGAATTCAAAATTTGCATTCATTTTAAAGATGCGTCAACTCTTTTGGATAAGACCAATTAATGTAGATAAGACCTACACTGAATGTAGTTCACTTGCACAACAAAGAACCTTTTAAGATATCCACATTTAAAATAAAAATGAAAAGCATTTGATTTCAATCTATTTATATATTTTTATTTTTATTTTTTATGTTAAATATAATTATATAAATATTATATTTAAATTATAATATATAAAATTAAATCTTTAAAAAATAAAATAATTTTTTAATGAAAATATATTTAATTTAAATTTTAATTAAAAAATATTCTTAATTAAAAAAATATTTCAAATTTCTTGAATTATATTTTAATATTTAAATTAAATATTTACAATTATACATAATTTTATTTTGTCTATAATTTAATTCATAATTGAAATTATTACTCACAAGAATAGAGTTGTTGCTTTGAATATTTTTTCTACATATTCCAAAACTTATAATAACCCTCTACAAATAGAGGGATTTAACTTTAATCAAGATGACATTTTTTTAATAAATTATCTTTTTTTTACTTTAATACAAAATAGATATTTTAAAATGGTAATTATATTGAGAAGATTATCTTACTATTTACATTGAAAAATCATACTAATGTAAATAGAATAAAATAAAAGTTCTTTCAATTTTCTTTTGCAAACGTATCTTTCAAGAGGTTTGATTTTATAATACATTAGTCTTTATATTGAAATTAGTATTTAAATTGGAAGGAAATTGCAAAGGTTGGAATATTTGGTTAGTTATTGTTAGGATGAAAGTTGCATGTTTTTGCTTCTATTTTTTATTCACTTTGATATTTTGTCTTAATACAATGAATAGTGTACAAGTGACTTGTTTTTGGGTAAAAATTGGCAATTAACCTAAACCTAACCTAATCTAACTTAATCATACCTCCAAACATGCCAAGAATCCAAACTTGATCTACATTTTATCCTTTCCTTATCTCAAGTCTAATTTGCGGCACCAAAATGACCCTCTTATTAGCAAATTTAAATTTAAACAAGTTGACTCCTATCTTACTAACTATTACTTGTTAACTTGAGCACAAAATTTGTTCACTTTCATAGTAAGGTGTTATGTAATTTTAATCCAATTTTATCATCCATTATCCATTTAGTAGATTTAGAAATGCATTCATTTGAGCCAAAAATATCACATTGTATCATCAACTTAAATTAACATATGCATTTAGTGACAAATTAGGGCATATTGTATGATTGCTTATGTTTTTGATATTTTTTCAAAGTGCTAATTTGGATCTAGAGCTAACATAAGAAGATCCTCTCTTACGAGAAACTCCCATAGCTATTTGTCAACATAGCCTATTTTCAAACATAGGTTCCAAACATCAAGACAAGCATATTCTAGACGAAGAATTATGCATATCTTTTTTATGAGTATAGATCAAATTCACAAGTCAAAGTTATTTCTATAGACACAAATATAAATTTTATAAGTGTGGATTCAACCTATATAACATAGAATACAACAAGTAGTTTTTTTTATCAAAACCTATTTGTTATAAATGTAATTACAAAATACAATCTATAACAAAGATCCCAATTTTTATTTTTGAAGCTAAATCTTCGATCCTTTTATCTTTTCAAAAAGATTATTAGATAATTAATTGTCTGAACTCATAATCTTAAAACATTTATTAATTATTACTTATTACTTTAATTACTTGAAAGTTATTCTTTACTTCCTTTCATTTTTATAAAATTTATTACCATCTTAAAAATACATATAAAATTATTAAATTATAAACTTAGATAAGAAAAACTTTCATATCAATATTTTAATCATCTCACTAACTTTAATAAAATTCAAAAAATTAAATAAATTTTAAAATATTTTATAATCTATAACTTTAACATAAAATGTAATAGCTCATATCATATTTTAAATTATAGTTTAATTTAAGTACAAATTACCTAACTCTAATTAGCAACAAACTCCTCACTTTTAATATAAGTAATAGCCATCACAAATGATCATTGAACTAATTAAAAAATATCTGGGATCCACTAAATTTGTAAATTTTAACTAAAACAAATGATATTATATACCTGTCATTATCATCCTCACCATCAATCTTCACACATTATTTACTTTCAAAATTATAAAATAACAGTTTCAAAAGTTTTTATATTTATATCTTTATTTGTATAGATTAAAAATGTCTCCAATAGAAGGGAAAGAAGTTGGTAAATTTGACCTTTAATAAAATAAAGACATATTAGAAAAGAAAAAAATCATGTGATAGATATGCTTTCATATAGTTCTGCACGTATGGTGGTTATCTAAATTAGAAAGCATAACTTTTGTAAATTCCAACATAATAAAGCTTTTTTTATATATTGAATTTAATTATATTAAAAAAATCCTTTATCTTTATGCATAAATGTTAATGTTATATAAACTAAAATATCTTAATATTTTATAAAATTTATGGGAGAAAGGATTTAATAGTTGAGTGTGTTTTAATAATTGTGTATATTGTTATATAATATAGTTTATTATTGCCACTATTGTTTAGATATAAAAATATCAATATATGATATGAAGTTTCATTTTTCACCATCTAATTAGTTGTCAAAATCTAATTTTAATGAAATATGTTATAATCTACAACTTTAAAATAAAATGCAATAGCTCATATCATATTTTAAATTATAGTTTAATATAATTTAAATCTATCATTAAGTACAAACTACCTAACTCAAGTAGCAACAAACTCCTCACTTTTAATATAAGTAATAGCTATCACAAATGATCATTGAACTAATTAAAAAATATCTTGGATCCACTAAATTTGTAAAATTTTAACTAAAACAAGTGATATTATATACCTGTCATTATCATCCCCACCATCAATCTTCACACATTATTTACTTTCAAAATTATAAAATAATAGTTTCAAAAGTTTTTATATTTATATCTTTATTTGTATAGATTAAAAATGTCTCCAATAGAAGGGTAAGAAGTTGGTAAATTTGACCTTTAATAAAATAAAGACATATTAGAAAGGAAAAAAAATCATGTGATAGATATGCTTTTATAACATATGGTGGTTATCTAAATTAGAAAGAATAACTTTTGTAAACTCCAACATAATAAAGTTTTTTTATATATTGAATTTAATTATATTAAAAAAATCCTTTATCTTTATGCATAAATGTTAATGTTATATAAACTAAAATATCTTAATATTTTATAAAATTTATGGGAGAAAATATTTAATAGTTGAGTGTGTTTTAATAATTGTGTATATTGCTATATAATATAGTTTATTATTGTCACTATAGTTTAGATATAAAAATATCAATATATATATAATGAAGTTTCATTTTTCACCATCTAATTAGTTGTCAAAATCTAATTTTAATGAAATATGTTATTTTAATTCATTGCACTTAAATATTACATATTAAAATATTATGATATAAAATAAGATATTTTGTCTTTTTCATTATGTTGAATAGTTTGAATTTGTACATTTAATGCAACTTTTTTGTCTAAATATATAAACCATGGGTGTCAACATCATATTTAAGTCTTTCAAATTGAATACATATATGATAATTCATAAAATACACTAGTATACAAATTCTAATCCTAAACCAAATCTAAATTAATTTTTTAATGAATAGTATACATGTTCACCCTATCATATATGAAAACCTTGATTTCTAACCATGATTCCTTCTATTCCAAGTTATGTGTAATTAATGCTCTTTTTGACACCTCAACCACTAGTATTTAAAATTCCTATAAGATAGAAACAAGATGTAAAGGCTCACCAATTAGTACCCAAATCACATTTAATATAAATCTCAAACATGAAATCTATATAATATTTCCTAAATTTTAAAATGGACTACCTCTTAATTCACAACAAACCCCCTCAACTAATAGAATCCGTGTTTGTGGATCAAGCAAGTTATAAATTTAGAAAATACATTTTTTGTAAATTGAAATGAAGATTCAATAAATCATTATCATTCAATGTGATAAATATGTCTATATATTTCTATTATAGATATTATTAGATCTATGCAACTTACCAAATAATTTTGTTGCATAATTTATTAGATTTAATCTCATTTGTAATCAAATCTAGGATTTTATATTTTTTCTATTATTTTCATTTAACTATTGTAACATTTTAAAATTTTAATCATGTAATGTTGCCAAGGGATTCCCTCTACATCAAATTTAAATACAACTCTAGCATTTAGTATTATATTAAATAATGATATATGATTGGTGTAGGAGCACTTGTTTGATTTCTTGCCTCCAAGAGGCCATTTGTAAATAGTTGCTTTATTTTGTGTATTGAGTCTTATAATAAGGTTTATCAAACCATTTTAGAGGTTTTTAAGTCTTAGGAAGTCATATTTTAAGTCATTTGTCAAATAATGTCTAAAGTTGTTCCATATTGTAAAAATTGTCAAAAGTGCAAAATTAGGTAGATGAAGTGTCATTAAGGTGTTTTGTCAACAAACTAATCAAAAGATGGTTGAAAATAGTTGATTTTGGTTGGAAATGTATAAATACATCCTCCAAAACTCGAATTGGGGGTTGAAGACACTCTTTTGAAGTTTGATGAATGGCAACCTCAAATTTTGTGTGCATTTTCTGATTTTTACATTGTTTCTAGGATGAAGTTGTGCTTTGTACGGCCTGGTATGGATAAAAATAATGGAGTATCATATATGGATGGATAGATCTCTGTTTCTAGTTTCCAATTCTTTTTGTGTCATTGAATTTTATTGAGTTTTGTGGAAGATATGATTATTTTGGTGAGACTTCCCTATTATAACAATATTGTGCAGAATTTACAGTTTGAAAAATATGATGGTACGGATTGTAAAGTATATATTTTGGATCTGAAACCAATTGGAATTTTTTTCCATGTGAATCTACTTTCATTTTCTTCAAGTCTCATCAAATTTCATTAAGATTTGAATAAGTTATGACCATTTTTGTGAGGGTAGGTCTAAACCCTACCTAGGGTTTGCAGTTTTGAGAAAAATGCAATAACTTTCTTTTCCATCATTGGATCTTCAAAAAAATTGGAGGAAAGTTCTATAAATATGTTTTATTCAATCTCACCAGAGATATTGGCTTCATTTTTTGTTTTGTGAAAGTTATTAATGACTATTTGTTGCATTAAATTGTGGGTTGCCATAGTTATGTTTCCAATGTGATATAGAAATGCCTAATAGCATGTGTTATACAAAAATTGCTTTGAATTATTGTTGAAGGTTTGTGAGATGTGTTGTTGAATCCTCCTAGCTCTGCATCAATGATTAGAAAAAAAAAGTATGATAAATGATTATAAGTAACAAATAAAACTTCTTTTTACATGCCAAATTGTAATGAATATTTTGTGTTTTGTAATTGTGTATCTTCTCAAGTCATCTTCTATCAATTATAAGTTCTTCAATCTTGTAATGTCCACTGATCAAGAAACTATTCTATCATGCAATCAATTGAATTAGAATCACTTGCATTATTGTGTTTTTTTAATAAAAGGCATTAAGCCGACTTTATATATTATATAATAGATGAGATTACATTGAGAATATCGATAATTTTATATAGGCCTAGAAAAAGGTTCCACCTGCATCTCAATCCTATCTAGATAACACTTATAGTGATATCAAAATGTCATTATGTATCTTAAAAACAATTTATCAAAATGTCAAAATGTCAACTCCATATATGACATTTCAGTTGACATTGCTACTAGCACTAGAATACTTTGACATTTACTAATAGTTATTACAAACATATGCCTATGTTACCAAAAACACCAAAAAACTTCAACAACTTGTCGATGATTTTCAAGAGTTTCCTATTGAGGAACTTTCGTCCTTCCCTTCTTTTTGCATAATCTAATTTAAAGGAGTTGTTTGAGAGTGTGTTGTTATATTCATGTCTAGCAGAAGCAGTTGAGGAAGAGGCCTATTTGGTTGAACATTCTGACACACTAGAATTGCTTGTGACTCTGCTATTGCAACCTGTTGGAGTTGTTGATTCTGGGAGTCATTTGGTGGTGTGCAAGTGAAGGCCTGACATGAGATACTGGGTGGAAATGGTGTATTATAAGAAAAGACACTACAAGGTAATTGTTCTTGAATTTTCTCTCCATGTCATCTCCCAACTCAAAATGATGTAAGCTTAACTCCCTATACATATAGCTAGAGAAATTGAATTCAAAATACAATTTCATGACATTATAAATGTTAGTGTAATAAACTTTGTGATGCAAATAATGCCTAGGAAACATTCCTCCAACATATGCATCCCCCTTCCAAAAATCATACTTCTGAATGCTTGTGAGTAAGGTATTATTCTGCAGAAACACCTCTTTAATGACTATATTCTCAATTTGCTGCATATCCTAAAGATTTGGATTTAAATCCATGATGTTAGAGACAAAAATAGGCACCAAGTTCAAAGGGAAGATTATCTGTTGGGTTGTGGGGTACAGTATTTCATCCCCTAATATGGTTTTCACACATTTTAGTACTAATGAACATTCTACCTTAAAAACATGTGATAACTGTTCTTTTTCTAGACCTCTAGAAAATGGAAATTCCCATGGAAATATTGGAAATGGAGCTCTATAGTTTTTGGGAGTGTATTCCATGAGAAGAAAAAGGAAATTGAAGTTTGTTGGAAGCTTGAAGAAGAGAGTTACAAAAACAAGCTAACACGATCTTCTTCACAAAAACACTGCCTAACAAAGAGGCACACTGCTCTTCTCATAAACACTGCCTAACAAAATAGTTGTTCAAAGAGAAACTAACCAACAACACCCCTCTTTGTTTACCCCAAATGCTATGAAGACAAGTAAATATTCTTCATAATATAGAATAGATACCATTTACTACTTACCTCTGAAGAAACATAACCGGAAGAAATGTAGAGCACTTGCAACTTGTACACAATTTTATGGAAATACAATGTTTAAAGATTTGATGAATTGCAGCCTTCGAACTCTCTAGAAAAAGTAGCCTACTAGTAAGGATAAGGAATACCTCACCAAGCACCTTTGCCTACATTTTAAATTCTTTGCAGACATGACCACCTTTCAGTAATAGTGAATGTAGAATGGATTAAAACCAATTTGTCAATATCCTTAATAAATAGACGTAGAATCCATAAAGAGTTTTTTACAAGTAGTAGTTCCACCTTGAAGTTCACCACATGCTTAAATGTTTGAGTTGTGCCTTTTGCATGCTTGAAAGTGCTAACTTTCCCCTTAAACTTATCAATATCATGATAATTTTTATAGAGCTTGTATTTTCATTTACATTTTACCTGAAAAACATGACACCTATTAGCTAAAAACAATACTCACCTTTATGACATATCACTTGTATTCTGATTGTTATCAACTGTGACGTTAATCAACCATTTGACTTTCATTATTGTTGATACTGGGTCTAAAGGCTTATTTCAGGTGCCAATGTGCAACACATGATCAAGAAGCATAGAAATATTTTTGGGAAACAATATAGGTCAACAAAGAGGGTGATCCCTACAAGAAAATCTCTAGGATTATGTAGGACTATTCCTTATCTATCTACTAGCTAAGCCTAAATTTGTTTGTATTGTGGGGGTAAAAAGAGATGGAAGTTTGTAGAAATTAAATTAGATAAAATAAAGTCTCTTGTTGGATAGATACAAGCTATATTCAATACCATAGTAGATCTTAATAGCTCACTATGCAACAATCAACAAGAAAATGCACATATAAAATATGAAGGGTGGATAAAAAGATAGAGAACAAAAATAGCTTTCTTCTTATTAAGTTCACTCATCAATTGACTATATTGAATATACACATATTCATTGGAAACATACATAGAAGCTCCCATATATAGCATAAAAGAGAGGTTGGAATTGAGCAAGTACATGTCAGGCTCAAAACTGTCTATGGAAACTATATTTTGATGGCTCTCATACTCAACATAGTTTAGGAGTTGTAATCCTCTTTGTCGCCCCACAAGGTGACTGTATACCTAAATCATATCGGCTAGCTTTTCCATGTACCAACAACATAGTTGAATATGAAGCTCTCATAATAGGGTTGACAATGGCTATATAGTGGTAGATTAAAGAACTACAAGTATATGGTGATTCCCAACTAGTAGTGAGACAAGTTAATGATGACTATCAAATGAAAGAAGAAAAATTGATGTCATACAAAAGGATGATAGATAGCTTCAAGGATTAATTCACCACCATTATATTGAGAAAATTCCCAAGATCAAGAACAAAGCAATATACACTATGGCAACAACTGGGTCTCTATTAGTTATACCGCATAATAGTATCAAAGGGTCTCTAGTAGTGTACAAAGGGCTATCAAGAGCCAATAATACATATATACATCATCAAAAGAATGTTTATACGATGTATCTATACATTAGCATATATACAAAGACATGTACATAATATACATCAAGCTCCCCCTCTCCTCCTAACCTAGAGGAGGAGGATGAGGAGGAAATCCCTAATGAACCTAACCACTAGAGGGACCTGCCTAATGTGCCTATTTTTATGAGCCTCCAGGCTACTGTCCTTGTCCCCCTGAATGTCCTGTTGATGATGGTGGTTGGGGTGAGTGACTAACTGATCCATCTGATCCCCCCTATCTTGTGGCTGCACTCATTGCAGATAATCAAGGTTGTCTCCTCCTAGTTGGTATCACTACCTCATAGAGGGTACGATGATATGTGGCCTCCCACTCTAGTAATCTAGCCTCTCTAATATGGTCCACCATTGACACCAAAACATATTGAATTGCAACCTCTAACTGATGCCTCTTGGTCCTCTCTCCTACAATCATTGAGCTACTTGTGCCTCCAACTATTGTCTTCATACAATCTTTGCATCTCTCTCTGAGGTTTATTAGTCTCTCTCCGAGGTCCTCTATATCAACTATATTGTTGGGATATCTCTCTCATATTGATACTCATCACACTCTCTCCAAGCCTAGTCTCTCTCAGATAATGCCACAATGAGATGTATGTCATCCTCCTCTCCTCCTTTGGCTCTATCATCCCTCCTCCTCTCCTTTACCTTGAGTACCATTGTAGGAACTATTACCTATTTCTACTCATGTTGAACTTGTCCTCTTGATGGACTGACCTATTGTCCCTGATTGAGACCTCCCCCACCTCCTTTATCATCATCTCTTACTGCCTCCACTCTTTGTCTCTATTGACAAGCTCTCCCTGGCTCAGCCTCCTTGCTCCTCCATCTCCCCACCACATCATCCTCAGGGTGAGTGAATCACAAGGGTCTTTTGGGTACCCACCAAGCATCATAATCTGATGTAGTCCCTAGATCCTTAGAACCATCTTCCCATATCCATGCTAGAAGCATCAACTGTGCGAACTCTATAATGGAAACCTGTGGCATTGCCATAATCCCTCACTCTGCTATCTCCCTTTATGTCCTAGAAAATGTAGCATGGTAGTCATTTGCAAGGACATCCTGTGCCTCCTTGAGCTATTTCCTAACTCAATCAAGTAAATATCTCTCAAGAATGCGTGTAGTCCTACCAATTAGACATCTTGTCTATCAGTAATAGATAAGATGAATGTGGTCATTTTTCTAGATCTCACATCAATGCTAGGGTCTCTATATAAACTCATCCATCTCATTCAAGAATGGTATCCAATAATCTAATTCTTCAAGTGTCTATTGTGTCAATAAGTCATCATATCTATACACAAATGTCTCACCCGTTGATCAGGGAACATCACCAACTCGTCATGTGATAGTGATATACTCCCACATCCATACATGGAGTAGTGTCACTCTTGCTGATAGACTAGTGGCTAACCTATAAATTACCTGATGCATATCATGATATAGATGCATGAGGATGTAAGGTCCCCATGCACATGTAGTCTCATCTTGGATCATACTCTCAAGCACAAATCCCCATCTGAATGAAAATCCCCTGGATCTTCAATCAAGCATGATCTGTCTGCAAATTAGTCCAACTACCACTAGAATAATATCATCAAATACTCCAATCTATGGCATTAGGTCGATCTATCCATCATTGATATCTAGGTCATCATCAAATAGAACTAGCTCCAATGCCTTAGTCCCTTAATTAAGGTCATATACTACCTAAACACCCTCAATGGGAATTCTTAGGATCCACCATACATCCTCGAGTGTGATGGTGGCCTCACTTTTAGGAATTCTAAATGAAGCCATCTCAGAATGCCACCGCTCTACAATAGTTGTCATGAAGGATTGGTGAGCCTTGATCTCAGGAATACGGGCGATGTGATACAACCTAATTGCTTCAAGAAACTCTACATCTGTCGCACTCAGATAGGCCATTCCGATCAAGAACCCTAGGGCATCACTCCCTCGATAAGATATGATCAAGAATAGAATGCAAGCATAACACCCACAATGTTAGTTTGCCAAAAAAAATGAAAAAATCCAACTCTGCAAATCCCTAAATCAAAAGTGAGCCATTTTACAAAAGCGTTGTTTCATATTATTCATAAGCAAGTTCTTTTCAAAAGTGTCACTTTACCATTACATAAGCGAGCAGTTTCCAAAAGTGTCATTGTATACCAATTAGAATTGAACCAAAAATAACATTTGATTCGCTTTTGCAAATGCATCATATAAAATCAAACACATCGCAACAGGTTGCAAATGCATTGCGACGGGTTTAAGAAGTGTTGATTCTAACTTGACATGTTTGATTTCCTAGTTTTCCCTAGTATTTATTATACCTAGAATTATGTGAAATCAAGAAAGGGTTAGGTATGTATGGAGGGATCTACTTTGGTAGGAAGATAGAATTGTTGGACATAGTTTGCATGATGTGTAGCTTGTGTATGTGTACCATCTCTATAACAGATCTGTAAAAAGTATCACCTAGAGCTCTGCAAAAATATAAACTGTGAGAGTACAAATGAGGTGGAAATAGACTAAAAATACATATATATGGTCCCCCAAACCTTGGTTTTCATCCTCCCACCTTCTTCATTCTTGTTTCTTGTCTTCACCATCCCTCCTAATCAATTCTCTCATCACCCAGGACCTAAATTTTCCTCCTCTTCTTTATTAAACCTATCTTGTCATCTTGTCATGAGCCCGGCCTGAAACTTATTTTTTTAGCTGACCTCTTGAGGGGGCAACCTACCATCCTCCCATCATTCCTTCCTTCACTAAGGCATAATGGGGCATTAGAAAATTTTCTATTTTTTTCCAAATCGGTAGTATGTCTTTGAAATAATGTAACAAGTACATTGTCTCAAATAGGGGCAAAATGTAGACACCTAAAATTGTATAAACTCATCACACACTCATAATTCACTGTTTTTTTTATCATTTTCCTCATTATCCCCTAATTCATCAATTTTGATTAAATAATATCTGATTATTTGATTAAATTCACTAATTTCGTTAATTAGATAATTAATATTATTTGATTAATTCATCATAATTCATTATTTTCTTCTAAATCGCCTTAATTAAATCAAAAATAATTTTAATCAAAAATATTTAATTAAATTCAAATTCCCTCCTTTCCACTTAATTAAATAATTTTGATTATTTAATTAAATACTAATTTTCTTCAATCTCACCTAATTAAATAATTTTTATTATTTTAGACAAAAGGCAAAAAGCCTATGTATTATATTAATAATACTAGTAAGTAAATACAAAAGTTCCCAAGAGGGCCTAATTACAAAAGTGCCCAGGAGGGCCTAAGTGATTACAAAAGTGCCCGATCTTTGAAAGTCCAACCTAAGAAGCTTGTCATGCCATTAGACTTGTCGAGAGTCGGGAGTCTTAATTCCTTGTCGGTGGTCGGGGATTGGGGATCAAGGATCCCTCATACCCTTTACACTGCTTACTCCTCACAAGCCGCAACCTCACAACCCAAAGCTCAAACTTCTTACTGCTTCCCTTTTTTCGGGGGTCAAGGATCGGGGATCCCTCATACCCTTTACACCGTCTAAACAATGCAAATCACAATCAAAAATCCCAAAGCCCGAAACCCGATCAGACTTAGTGAAGTGCAAAACCATCTTTCAGCTTCCCTTTTTGGGGTTTGAGGATTAGGTAGCCCTTGTACACTTTACATTGCTTAAACATCACAAGCTGCAACTATAAATCCTAAAGTCCAAAACCCAATCAGGCTTAGTGAAGTGTGAAACCTTCTTTTTGCTTCCTTTTTCGATGGCCAGAGGTCAGGGATCCCTCATACCCTTTGTAATACTAAAACATCGCAAGCCACAACCATAAATCCTGAAGTCCAAACCTCGATTAGACTTAGTGAAGTGCAAAACCTTCTTTCTACTTCCTTTTTCGGGGGTTAGGGATCAGGGATCCCTCATACCCATTACACTGCTTAAACATAGCAAGTCATATCCAAAAATCTCAAAGTTAGAAACTCGATCAGACTTAGTGAAATTTGACTAACTCCTTCACTTTTGTGAATGCTCGCAATTTGACCTTTGATCTCTAGAAGTTTGATGCCCAATTTTGATCAACTTGCTAACTTCCTTTGCCTGTCACCTTTGCCACATTTTGACTAAAAACATGTTGAAATTGATGGGTGAAAAACCAAATTGAAAAGCTTGAATTACCTTTACTCTTGTCAGGGTTCGATTTTCTCTTCTACCTTCTACCTTATTTTCTGTGAAAGCCAAACAACTAACCTCCAATCTCTGAAAGTCTGATGCCTAACTTTGTTCAACTTTATAGGGAATTTATCAGGTATGAGTTAAGCAATATATCTGATGCCTGATAATTGCACCCATGTGACTTGTTGCAAGTATGAGCAAGTTTGGTGGTGTTGTCATTAATGTTATCATTGATGTCAACATAGTTCAAAATGTTGTAGATTGTGCATGTATAGTTGAGATGCTAGTGAGATGTTGTGAGTACATGGAGCTATCCTTGTGATGTTGCAGATGTGCTGAAATGATGAGTTACCAAGTGCTTTTGAGAAAATTAATAGAGAGTGAAGTTAGAAGTATGTACGTGTTCAGACTATGCTCTGGTATGTGCTTCGTGCTTCTTCTGTGTTGATCCTATGCTTATGTGGATCATAAGGGTTGTTGTTGGAGATCTGTTGGTGTCATCTCCTGATTTGTAGCTTCTGGTTTGATGGAGTGTAAAAGTTGTTTTCACTAGTGTGTGAACTGGTTTGACAAAGTTGCTTGTCTATGGGCTGGGAGAAATGTTTTTTCTCTGTAGTCCTCCACTGTTTTGTTTCAGGTCTTGCAGATCTGGAATGTGTCTTGTAATAATGTTCTCTGGGTTCTGGCAGAGATGTTCATGGTTTGGTACTCCAAAAGCTGAGTTTTAGAGTTGATGTATGTGGTTACATAGTCCAGATGGACTGATTGAAGGTGTTTTGTGTTTGAAGGTTGTTGCACTTGCTGTAGAAGTATCTAAAGGTATCTGAGACATGTTCTCGTGCATGATGGAGCATGTTACATCATCTATGTGTTATCTTCTTGCTGGAAAGTGTGTACTTCAATGTTCATTTGTGTTTTCATTAGGTTTGGCCAACCTAGTGTTTACACTTCATATGAAGAACTAAAATTTAATTAAGGAAGCATGTGGTCGATCCAAGATGTTGCTTTTGGTCTTGGTTAAGTGGTTAATTGGTCCACTCTCATTCCTTTCCATTGCAAGAATGTTGAGTCACCAACCTAATTTGAATTAATGAAATGAAGCATATGTGGCCGACCTTGGAGAAGTTTCTAAGGTTGAAGATGGTATAAATGCAAGTTGAGCTGCAAAGGATTAAGATATACAAAATAATGAAGTAAGCCACAAGTGAGGAGCAGAGTTGTGTGAAAGTGAGTTGAGGCAACAATACTTTATTGTGTTAGATTCCTGAAAGTAGTGAGCTAAAGGTTTCTACAATCTTCTAATCAAGTGTGTAGATGTGTGTAAATTTTTGTGGTGGATCTTTTTGATATCTTTTGTATTTGTAGGCAATGAGCCTCCTTGTTGGATAGTGAATCATTATGTAGGAAGTGAGTCTCTTTTATTTGGTTTTTCTATCACTTTATATTGTGAGTTAACCCTCACCGCGGTTTTTCCCTTTTTGGGTTTTCCATATAAATGGTGTTCATTATGTTGATTTTTCTTTCTGTTATCTGCATTACATGTTCATACTTAATAAAAAATTAGTGTGGTTGTGAAGTTGATCTGTATTTGAAGTTTTTTGATTGAATTTGGTGACAACTAATTCACCCCCCCTCTTAGTTGTCTTGTGCCTTTTAATAATTGGTATCAGAACATTGGTTCCTTGGTGTAAGAGCTTAACCGCTTAAGGACGATCCAATGGCGCATATGTTGGCGATCCCTATGTTCAATGGATCTGATTATAGTGACTGGAAATTGCATATGAGAGGATATATTATGTCTCATGGTTACAAGACCTGAAAGGATATTGAGATGAAGTATGTTGCATTGACGAATGGTCCTAATACTGCAGATGAGGTTTTTGCTTATGAGGAGAATGAAAAAGCGAGGTATGCTATTTACAGTGCTTTATCCAAGACTGAGCAAATGAAAGTTATTTCTTTGGGCATTGCTTATGAAGTTTAGAAGAAGTTGGAAGATCTTTATGAAGGAAATGACAGAGTGAAATTGACAAAGAAGCTGATGGAAAAACATAGATATGATAATATGAAAATGGAAGGAGAAAATATTGCAAGCTATTTTCAGTGATTGATCTGGCAACAAATGAAGTTAGAAATCAAGGGGGTACTCTGATTGATGAAGATATAATTGAAAATATTCTAATGACCCTACCAGAGTGTTACAGTGACAAGGTTTCAGTTATTGAGGAGACATATGATCCTAAGAAATATACTAAAGAAGAGCTATTTGGCACCTTGACCACATTTGAGATGAGAAAGTTTGGAAAGAAGGAGGAAAAGATGGAAACAACATTTAAAGCAACAAATATTGAAGATGATCTAGACAGTGATGGTTTAGATGAGTTGGAAGTGAACTTTACAAGGAAGTTGAAGAAAGGTACGGGTAAATATAAAGGTATGTTTCCCTTTAAATGTTTTAGTTGTGGTAATATTGGTCATTATGCTTCAAGATGTCTGAATAGAGCTATACATAAGAAGAACATAGATCATAAAGATAGAAAGGATAAGAAATACAAAAAGTTGTACTATGTTAGAGAAGAAGCTGGAATCTCTGATGATGAATCTAATTATGAGGGTGATGATAGTGAATGCTTGTTCTTAGCTTTGGAGAGTAAATATGTGTCTGCTAACTCTAGAAAATGTGCAAGAAAAAGTGATTCAGAGAATAAGAAGGATGAGATGGAAGGTACTTTAGTCACCACATTCCATGCTAGACAGGATGAAGATTATTGGGTGATTGACAGTGGATGTTCTAATCACATGGCTGAAGATAAAAGAAAGTTCACTAAACTTGAAAAGTATGATGGTGGTTTGGTCATGTTTGGTGATGATTCTGGAGCAAAGATTGTTGGGGAAGGTACAATTAGTTTTGATGGAATACACAACACTAATGATGTATATTATGTAAAGGGCCTAAGGCATAACCTGTTGAGTGTTGGACAAATGTGTAGCAAAGGTTTCAAACTTGTGTTTCAGGATAACACTTGTGAGATTAGAGAAGGATCTGGAGCTATGGTTGCTGTAGGAAGGAGAACACATGGAAATATCTATCAGCTTAAGGGTGTTGATGGTCAGTGCCTTGTATCTCAAGTTAATGAAAGTTGGCTATGGAACTGAAGAATGGGACATGTAAACATTGATAATCTGGTCAAGATCAATTCAAGAGATCTTTTTTGAGGTTTTCCTAAAATCATAAAGCCCGCTAATACTGTTTGCAGAAGTTGTTAGTTATGGAAACATACAAGATGCAGTTTCAAAGGAAAAGAGAAAAATACTACTAGAATATTGGAATTAATTCATACAAACCTCTATGGTCCTACTAGAATAGGAAGCCTAAATGGTGATAGGTATTTCATGCTCCTTATTGATGATTACTCTCGAATGACATGGGTTGCTTTTCTTAGAGAAAAGACTCAGGCTTTGGATAGGTTTAAAGTGTTCAAAGCAAGGGTAGAAAATGAAGTGAACCTAAGAATCAAATGTTTGAGATCTAATAGAGGTGGATAATTCACTTCTAGCGAGTTTAATGCATTTTGTGAAGAGCATGGCATAAAGAGACACTTTTATGCTCTAAGAACCCCTCAACAGAATGGAGTGGTTGAGAGAAAGAACCAGACTATACAGGAAGCTGCAAGAACCATGATGAAAGAAGCAAATATACCTGATGTGTACTAGAGAGAGGAAATACACATTGTTGTTTATGTTCTTAACAAAGTTTAGATCAGAGGCAATGACATAAAGACTCCTTATGAGTTATGGACTGGTAAGGCTCCCACTGTGAAATACTTTAAGTTGTTTGGAAGTAGATGTTACATTAAAAGAGATGATGAGAATCTTGGGAAGTTTGATGTTAGATGTGATGAAGGGATTTTCCTTGGATATTCAACTACCAACAAAGCATATAGATTATTTAATAAAATATTGATAAAGATTGTTGAGAGTGCTAATGTGAAGGTGGGTGAGGAAATGCACAGACCTATTGAGATAAGTGAAGTTGAACCAGATGATCATATTGGCACACCAGTACCTAAAGAAAATAAGGAAGAGGAAGAAGAACATATTGAAGAAGAAGAAGAAAATGAACCAGAACTTGTTCCTAAGACTCCTAAGTATGTTCAGAAGAATCATCTAGAGGAACAAATAATTGGAGATAAGAGTGAAGGTGTGAAGAAAAGAGGTAAATCTATGCTTACTTTCTAAACTAGAACCTAAGTCAGTATGTGAAGCATGTGAAGATGAGAGTTGGGTTAGAGCTATGAAATAAGAGTTGCAGCAAATAGAGAAGAATCAAACATGGGAACTGATTCCTAGACCTGTGAATAAGAATGTAATTGGTTCGAAGTGGGTGTTTAGGAATAAGATGAATGAAAATGGTGAAGTTATAAGAAAAAAAGAAAGACTTGAATGTAAGGGATATTCACAAGTTGAAGGCATAGATTTTGAAGAGACATTTTCCCCGATGGTAAGAATTGAAGCTATTAGGATGTTTTGGCATTTTCTACCCACAAGGACTTCAAAGTATATCAGATGGATGTCAAGTCTGCATTCCTGAATGGTGGACTAGAAGAAGTATACATGGAACAACTTGAAGGATTTTAGTTATCAGACAAACCGGATATGGTTTGTAAATTGAAGAAGGAATTGTATGGACTGAAACAAGCTCACAGAGCATGGTACGTAAGATTGGATAGATACCTAACACAACAAGGATTCAACAAAGGTTCTGTTGACAACAATCTTTACTTCAAAGTGCAAAATAACAAAATGTTGATAGTGGTAGTATATGTTGATGATATCATCTTTGGAGGAAATGAAGGTATGTGTAATAGATTTGCAAAGGAAATGCAAAAAGAATTTGAAATGTCCATGATTGGTGAGTTGAATTTCTTTCTTGGTCTACAAGTAAATCAAAGGGGATATTTATTTCACGATCGAAATATGTGAAAGAGTTGTTAAAGAAGTTTGGAATGGATGACTCCAAACCGGTTAGTACTCCTATGGTGACCAGATGTAAGCTGAGTAAATATGATGAATTTGCTAAAGTTGATAAGAGCAAATACAGATCTATGATTGGTGGACTGATGTATCTTACTGCTACCGGACCGAATATCATGCATGTAGTATGTTTAGTTGCCAGATTTCAAGCAGATCCTAAAGAAGCACATGTTACTATTGTAAAGAGGATATTCAAATATCTTAAAGGCACACTAAATTATGGCTTATGGTATCCTAAGGATACTAATTTCACTTTAAGTGCTTACACCGATGCAGATTGGGTTGGTTGTGTGGATGAATGGAAGAGTACCAGTGGAGGTGCTTTCTTTCTTGGTGGTAGATTGGTTGCATGGTTAAGTAAGAAACATGACTCAATTTCTTTATCCATTGAAAAAGCAAAGTATATGCTATAGCATCCTGCTGCACATAGGATTTGTGGATGAAGCAAACAGTGAAGGATATTGGAGTGACATGTGATGAGCCTATTCCTATCTTTTGTGACAATACAAGTCCTATAAACATTTCAAAGAATTCGGTAATGCATTCAAGAAAAAAACATATATCTATCATATATCATTTCCTGAGAGAGAAGGTGTTGGAGAATAAAGCCAGGTTGGAGTATGTGTCTACAAAAGAGCAGATTGCAGATATATTCACTAAGGCTCTTTCGTAGGATAATGTTGAGTATCTTAGGGAGAGGTTGGGGGTCATTGGCCCTTCGAACTAGGTGCACATAGAGGTGCATTAGTCTAGTGGATCCATATATTCTTTATTTATCTAGATTGATCAATGGGTCTACTCCGCAGGGGGAGTAGAAAGTTTTCATTGTTGCAGCATGAGTTGCATGGGTGCACTCCTAAGGGGGGGGATTAGAGCTTTTGATCTTTACCACTGATGTCAAAGGGGGAGAGAGAGTCATGTGAAAAACAATAGAAGAGGAATATTGTGTAGATCTGGAAAATAAAGGAGAGTGTTATGGTTTTTCACATAATGTGTTGCCATCAATGACAAAGAGGGAGATTGTTGCAAGTATGATAAAGTTTGGTGGTGTATTCATTAATGTTGTCATTAATGTCAACACAGTTCAAAATGTTGCAGATTGTGCATGCATAGTTGAGATGCTGGTGAGATGTGAGTACATGGAGCTATTCTTTTGATGTTGTAGATGTGCTGAAATGATGAATTACCAAGTGCTTTTGAGAAAATTAATAGAGAGTGAAGTCAGAAGTATGTATGTGGTTAGAATGTGCTCCACGTTTCTTCTGTGTTGATCCTATGCTTGTGCGGATCTGAAGGGTTGTTGTTGGAGATCTATTGGTGTCATCTCTTGATTTGTAGCTTATGGTTTGATGGAGTGTGAAAGTTGTGTTCACCAGTGTGTGAACTAGTTTAATAGAGTTGCTTGTCTATGGGCTGGGAGAAATGTTTCTTCTTCGCAGTCCTCCACTATTTTGTTTTAGGTCTTGTGGATCTTGAATATGCCTTGTAATAATGTTCTATGGGTTATGGCAGAGATGTTCATGGTTTGGTACTTTGGAAGTTGAGTTTTAGAGTTGTTGTATGTGGTTACACAGTCTGAATGGACTGATGGAAGGTGTTATGTGTTTGAAGGTTGTTGCACTTGCTATAGATGTATCTGAAGGTATCCACGATATGTTCTCATGCATGATGGAGCGTGTCACATCATCCACGTGTTATCTTCTTGCTGGAAAGTGTGTATTTCAATGTTCATTTGTGTTTTCATTAGGTTTGGCCAACCTAGTGTTTACACTTCATATGAAGAATTAAAATTTAATTAAGGAAGTGTGTGGTCGATCCAAGATGTTGCTTTTGGTCTTGGCTAAGTGGTTAATTGGTCCAATCTCATTCCTTTCCACTACAGGAATGTTGAGTTGCCGACCTAATTTAAATTAATGAAATGAAGTGTATGTGGCCAACCTTGGAGAAGTTTCTAAGGTTGAAGATGGTATAAATGCAAGTCCAGTTGTGAAGGATTAAGATATAGAAAATAATGAAGTAAGCCACAAGTGAAGAGCAGAGTTGTGTGAAAGTGAGTTGAGGCAGCAATACTTTATTGTGTTAGATTCTTGAAAGTAGTGAGCTGAAGGTTTCTACAATCTTCTAATCAAGGCTATGGATGTGTGTAAATTATTGTGGCAGATCTTTCTGATATCTTTTGTATCTATAGACAGTGAGCCTCCATGTTGGATAGTGAGTCCTTTATTTAGGTAGTGAGCCTCTTATATTCGGTTTTGCTATCAATTTATATTGTGAATTAACCCTCACAATGGTTTTTCCCTTTTTGGGTTTTCCACATAAAATCTGGTGTTCATTGTGTTGATTTTGCTTTTGTTATATGCATTACATGTTCATAATTAATAACAAATTAGTGTGGTTGTGAAGTTGATTTGTATTTGAAGTTTTGTGATTGAATTTGGTGACAATTGATTCACCCCCCTTTTAGTTGTCTTGCACCTTTTAACATGGCCATCTTTGAAGAAATTCAATTGTGCGCCCATATTATTGCTTTACTTCCCCTGATTTTAATTTGTAGCCATTAGGTTCCCATATTTAACTGTGCTGCAATTTTATCTTGCTCAATTAGCTCATTTAAATGAGGATGTGCTCCTATACTATAGGTTTTGTTTGCAAATGAGACCACCTAATTATCGCACCCCATGTTTGCAAGGAAATCTACCACCTTATTCCCCTCACGATATGTATGAGTAATGTGATATGCGTGTAACTTATCTATCAAAAGCCATACCTTATGTAGAATATAATTTAGATTCCAACCCTAACTCCTTTCTTTGCATGAATTTATAATAATTAGAGAATCCCCTTCTATATGTAATTTTTGAAAGCTAAGATTGATAGCGAGTTGTAGCCCCAACAACATTACTTGAGCTTTTGCTGTATTGTTTGTACCTTGAGGGAGTTGAAGGGACTTAGCCACTACCACTGTACCAAATGAATCTCGAATGCAAACTCCTGCCCCTAAAATTCCTAGATTCCCTCTTGAAGCCCCATCAAAATTCAACTTATGAAAACCTTGAGGAGGTGGCTTCTATTTAATCAAGCTCCTATTCTAATTTTTAATTATTTAATAAAAAATCCTAATTTCCTTTCATCTCATAATTTAAAATATTTTTTTAATTTTTTAATTAACTAATTTTCCTTCAACTTGCACATGAAATATTCTCTTTTCAAAATATCTTCCCTCCATAAAATATCTTAAAATATCTCCCTTAAATCAAGGGATAACTGAATCTCTCATTCAATCTTGACCATTGAACTCTTGATCTGATCTCCACCATTGATCTTTTTCCTCCAATCTCCACTATTGATCAAACCTTCATCTTCCACCAGATTCATTCACAATCTTCATGAGCTTGAGTATTCATCAATTTTTAGCATTAGAGCTATCATTATGAGTCGAAATATTCATCAACATGCTTTTGCAACATGGGTTATGCACAATTGAGCAATCCACATATCAAATTCTCGTAATTCAATAATGGAGTACTAAGTTTGCATGTTTATTTTGAGTAATTTGATCTTAATTAGAGTTACATTCTTGATTTGTATTTTATTCATTCAATTGAATTGTATTCAACTTAATTGGTTAATGGGTTTAATTGATCTTTCCTTTGCAGGCTTTTAGTATTTTCTAACCCTAATTGCTTAATTTGTCTAATAATTCATTTCCCATTATTCCCATTAAACAATGACTAATATAGATTAAGACTGAAGTTAAGCTTACCCTTTAAATTGATTTGAATTCAATTCCAACCCAAAAATATTGATCACTCATTTTTGCGCATTTCTTCATCACATAAGTTAGTTTTAGTGGTACATTTGTCATTACTATTCATCTTATATTATAATTTCACAAATGTGTTCGAGTGTTCTCTATCTTTTTGTAGCCTTTAAGATTATCAAGAGGAATGTGATAAAATACAACAAAAACCATTGTGCCACTTTCCAACCTTATATTGTAAGCTCATCCAAGTACCAAAGTGACTTAACATACCTTGGAGGAGAAAATGACAATATGAATTGAACACTTGTCTAGAAAAAACTAGTTTTATCATAGAAGAAATGCAAAAATTTATTATTAAGTGAATGTTAGATATGACTAGTGAGAATTTTTGACATTAGGTCCTTGATGATTGATAAAATCTTAGTATGGCGTAATAGATTCATCAAGCCTATTGGGCTTCTTAATCTCTTCCATTGCATCCCAAAGGTCACCTCTCTTTCTGATTAGTATACACATGATTTGTAGGAGCATTCATCAATGAAGGTCCTCACTAGATTTTAGGGTCAAAAAAATATAATTTTGGGGTTAGTTATTTTAAGATCGAGGAAGGCTTTTCTTAGGCTTAAGGTTTTATTTTAACAACAATACATTATTAAAATATTTACTCAAGTTAAAAGTCTTTAGTGTTAAATTGTTTAACTTGTTAGTTGTTTGTCTACACCATTAGTTGTTAGAGATATTTTAGAATATGATTAAACAAAATACTTACAAGTGTTCATATGGATAACATTAGGGAAATGTTTAGTTATTGGTACCAATAATTTCAAAGGATAGGTGTAACAGTTGTCTACCATGGGTTGAGGTCTAAAAAGTTTAATTTTTGACACCTTTTATGAGTGCTAATGTTGTGGCATTATATATGATGATGTGGACCTAGAACCTTAGGCTTAAGAAGTGAACTTGTTGAATAAGATGCTTTGAGAATCTGAGTAATTCAAAATCACCATATATGATTTTGAGAGGCACAAAATTATGGTGCACAACTATTGCACATCCTTTCTCCTAATTAAGTTCACATATATAATTATTTCAAATGATGGTCATGGTTAATAAATCCAAGTTGAGGGTCAAGCCAATGAAAAATTGAAAGAATTTTAAAGTAAAATCAATGTTTTAGGAGTCTTGAAGATGGAGCAAGTTCCACATATAATTTATTTTTTCTAAGAATTTAAGGACATGAGATGGTTAATATGTGATATATAAAAATTAATATTTTGAAAAAATAATTAAAAAATTTAAAAGTTGTAATTTATTATTTATGTAAACTATGCTAGTGAAAAAAGATGAAATTCATACAAAGTTGTATCAATGTATGATATTTTACATTAGATATAATGAATCTTAATATATCTTCACCC
>VDFB02270651.1:3208496-3254767 GCA_007258455.2 Sequoia sempervirens | reverse complement strand
AATATATGACTAAATGTAAAATTACTTAATGAGCTCAATTGTGCAATGTAAAACTTGGAATGTATATTTAAATCATAATACTAACCAAAAATAAAATTTATAGGCAGATTTGGGGGTTACAGGATAATATCTATCAACCCATAAAATCTTGTCTCAAAAATTGTATAAGGACACCTTAGCCAAAGCTGGACACCCCAATATATGACTTAAAGGCACTTTTGGGAGATGAATAAAAGTGAATTAATGATCTAATAACAGAGATCTACCACTTGGAATATAAATTTCTATGATAATACTATCAAAAACAATAATTAACTAGCAGAATTGAAAAGGTTAAAATGTTATGTACTCGGCTCCAAAAGTGTCGTAAAGTGTCCTGTTCAAGTGAATGTCTCCTTGTGTCCTTTTTTGAAAATTATTTTTGCAGTCCTCTAATGTTGGATCTAAGGCTATGATTTCTCTGAGTTTAGTTTTTAGAAGGTCAAAAACAAATTCTATAGATAAGTTTCTTTGTCTTGACAACTTTGGTGACAACTTCGACAACTTTGCACTTTTAATCCAATTTCACTCCTCCTTCACCTATAAATTTACAAACACACAAAGAGAAGATTTTTTTTTGTTTTTTGGTGTATAAGGGTTTGCCTTGGTCAAACCCTAGTTTGGTAATTAAACCTTGAAATGAAATTAAATCATAAATGGAAGGAATGATGAATGAACACTAGCTTGTTGCAACTCACCAAACCCTTTAATGGTTGCCTTTGGAGGATTGAAGTCTAACACATCACTCCAAAGATTAGATCTTGCATGAAATGGCTTGATTGGATGCTTTATTTGAAACTTGATTTGATGATTGAAAACTTGAAACCTACATCACAATGTTAGCTCCAAAAACATGCATGAATGCAAATAACTATGACTTGATGATCTTGATCTCAATTGTTGTAATAATTGACTGATAAATATACTCTTGAATGCTCTTAATAATAATCTTTACTCTTAGGATTGATCTCTTGAAATCTTAGATTGCTTAGCCTTTTTAATTTGATAAAAAGACCTTATATTTATAGGTAATTTTCTAATTTCCCAACAATTAAACATCAAAGGCCAACAATTGCAATTTAAATTTGAATCATAAATTTTTTTTGAAAACATATTAAAAAATGGGATCCTAAACTTAAGGAGGACCCATTCTCCCTTGGGCGAATGGGTCCTAGGCCCTAAACCTAGGACACACAATTTCCAAGATGTGTGATTTGATGTTTGCAATTGTTTAATGTAGATTAGCCTTTTGGAAAACAAAATAAATTAGGATTTTAAATGCATGATTGGGTCAATTAGAGGCTTAATTAAGTCCAATTAATTAAGGGGATGAAAACATAATGTGAAAATGTAAAGGAGTACATTTTCTGACACTACATATACTAACAATCTAGTAAATTTAAATTCCTAACATGAATTAACATCATGATTTTTAATTTTTAAATTGAAATAAATGAATTCACTATAATCCTTTACATAGATATCTGATAGACATACTTTTAACCAAATGGTGTTAAAATTTCTAATTTATAGATTGAAATAATTTATTGTTTATGTATAATTTAATCTTGATCTATTATTGAAATCATATAATTTATAATTTTTTTAATGAACTTAACTAAATACTTTCTAACTTAAAATTAATAAAAAGGTTAATCAAATCAAAATGATCATTGGAGGGGATTATTTCAAGAACATAGCTCCTATACTTAATGTAAATCCAATAGCATGACAAACAAGGTAATATATACCTAATAGTTCTAATGTGGACATGCTATTGATAATCTCAATGATATTGTCAAGGTAGGATTTAGGTTCTTTGATATAACATGTGGAACTAACAAGTTCAAATGTGTATGTAACTATATTAAAAATACAAGTAGGGTCCACTAAGTCACCACTAAACCCTAAACCCTAAACCCTACATTTAATCTTGATATATTATTGAACTCATATAATTTTTAATTTTTAATGAACTTAACTAAATATCTAACTTAAAATCAAGAAATAGGTTAACAAAATGAAAATGATCATTGGAGGGGATAATTTCAAGAGCATAGCTCCTCTACCTAATGTACAAACCCAATAGCATGAAAGGCAAGGTAATATGTACACATAATATTTCTAATATCGATGTGTTATTGGCATGTATCTCAATGATATTTTCAAGGTAGGATCTAGGTTCTTTCATCTAACATGTGGGACTAACAAGGTAAGTCCAATTGTGTACAAATATATTAAAAATACAAATAGGGTCTACTAAGTCACCACTAAACCCTAAACCCTACAAATATTTTAGGAGAATATTTTTTTGATAAATTAAGCAGCATTTTCAGGGTGTTGTACCCTTCACATAGAACCACAAGGGCCAATAGATTCCATAATCAAAAAGAAACAAAACAAAACACTAAACCAAAATAGACGTGGACTAACAGCACACAGACCAACAGCAGACCAGCAGCAGACTAGCTAGTGTTCTCCCAGTTCTTAGATAGAAGCTGAACCCCATCATCGCCGATCCACTCCTGGTGGTCTCCAGCCTTCTTCATCTCCATCTCATCTTTTAGGAGAATATGTTATTGATATGTATCTCAATGGTATTTTAGAGGAGGATGGTAATGAGATGGTATACCATTAATGAAATTTTATATATATAACCAAGAAAAGTAGATAAATTTAGGAGAGGGATATATTATGGATGTTATTAAGGTTCAATAAAAGAGGTGGAGTGGGTCTAGGTGAGGAAGATACCACCAAATCAACATAAACTAAATGGAAATTAAGTGATGGGGAAAGGGATTGGTGAAAATTTTAAAGTTGGAAATAAGGGTTTAGACAACAACAACTTATAATTTGTTAAATGATGAAATTAAGGTCCCATATACCTAGATTATATTATTATAGATAAATATTGAATAGATTTTAAGTGTTATAGGAATATATAAACCTAAATTTTCATGTCAATTTTGTTAGTTAACTAGTAATTGTTACCTAATTTTCACCTACGAGCTCAATTAGGCAGGGGAATCTGTGTTTCAGGTGTTCAGGAAGGCCAAATGGAGACATTGTTGTGCATGATTAAATCATACCCCTGATGCATTTCTCAAGGAGCTCAATTGGAAAGCCTCGCCTCAATCATTTTTGGCACAAAACCTATCAGAGAAAGAAGTCATTAAGACCTTCCTGTTGTCTTGCCGACTAGTAGTGCATCCTATGTGGTTGAATAAACCAGTCGCTAGGACTTTTGGGTCGCCAAGAGTTTTCATGTATCTCTCCGCTTGAAAAGGGTCATTCTGACAGTTGTTCATCGGGGAGCTCTCGGCATAAGGATTTTACCTTCGACATAAGGTCCTGCCGAATAAAGGAGGTCTGACCGAAGGAGTATAACTCTTGGTGTAATGTTAAGCTCGGGGAGATGTCTCAGCGACAAAGTGAATGTCTCGCTGAAAGGCTGTGAGTTTGGTGTGATGTCTTGCCAATGCCCAGTGGTCTCGCTAACGGAGGGTGCTTTCGCCATGAGCTCTTTCCACCCGCTATGAAGTCTTCCCAACTGGTGGGAGTCACGCCGAAAGTTGTTCAGAAGGCCGGAGTCGGGGAGAGTTGTTTTCCTTTGGGGAGATGTCCTACCGACAACCATAGGTCTCGGTGAAACAAAGGATCCCGGCGAAAGGTCTTGCCAACAGGCCAAGGTCTCGGCGATGGTAAAAAGGGCTTCACTATGAGGTCTCACCATCAGGGCGAGGTCTCACTAAAGTGAAGCGGTCTCGGCGAAGGAGACAAGCTCGACGTAAGGTCTCGCCAATAACAAAGAGGTCCCGCCGAGAAAGTTTGACATTGGCATAATGTCTGGCCATCAGAGTGATGTCCTGCCAAAAACTGGAGGTCTCAACGAAAGTTGTGAGCTTGATGAAAGGTCTCACTGACCAAGTGAGGTCTCCCCAACAAATGAAGGAGCTCAGGGAGAATGAGGGAGCTCGCTATAACGTCTCGCCAACACAGGGATGTCTCCCCGAAATAAGGTGAGCTATCGGCGAAGTAAAGCAAGCTCGCCGAGAGAGTTTAACATCAGTATATCATCTGGCCAACAAGGAAATGTCTTGCCGAAGAGGTTGCACTCACTGACAAAAGGTTCGGTCAGTGTAATGTCTCACCGACCAAAGGTGGTCTCGTCGACGGAGGAGCGCAGCGATATAATGATGGGGATTTTGCAAGAGGTATTCCCGACTTGCCAGTGTTTCACCAAAGAGTAAGAGCTCGGGGAGACGTCTCAGCGAAAGTGTTGCCTTTGGTGTAGTACCTCACCGACCAAGTAAAGTCTCCCTGACTAAAACAAAGAGAGCTCGATAAGAGTTCTCGCTGAAACAAGGTGGTCTCGAGGAGATGTCCTACCGATAGAGAAAGGTCTCGCTGAAGCAGAATGAACTCGAAGAATGAAGTGAGCTCGCCGAAGGATCTTGACTTTGGCATAGTGTCTGGCTGACCCGGGGTGGTCTCACCGAAGAATTGAAGAGCTCGGTGATAAGGTCTTGCCGACCCATGGGAGTCTTATCAAAAGGAATGATCAGAGCTTGGGGAGAGTGAAATGCGCTCGGAGAAAGGTCTCGCCGAGGGAATGAGGTCTCAACGATGGAAAGAGATATCGATATGACTCCTAAAGGCTTGCGATGAGGTCTTCCCGAGGGTGAAATGTCTTGCTGATGTTCTGGGTGACGGCCACTATGGATGTCAATATGACTTTTGGGCTCACTATGAACTCTGGCCGACCATCGTATGTCTTGTTGAATGTTGCTGCAAGGTCTAATCGCATCGAGGAGACACATATAGTGTCTCACCAACATGTGATTCTACCTGAAGGACCTCTGACCGTCTGAAGATCTATGTGGCTCAAATTCAACCAATCGAAGGAAGCTGAGGATGCACCATGAGTCGTGGCAGTTTGACCCCTGTGAAGAAGACTAACTAAGCAAATTCAACGTGGATTTTCTTTGAGCCTAGGAGCATTCAAAGCAGCTCGACAAGGAGGTTCGAAGGTGGACACGAAGACCAGGAAGTTAATGTTGTAGTTGCGAAAGATCAAGGAGGTCATTCCTAGAGCATTTCTTCACCGACATGGATATCAAGGACTCACTTGAATGCAGCATTAATTTCATTCAAAAATATCTAGGGTAGATCTTTCTGAAGACTGATATTTTTGTAAGCCCTGGGGGGCCGACACTCTTTTTGTATATATGGCATTTTTGCCTCTTTGTATGGGGGTTCGGATTATGCATTCTAAAGAGTTAGTGATTTTTCTCAAATCCTTTCTCAGTTGATGTATGCTTTGTAACTCATCTGGAATTCTGAATATAAAATACAGAGATTACCTTCGAAACCAGTGTTAGTGTTCATGCTACTTTCATTTTCTTCTAGATTGTGTGATTTTTTGAACTTTGTTTTCTCAATCTGCATTCAAACTTTAAAGTTGTGAAATTCAACTTTCCTTCTTAAAGTGCATATGCAGATTAAGCCTTTCAAGAAAGATGCATAAGTTCATGAAGTTCATGTTGAGTAAATAAAGTAACTATCATTAGTTTTCTCGTGTATGTTCATCTATTTTATTTCATGATTCTTGTCAGTTTGGTGCATCACCATAGTGTTAGTTTTATTTTTATGCATTCCTTCTCCCTTTCCCTTTACAGAATTAGTAGTTAGGTGACACCAAAGGAAGCCGGCCTTCTCCGGAGGTTGACCTCTGCCTATAAGTGACCCACAACTTTAGGGGTCTTCCCATGTTACACTGGATTGTTGAGTTTATATTACGCAGGGTGCAAATCCAGGTTGATAACAATAATCAAGCTTTATAGTAATCCCTATGTAGCCTTTTAAAATAGAATCTTACAAATGTGTAAGAGCTCAGACAAGTGCCTTATTCCACTTTTTTATAAGCTACCCAAGTATTATTATTATTATTATTATTATTTCTTAGTGTCTTGATGTACTAACTATTTAATATAGTCTCATTTAAATAAAGATGAAATATGTTCATGCAACTTAAGACATGTGTAGACAAGTTGTAAATTCCTTATAACACTTGCAAATAAGAACTTACTAGATATACACACATACAAGTGAGACATCTTTATAAACTATATTTAAATAGATTCACTCCTTAAATAAACTTATGTTATGATCTTATTCTTTATTTTATACATGCACTAGTATTGTAATGGGAGGCTATATTTTTGTAAATTAGAGCCTTGATCCTAACCATATGACAAAGTTGAGTTTTAAAGCCAAAAAATATATATATATATATATGTAATTCAAAAGAGCTACAACATAATATAGGAATGAATATTGTACAAGGACATGTTTTAAATTCACACATATAAGTTATAATTTGCATCTATCAATCACAACATCATAAATAAATATAGCATCACGCATTGAACATACTTTAGTAATCTATGTATAGGAAAAATATTTTATACTATGGTGAGGTTGAATAGAAGGGAGGTTGATAAGGTTATGGGCGAGGAATTGATGAAGGAAATGAAATATAAGGGATAAAATAGCTTCATCTATCAATGGTTACCCAATGAATGAAGGGAGAAGGCTAGGTATGCAAGATTATCATGTGCACACAACACCAAACAATGATAATATTCTCTTTAAGTCCATAATGGATTCAAATCCATAACTAGGTGTAGGCTCCTCGGTCTTTCTGATGAAATATTCATCAAAGAGTAACCATCTCAACACATGATCTTTATAAGTAAGAGATATCTTAGCCTCACCCAACTCTCCCTAGTATCCATGAGCATCCATAATCAATCCATGCCAACTTCAAATGTAGTCCTGCAAGATCATGAAGCTCCAAGAAAATGATTAATACTCAAAACCAAAGAGAACTAAACAAGACCACTGTAAAAGTTCCAATTATAGAATTAGGAACATAAACCGGACATCATGATCCAACATTCCTCATAGGAGATCATATGATTTGAATGAATATATCACGGTCTCAAGAGAACTTGTATCATGTCAAAACTCTTATCTAGAATCAAGAGTATAACATGACATAATAACAATCATACTCTAAACCAAAAAACACCATCTTCAAACATATGAATATAAACATCCATAATCAAATAATGAATCCACATCATTGTCAAATCTCCCACTAAACTGTGTAACCAAGCTCTCCAAGTATTGTGATAACCATCACCACACATCCTTTGTCAATAGAACCAAAGATGCCATTAAACTATCAATCCAATATGAATTCAGAATCCAAGAGCTCCTTATGACACTACAAACCATTGCAAAGGACATTCCATCTTCTAAGCAAAGATTATCCATGGCTCACTACACATTGCAACAACAATTTAGAACTAAAATATTGAAATAAAGAAGATATAACACATTATGTAACTACATAAAGCTCCCATTGAAAGTAATACCGAGTTATACATGAAATCATGACCAATATTATTGCCAACACTCTACTAAAAGTGAACAGAGCTTCTCATGCACCATAAAATAATACTATAAATTTAAATGAATAACTATATCAGGTACTCCTAATAAACTTTTCTCACTGCAATAAACATACCAATGTAATAATGGTGAAAAAAATATAGCCTATTAAAAAAAATCCATATCTAATTTTTTTTACAAAATCTACACATATGTAACATCTCAAAGGGGAAATACATAATCAATGCTCCAATATCAAATAACTAAAAAATAGATTCAACCCCACATTAGTAATATGTAGAATAGAATCAATCAATGACATTGGCTAAATTCCTAACAACTCTACTCTACAACTACAACTGGGCATGCTTTTCCTTTTCAAATTTTTGAAGTCTGGTGAGTCATCTTGGAGGGGGCCCCATCAGGGCTTCCCCACCCATGAATAATGCTCCTTTATAGAATGGCATGACTTCTCCTTCTAGGGGAAATAAAAGTGTGCCTGGTACTTCACATGTTTTGTCACCTAGGGGTTTGAAAAATTATGTTTCTTCTCTTGGAGGTAAGGATTTTCTACTCACAGGTGACAACTCTGCATCCTATGTGGAAAAGCTAGTTGGAGAAAAGGTTTCAACCAAGGCAACTTAGGACTCCTTGTCAGTATTTTGTACTATTGAGGGGGATGAAGTGGATGTCCTAGATGCAATCTTAAATGATACCTTGGAGGGTTTGAAGCTATCCTTGGTTGGGAAGTTTTTTGCTGGCCAACCCAATATTGATCAGGTACACAAGTGGGCCACTGACACTTGGAATCTCAAGGGAAGTGTTTTTGTTAGTGCAATGCCTAAAGGCCTTTTTTTATTTACCTTTGATATCCTTGAAGATATGTTAAAGGTTCTCATGGGTGGACCATGGGCCTTTGATAGAAGCTTTAAGAATACCTTGTCATTATGTAAGTGGAAACTAGGGTTTGATGCCTCTACAGATTTGGGGAAAGTTGCCCCTACGTCAGAATCCTTGGGTTGCCACCGGAATTCTGGCACTAGAATGTTTTTAAGGGGATTGTTGATTCTTTTGGCAGCCTAGTCATGGTGGACAAAGTCACTCTTCTAAAATCTCATATGGTTTATGCTAGACTATGTATAAATGTGGTAGTTAACACAGTTCTACCCACCTTTGTGACTCTAAAATCAAATTTTGGAAGATGCGTTCAACCATTAGAATATGAAAGAGCAATGATGTTTTTCCAAGGGTGCAATAAGTTTGGGAATTTACAGGATGCTTGCAATAAAGCACCTCTAGAATCAAAGATGCTGCAAATTGAAACAAAACATAATTATCCTCTAAAGAATGTGAATCCTATTAACATAATAAAGGAGCAGGGAACCCCAATACCGAATAAAGACTTGATGCTCTCAGAAAAGGTCATCCCCCCTCCTCAAGCACAAGAAGAGGAGAACCTAGGCGCAAAAGAGGAAGCTCAAAGGAGAATTTGGAAGGGATGTTTGTGGGGGAATCAACTAATGTGCTTTCCTCCCAACCTTCAATGGAGAAACTTTTTGAACAAGGCAAAGGAATGGAGGAATATATGAACTCCTCACCTAAAGACCGGAGGGTAGGAGAATAGCAAGGTGAGCTACTAGAAGAAGGAGAGATTGTTAGCCAAGTGGAAATGCTACTAACCCCTTCCTCTGAAGCCCTAATAACAAACATAAATATGGGGGAG
The DNA here is from genome assembly GCA_007258455.2 of Sequoia sempervirens. Taxonomy (NCBI): domain Eukaryota; kingdom Viridiplantae; phylum Streptophyta; class Pinopsida; order Cupressales; family Cupressaceae; genus Sequoia; species Sequoia sempervirens. Next base: position 3,245,547 of record VDFB02270651.1, on the reverse strand, counting down.
GATAACAACACCAGAAGGTAAAAATGAGAAGGATTGGATAAATACTAAGTCAAGGAAAAAGAAAAAACCAGATGTAGGAGGAAACAATAAAGTGCGTAGACCGCGGTTCAAAGAATCAAGAAACAAAGAAACAACAAAAATGTGGCAGTTGGTAAGCAGAGAACTCTTGATTCTTTGGCAGGGAATAAACCAAAGAAGAAGTAAGGGAGTTCTCTCTCCCACCCTAAGCAGTACTGGACCAATACTGCTTTTCTTTTTTTTGTGATAATGCATATTCTGTCTTGGAATATCAGGGGACTTAATGGCTCCTATAAACAACATGTGCTAAAGGCTTGTTTAGCTAAAGTAAAACCAGATATCTTATTGATCCAGGAAATGAAAATGAAAAAGGAGAGCTTTGAGAAAGTGCTAAAAGGGCTTTGGCCTAGAGCAGGTTTTGAAGTTAGTGATGCGGAGGGTGCATCAGGAGGGATTGCTACATGCTGGAATTCTTCTAGGTTTACTAGAAGATTGAAAGTGCAAAAAAAAAATAGTCTCTTAATTAGTTTGGAAGATAGGGATACCTTGATCAACTGGAATATGGTCAATATTTATGGCCCCAATTCAAGATTAGATAGGCTTGATCTTTGGAATATGCTGGAAGGAATTATCACTAATAGTAAAGATGAGCTATGGATGTTAGGAGGAGACTTCAACTCCCCATTATACCCATCAAAACAAGTGGAGGCTTAACTGATTTCTTTGATAGCATGATGGATCTTTCAGGGTTCCTTAACTCAGTTGGGTTAATGCATATTCCTCTAATTGGGTCTCTCTTTACTTGGTCCAATAGAAGATAGGGTAATCATTTGATACAAGCTAAACTAGACAGATTTTTTATCTCCTCTAACTCAAAAATATTCAAAAATCTCTCCCTTACTGCTTGTCCAAGAACAGGGTTTGATCATAGTGCTCTCCTTTTGGAATGGGATGATAAAATGACTAAGAGGCCTTATCCCTTCAAATAAAAAATAATGTGGTCACTCCATCCAGACTTCAAATCTTTAATTGAGGAGTGGTGGAATTTACCTTGCGATGGCACTCCAATGTTTAGACTAACTCAAAAACTAAAAAGGGTCAAAGAAAAAGTAAAGGGATGGAACAAGTACATGTTTGGGAATATCTTTACTATTAAGAAAGACTTAAACCTAAAAATTAAGGAGATCCAAGACCTAATAGAGGTTGGAATTATTGATGAGGAGATTTGTACCAAAGAGAGGGAGCTGAGAGTACAATATTATAAAATAAACAAAAAAAAAAAATCTTCTGGAAACAGAAATCTTGAATCCAATGGTTAAGTGAAGGAGATAGAAACACTAAGTTTTTTCATCAATCTACTTTGAAGCATAGAGGAAGAAATAGGATCAGATTTCTAATCACCTCCAATGGGACAAGACTTGAGTGTGAAGAGGACATAGCTAGGGACGTTGTTTCCTTCTTTTCAAATCTCCTGAATTGCCTAAAATTGATATCTCTGAACTGGATGAATTTCTAACAGTCATTCCCAAGGTGATCACGGATCAAGATTTAAAATATTTATCCAAGGTTGTTTCTATGAATGAAGTAAAGGAGGTTGTCTTCTCATTTGGTTCTTTTAAAGCACCAGGCCTGAATGGATTCCCCCCAAGCTTCTTCTAGGTTTATTGGGGCGTTGTCTCTCTAGACCTATTCAATGTGGTGAGGGATTTCTTTAGATCAAGAAGGCTCTTAAATCAGATGAATACTACCTTTATTGCCTTAATTCCCAAATCTACTAATGTTGCTTCTGTGAATGACTATAGACCAATAAGTTTGTGTAACAGTACTTATAAGATTTGTTCTAAAATCATGGTTAACAAGTTGAAATTAGTCTTGAATAAAATAATTGTTGTTAATCAAAAGGGATTTGTTAAAGGAAGGAAAATATTGGATGTAGCAATTTATACCCATGAGGTGTTGCACTTTATGGACCACAGTAAGAAATAGGGTATGGTTTTGAAACTAGATATCTCTAAAGCATATGATCGAGTTTCTTGGAACTTCCTTTTCATTGTTCTTGAAAAAATTGGCTTTAATGGTAAATTCCTAAGTTTGATTAGAACCTATGTTACTACCCCGAAGTACTCAGTCTTGGCGAATGGGGTTGCTCAAGGTGTTTTCTCTTCAAGAAGGGGTATGAGATTGGGGGGCCCATTATCACCTTACTTGTTTGTCATTGTTGATAAAGCTTTAGGGTGCAATATATAGAAAATTTTGGCTAATAAAACCTTAAAAGGCCTTTGTGTTGCATCCTCTTTACCCCTTGCCTCACATCAACAATTTTTTGATGACACTATTATTATGGGCGAAGCTTCTATTGTTGAAGCAAAGTAATGGAAAGCTATTCTTGATAAATATGATAAACTCTCAGTCCAATTCATAAATTATCAGAAAAGCAAAATCTACTTCTTTAATACCAACCAGAAAATTCAAAAGAAACTAGTTGGCTGGAAGGGTAAATTGTTGAGTTTTGCTGGCAAGATTCAGCTCTTAAAGGCTTCTCTTCATAATATACCTATTTATTACCTTTCTATATTCAATATCCTTGCCTACATAGCAAAAAAAATTGAATCAATCCAAAGGAGATGCTTATGGTCAGGTGTGGAAGAAAGGAAAAGAATGGCTCTTGTTGGGTGGGAAATTGTGTGTACCCCAAAAAGGGAAGGAAGTCTAGGGATTTACATATTAAAAAAGTTCAATAAAGCCCTAGTGGCTAAAATGGGGTGGTTTCTATTGGAAGGGGGAAAAAATTGGTTATAGATCATTTGGGCCAAATACTTAAACAATAAAGAAGCTAGCTATTTTCTCATGAAGAAGGAGCTACCCTATGGATTTGTCTTTTGGAACAATTTGCTAAAAAATAGAGGAATCTTGCATAGAGGAGTAAAATTAAGGGTTGGAAATGGGTTGAGCATAGATTTTTGGGAGGATGTTTGGTCCACCAATTCCCCTTTATCAACTACTAAAGACCTCCAACAAATCAAAATAAATTTAAAAAGAGGTATTGGTAAGAAGATCTCTAGATACTTAGACTGGGAAGGACTGAGACCCATATGGATTGAATTTAAAGAGTATTTGAGTAATTTTGTTCTAAGAGGTGGAAGACAACCAAATTAGGATGTTGTGTTGGACCTACTAAAGAATCATATTGGAAGCCCATACCTCTTTTCAAGAAATAGGATGGATGAATGGATCTAGACCAAAAAATGCTATAGGAAGGTTCTCTGTCAAGTCAGCCTATTAGGCTATGGATCAGCGACCTATCAATCGAGGGGAATTTAATTAGATCAAGGTGTGGAGAAAAAACTTAATCTGAAAATTAACTATTTTTGGTGGATAGTTATACATGGTAAAATTCTGACTATGGATAATCCTAAGAAAAGGGGTTGGTACTTGGTAAATAGATGTTAAATTTGCAATAAAGATGAAGAAAGTATTATGCATTTTTTCTTTCAATGCCCCTATGCTCAAGAGGTCTGGACCTTTTTTCTTAAGACTCTTAAGATTGGTTGGGTCTTCCCTACCTATATTAAAATGTTTATTCAAGGATGGAGCTTTAGCCCCTACTTCTATAATATAATTCTTGATTTATGGGGACAAGTTCCCTCATTTTTGGTCTAGGGCCTATGGAAAGAAAGAAACAATAGGGTTTTTAGGGATACAACTAAGAGTAGTAAGGACCTATGTATGATTATAAGGAGACAGATTCAAGAAAATGTTGATAGTTGTAAGTACACCCAGGCTAAGAAAGGGCCTACCTATCAGGAGTTAAGAATAAAGTAGCAGTGGGGGATCTCCCATGACTTGAATAATGTGAATTGGATAAAACAGATTATAAGAAAAAGTACTATTTGGATTCCCCCTGATCCTAGATGAGTGAAATGTAATTTCAATGGTTACTCAAAAGGGAATCCAGGAGAAGCTAGAGTTGGAGGAGTGGTTAGGGATGAAAGTGACATCTATGTGGTGGGATACAACAAAGGTCTTGGAACAACAACAAACAATTTTGCTAAAGCGTATGTTGTTTGGGTTGGAATTGGTTACCTTAGAGATAATGGGTATAGAAAGGTGATTGTTGAAGGTGACTCCAAAATTATTATTGACTATCTTAACAGCAATGCTAAAGCACCCTGGGAAATAAAGGATCTCTTGGATGACTATAAAAACATGTTATATTTCGTCCAATAATATAAAATTCTTCATACTTTTAGGGAGGGTAATAAAGCTGTGGATCCTTTGGCTAACTTTGGTGTGAGATAGGAAGCTTTAAAGTTATGGGAATTTTCCAACCTATCCAATCAAATAAAAGAAGTTTTTGCCTAGGACAAATTAAGAATGAAGGATAAATCTGATGCTTGGATTAATGATGGTTGGAGTAGCTATAATTAAAAAGGGTGGCAACCCTAGGGATCTAACTATAATAGGGGATCCTTGCTGGCACTCAGGCTTGCTGACAAGATGGATGGAGTGGCACGAGGAAAAAGGTACACCAAATCCCAAAGTAATAATAGGAATGAAAGGGAAAGGATAGTCTATTTGGCATGGCTTGTGCCTTGAAAGGAAGAATTTAAATGGGCAAATAATGAATGCTCTATGCAATGATAAAAAAACTAAAGGATGATTTTGGAAAAGATAGATCGACATGTGCAAGTGACGACGATAAGATTGGGAATAAAATAAACTTAATTATCACTAGGAAGGGTGGTGAAGCTATCATATTTAATTATGATGGGATTTGTAAAGGTGATAACTAGTGTTGTTTCAATTTCAAACATTCAAATAATAGTTTAGTGCCACTATATCCTCAAATGAAAAACCACAAGGTCACCATTAATACAATTTTTTTTGAATTTTTAGTTTCCATAGTCGAGAACAAAGAAGGGCACAGTAAAGAGTGTCTCCTCCTTTCAAAAAACAACCTCTGTGAAGAGACCGGTATGGGTGGCCCAAGGAAGCGAACAAAACCATGCAAGTATGATTCGTTGTGAAAAAATGCAGAGCTATGGGGCCTGTTCGAGAGAGTTGGTTTCACTCCTTACTTCACATCCATGTAAGGGTATAATGAGAAGTTGGGCTACAAGTTTTCCAATGCCTGGAAGGACGACGAAGTCAAAATGGGTCTTCTCCATTTCAAAGTGGATGCAAAGCTTATTACAAAGGCAATGAGACTTGCCTACGAAGGAAAGAAGGTAGCAAAGGTAATCAATGGAAAATACCAAGACTGTATTGTGAAATTTTTTGAGGATAAGGAGAAGGTTGAGTGATTCTAGAATGGCTATTCTAGGATTTTACTCCCTCCCCCGTACCACAATGTGTGTTTCTTTATCATGAAGTATTTTACCCTTGAGGGTCATTTCCATTCTATGCATGGTTACCACTTCCCTATCCTTAACCATATTTGTCATCTCGAAAAGATAAATCTTCCTTTTTTTTGTTCTCTTCCCTGAGCCAGAGCCTTACCAATGGGGAAAATCTACTGTTACACCAAGGCTTAATTAGAGCTATTTACAAATATGTGTTGGCTATGTCTCCTCAAAGAAATTTTCCCCTTAAGTTGATTGAAAACCCTACCCCTAAGAGCTCTATGAAAATTGAACTCATTGAGAGTCACCCTCATACCCCTACTAAAACTCCCATTAAAAATTCGCCTAACCCTGAGGACCCTCTATGGTCCGATCTCCTAAAATTCACTCCTAAAAAAAGGAGTGTTTCCTTCATCGACTCTGTTGAGAATAAAAAAAGGAAGTTGCTTATCCAGACATTAGGGAAGGAATCCAACACTATTACAATTCTGGATGATAATGAGAACCCTGAGTGCTCAACACCGGTTGGTAGAAGGTCTACAAGGCTTGCTATGGCTACTTCTAAAGGGTCTGACAACAACAAAAATTCTAAGGATTCAAAGGAAAAAATTGCTTTTGGTTTGTAGGAAAGTCAAGGAAAAAAGATGGTGAAGGAAGACAGGGATTCCTTTACGAAGGAAATCTCAGATAGTTTGGGAGGAGAGTCTGTTGAGGAGGAAGATTTTGAGTAGAAGGAGGAGGATGGTTCTGACAATGAGGAAGTGGAAGGGGATTCACAACAAGAGAAAATTCATGAGGGGATGGAGGAAAATTTTAATGCAATAAATGATCAAGAGGTGATGGAAAAAAAACACTATGAGGAAGAGAAGATAGATGGAGTTGATAATGTTAAAATCAAGAGGATGAAGGAGAGATTAGAATGGTTGGAAAAGATGACACAAGAGGAGGATAAGGAAAGAAGATTCCAAACTCTTGAAAAAGTTGTGAAGAGTCTTTGCAGGGTGGTGGATGCGATAATGAAGAAGGCTATTATGGCTACGGTTTTGGATCAAGGAAAAATCAAGAAGCAGTAAAAGAGAAAGCCAATGAACGAGATTGCTAACTTATCGGGCAAGATGGAGCCTAAAGAGAAAGTGGAAGACATTGTCGATGACTTGCTTAAAGCCTGGACTCTGATCGAGGATGCTTAATCCTTGGTCATTGTTTTTCTTTTTTTCTTATTCTTCTATGGTTTATTCTGGTGCTACTCTTGGCGGTACTATTACTGGTGTTGGCCTTTGGTGCCTAGACTATCACACTTTTAGTTATATTTGTTAGTATTTCTAGTTTATGCATGGACATTACTTTAAGTATTAATTGTTATTATCGGTTTAAGTGTTGGGATCTAAATATGGATAGTATGTATCCTTTTGATATTTCTGATAGAGATGAAATGTTTGATCCTGAGGGAATTGGTTAAGATTTTTGATGGGGGGCTGGGGAAGCTTTTCTAGTTGGCTTCCTCTTATTGTTGTTTTGACTGGCTGTTGTTCTCTATTTTGTTGTACTTTTTTGTAAGGTTTGTGGCCCTTTCCTTGCTTAATCAATCAAAAACATGTAGAATAGAGATAATCAGGTATAACATGTAGATTTCCAAGACTCAAACACCAAGATCAATGCTAGACCTGATTTTTCAAACAAATCCACATAGGAGTAACTATAGATCAATAAAAACCCTCCAAATAACCATGCAAACCTATAACTGTCTTCATCCAAAACACCCTAAATATAGTCTCATCACATGTATACATACCACATATTTTATTTAACATGTAGAACATGCAAAACCATCTCTGTAAATTTAAAATCTGTTTAAACATCCAAACATTCACATTGAACATGTCATCTGAATAATAGAATAAGCACATATCGACAAACCCATAGTTGAAATCAAGAGTAAACTATAACATAATAGGAAAGCCAAGTTTTCCAAGAGATTATAACATATGGAATATATCATCTCCATAACTCACAAATATATTAGTGGCTTATCTTCTAGTGCTTTCATGTAACCAAGGGTTAAAACCATGAAGCCAACATAAGCACTCCATTTTGTAGTCCAAATTGAGGGTGTTTCTCCATGTGACTAGGATGTCTCTACCCATCCAACATGAACACCTTCTCATTGCACATGACCACAAGGTAAAGGAATAAGACCACCAAATAAGAGGATACACACATTGTCAAACAAGAGCTCCAAGTTACCAAAACATAACCAAGTCCATAAAGATCCATAATCATGAGCTTCCAATTCCCAAAACATATCACATTGACAATATCCATGGCTTCCAATCTCACAAATCTTAAGAACAAATTTAACTCAGAATATTCATTGTAGCCCCACAGGCCTTCCAACAACCTCCAATTCCTTCTAATAAATTCCTGCAAGCTTTCCATGCTAAGAAATCAGAAATAAGGAATACCCAAAACCTAGTTAACCTTCAACTCTAATACTAAAATGATGAGAAATAAATAGGATCTAATAGCATTTGTTGGTAAATTCAATCTCTATCCAAATATTAAATCAATGGATGAGATACAAGGATTGGACTACAACAACATAAAAATTTGAAACTTATATTCAAATTTAAAAATTAAGTTTCCTTAATATGGAATTACCATGATTAGATCAATATTCTTTATGATGCCAAAAATCAGCCAACATAACATGCTTCTAAACACTACCTTATGTGAAATTATAATAACAATATATAAATAATAGTTCATCACCATAAGATAATAGAAATGAGGCAGAAATTAGCGACACAAGAACATCACATAACACAAGATTTACATGGAGAAACCCTTGTGGGAAAAAACCCCACCAAGAAGAGAGGCCAAGTATGCATTATCTTCAAATAAATGAGATTACAATACAACTAGTTACATTCTCCTCTTTTCCTCCAACATGGAAGCACCTATGTACTTGTGAACAACCTCCTTATGCCTCAAATTTTCCTTGTTCCTATAGAGTAACACTACATTCAACTATTCCTCCTTATTTCTACACCTAAAGAGTTGATTTTATAGACTTGTAAAGAGGTCTAATGCACCAAACATGGCACCCAAAGATGACCCTTCATTCCAAATTTCCCCAACCATTGGAATACCTCCTTGGAATGTGAAAGGACACCAATTTTGGCTCCAATAATTTCCCTCCAACTTGGACACCCAAACTTGGAAAATAAACATCACATTAAATGCAATAAATGATGGAATACCAAGAGACACTTGTTTCCTCTTTCCAAGAACTCGCTTGGAGAATACCAATAGTCACTCATTTGTATTTTTACTTATCAATTATTATCCCATTATAGGTGCCTACCTATGGGGAAAAAAATATTAAATATTTATATTCACAAGTCACCTTTATTGATGTTAGTTGAAACCATCACCCATTATGAATAATTACAAATAATGGTGATAATTAATATTACAAAATATTTCCCCAATTCACCCTAAGTGCTTAGGGGAAATTTACAAGGATGTTGGAACCATGCAACATGTCATAGGATTTACAAGGTAGATGGAGCCTTAATCCTAATAGTTTGAAGATTCCAACAACTTGTTACCATTGAGGACTCTTGGATTCTTTAGTTGAGGTGTCAATTATGATTCATTAGTTTTATAGGTGGTCCTTGGTTTAGAGTATGGATGTTATTATGCCATGGTCGAATCTTGATTACCAATTAGAGTCTTGGAAAAATGCAAGTGTTAATTGGGAGTAAATATGTTGACAAATGATCTTTTTAAGGGAGGTAAATCGTGATGTCATGTGGAGTTCCTAATTATGTATTTGGAACTTTGGTAATGACTTGAGATAGTCTTCTAGTATCGAGTACACCAATTTTTCTTTAGGATCTTGTGGGAATTAAAATGATGTAATTGGAGTTCAATTGGTATGAGAGGGTTAATTTGGGGCTCATTAATGCTAGATAGAATTAGGCGAGGCTGGAGATCTCTAGAACTTAGCTATTATTTGTTGACATGGTTCCTCTTGATGAGGTTTAGATAGGAAGACTATGGATTTTACAGCTAGAGATGGGCATGGGAGTTGAGGAGTTTGTTCATTCTTTAGATTTTATGATTAATTGATGTTTAATGCATAGAGTAATCTACTCTTGGTACTACCAATGGTGAATGATCTAATAGGTATTACCCACTTGGTTTTTCAAGTGCATTATTTCTTTGTGTCTTGTCCTCTCATGTGTTCTTAGAGTCTTGAGCTATGAATGTTAGTTGTAAGGAACTTTTTAAGGAGTATTTGCATGGTTATTATTTATTATATCCTTGTGTTTGGATCTTGATTTGCAGTTTCAACTTGAAGTCAATATGTTTTGAAGAGTATACCAGATGGTTAATAACTTTGAGCATGTTCCCTTGTTAAAGGAATGGATGTTTTGTTTGATCTTCCTTCAATTGATAGGATTACATCCTAGCTAGTTTATTGATATATTGGTATGGTTGACCTTGGTTTGAATAGTTGGATGTTGAGGAGTCTTTCATGTTTGAAGTTTTCGAAAGGAGGTCTTACTTATCACAACTTTAGCACATTGATGATTGTTGTTGTCAATCAGGATTGCACCCTAGCTAAGTTTGACTTAACCTTCTTGTTGAAACATGGAAACGTTCTCAAGTTGTGGGTAACTCATGATGAGAATGAATCTCCAGAGAGGGTCGGTTCCCCTGGTAGATCACCTAAACTAACAGATTTTTCTGAGCAAAAGGATAGAAGGATAACTTGAAATGAAATCCTAAAACCTAATGTGTGATGCACCAGAACTTATAAGATTATTCATTAACTTGACTCACAATCAGCTCTTAAAGCATTAACATTCACAACCTCAAAGGAAACATACAACACGAAAGTGATTTTCATGAAGGTTCGAAAAAAACACAACATGCAACCTGTATTATATCAAATTTCTGCACCACAATTGCAACAACGAGACATAAAAAGGATTCAATATTTGAAATCACAATGATAACATCAAATCACTATTGCAAAATGAGATAGAAAAAATGAGATAGGAATGCTCTGTTGCTTTCATTGAACTGAAAGGAGTATCAAAGCATCAAGAACTGAGTACAAATATGAAGCTTACAAAGCTCTCTACAAATGGTCAAGAGAGTAAGAAGAAAATCTAAATTTGAACTCTAATGATAAAAAAACTAATTTTTTCTCCAATATATGCCTCCAAAGTGACTCCAAGAGTGAGAATGGAAAAATATTAGTGATCTGCTCTTCAAAATAGCGACTCCAGTGTGATTTTCAAGCAAGAGCAAAAAACCTCCAAAATAGGGCCCCAAGTGTCTCCAAACTAAATGAAAAAGATGGAAAGATTCCCTCCCAAGAGGGTTGACCCAAAAAGGACTCAAAAGCATTCAAATATGACTGAAAATCAGGAAAGACAGCTTGAGTTGATGCAAAAAAAAATCTATTTTGCACAAAAGAGACTAAAATTGTAATAAGAAAGTTTCCAAGGGGACTCAATGCATTTCCTCTGATTTTACTACATTTAAATAACAAATACTAAGGTAATTTATAGAATATTACCTTAATTTGTTTTACAATATCTGCAGTTTTGATTTTACAAAATAGAAAGGCTCGAAAGACTTGAGTCTTGACTTGATTTTTTACAACTTTACAAAACACATAGAAGGCACATATGTTTTTGACTCAAATTTGCAAAGTGTATAATCTCTCCCTTTGATATTTGATTTTCTTCAAAAAAAAATGAAAACTAAGGCACAATAAGGTATTCAAAGATTAGACATTTGATTTTTCATAAAATAATTAAATATCATCAAAGGCATGGCCTATATGATTTTCTAAAAAATCACAAAAATTCTAAAGGTATAAGAGCTCGACCTAGGAATGAAGGGTTGAAGTATTAATCAAGGCATGATATTTTTTAAATCAAAGAGGAAAATGAAGGTCGACTTAGGGAAACAAAGAAAACCCTAACACAAAACCAACAAGCTCCACATTTTTCTCATTCATTTTCACTTTGATTTTATCTCTACTAGAAAAGTAGGTGTCGCCACCATGAGACTAGGGTTTGAGCTTGAACTTGTCATTTTTATGTTGCTTATGTGAGATTCCCATGGAGATTCTTGCAGGAAAATGTGTGGTAAGTCTTTCTTTGTCACAAATTTGAACAACGACCTCCATTTTGAAAACATTTCTTGGCTTTTCAACCGTGGCTTACCATAATTTTTCGGATGCATTTTCTTTTTTTACATTTTGTTGATATCTTCTTCACTTGAAGCCGCCACGAATGGTATTATTTCAAGCTCTCAGAAGAATTGAATGCGGGTTTTTGGATGTATTTTCTCCACAAAAAGAACTGAGGTAAGTCTTATGCCTTTTGTACTTTCCATTCTTCTTTCAATTTCTGCAAAATATGCTCGATTCAAGCTCATTTAGTGCAAAATGATGGAAATGTTTGTTTCTTTGTACATTTTGTACCCATTTGTGATGAAATTTTTTTTGGGTTTTATTAAAATGAAGAGCTCTCTATATATCATGTCCACGGCCTTCCTATTTTATGGGTGATACAAAACCCTCTTGGTTCAGCCCCTATAAGACATCGTTTACACTTCTATGGTTGCGACTTCACAACCCTTGAGTTTTTTTTCCTTATTTTGTATGTGTGCAAACACTCCTTCATATAAAAACCCTTATGGGGTTCAACCACTTGTAGAAATAATGAGAACCTTCAGGCCACGACCTCCTCATTTCTGGGTATTCATTACACTCAAACAAACTCAAGGGTTTCCTCATTTTATGTACTTAGTGATTTTTGCATTCAAATTTTTAGGAACAAAATGGATTTAAAACCCTTGGTCATGGCTTCTTATTCTCTGGAAATCAATAATGAAAAATTTGGCTCGGCCTCACCATAAATTTGGCTCGGGCTCAGTTTGTTTCTTTTGAGAAATGCATTTTTGCTTCTAAATGTGATAGAAAGAAGAGAATATCATTTGCTTTTCTGAAAGAAACAAAAAGGATCTTGTACTCCATCCTGGGTTTGTCTTCTTGAAGCACATTCTTTCTCCAAAACCCTTCATGGCTTCCATTGTATTTTGCATTTTTATCATGCTGAGCCTTTGATGATGAAACAAGCATCTTTGTTTATGTTAAGGTAGCTTGCACTTACAGGTTTGCATTCACTATTAGATTGCTTAGCAGAGTCTCCTCTTTCCAACTCATTATCACCATCCAAGCACTTGTAAACCTTGTTTTTCCAAAAGCATCAAACATATAGTTTGCAAACCCTCTTTTATGAATATTCTTTTCAAAGCATTAAATCATGTCACAATGTTGAAATAAAGGCCTCAATATTGTGCTTTTATTTTGCTTCAAAGATTATGTTGTCCTTTAGGCAAAGCCATTATCTCCTTCTAATTTCTTGCATACATAGATTTATGATGATCCTCCTACAAGCATAGATGTCACTGATGATTCCTTTGTCCTCTATGTCATGACTTTATCAATTCTTCCTATTGCTTTTTTCTCACTCCCTTATCACGATACACTCGTTAATGCTCTTTTATTTCCTAGTGAGCACTATTACCGAGCATTGTTCACCATTCCACACTTATCTTGCACAATAGTAAGGTAGGTCTACCTTTATCTTTGCTGCCCCACTATGGATACATTATTTGTCAACCTTCCTTGATCTTTGGTGGCTTGTACCTTCGAGGTATGCACTTTCAGTAACATAACATCAACAAGCATAATGTATGGCAGCAATGGAATATAAAACATGATGACAACACCATTCTATGAAACTAAACAAGGACATCATGAAATATTTATATGCAAACAAAAATATTAATGAGGAAATGGTGCACCTATTCTGATTTGCATATTACTTAGGCATCTTATGAGTCCATTTTTCATTTGTGATCTTCACTTCATTACACTTTTGAATTGATCGCCATGAATGAACAATGAATTGGTTACTCTTGTTGTCGCTTTATGAAATACTCCTTCAATTGAAAATACTTTGATTTGAGCAATATGTATGTGTATTCCTATCACATTCCCCTCTTGAAATTTAGGGGCAGCATGTTGGGCTCAACCCTTGTGGGAGCCAATTTTTGCACCACATGCTATGATGTCAACATAAATGAATTAGCAACAAGATTTCACCTATACCTACATAGTGAACAAACATGTTAGATAAAAACAATGAAGCTTAATGTTCTTATAATATTTGATTTTCAAGCTCTCTTGCATATAATTATGATATTTTCTTAATTGACTTAAAGCATCATATGCATATGCTATATTTCTATTGATAGGGCACATAATGAGATTCATATCTAGAGCTCCAACAAACTCTCTTATCATGATGCAGGTTCATTTGAAGATTAGGAGCAAAGGGGAGTAGGAAACAATGAAGACCAACACAAGACTTTAACCAAACAATGATGGATATGTTTTTTCTTATATGCTCTTTTCACTACTTCCATCTTCAAATGTATAGGATATTTCTATTTTGCTTTAGTTCAGCTACTCCCACAACTTGTGTGGGATATTTGATTACTCCTTTCTTTCCAATGAATCGAAGAGCAACACTTATGCAGTCTTGTGTATATTTCATTACAAAATGAATGAACATTACATAAATGAATGCAAGCAATATTGTAATTTATGTATTCTATTTTATGTTACAAAGCATTGAATGACAAAACTGAATTCTTTCTTTTAGCACCTTTCTATTGTAACACATTGCACAATAAAAACTAAATTCTCTCTTTTAAACTTTCATTGGAAATGGTTAAGCATGGAAGAAATATATTATAATACTCTTCACCTTTAAATGTAAATAAACTGCTTTAGCTCTACCAAATTGAGCTATAGGTGAAATTTTGGTAACATTTCTGGTGATTTCTGCTGAATGCTTGCCTGCTAAGCATATAGGCCAGTTTCCTTAAACAATTCATTGGGCATGGAGTCAAATCCTCCCCTTCTCAAACTCAGAAAAATATTGAAACTCAACTGCAAATAACTCTAAACAGTTACAAAAAACCAAACTGAAAGCAAACTAAAAGGCCCTGGTGGCCAACAAACATGTGCAACAACACTTAGGGAAAGAAACAGAATTGAAAGAAGTGTGCCTTAAGCACTTATTAGCAGAAAACACTAACCTAACCTACTAATTGAGGAAAAGGTTGCCTAAAAAATCCATTAACCGGTTCAAGAAAGTAGCTGCCCCTTCTATGCAATCTGCAACACACTATAAGCTTGTGGATCAACCAACAGAGATGGAGAAAGATCAAATATTCAACAAACTATTGCAACATATTTCATAGAAGGACAATGTAATCACTTACCCACCTATCTTTATTGGGGAACCAGTGGTGATTAAGTGAACAAGTGGACCGGTTGTGCTCAAATTGATACCTTCTTTGATGCTATAGATCAGTATTGTCATGGGGATGCTCTTTATTGTTGGCTTCCAACCAAGCTAAATTCCTAATAGGACATCCCCTTGAAGGCTTTGGACTAGAGAGAAAACAATTCAAGTGATTAGAAGCAATAACATCACCTTCACTTTGCATGATAACTTGTCATGTTGATCCCTCTCCATGGTTGATGGACCATCCTCCTCTAACAAACCTTTAACTGAAACATCAGCCTCGAGATCCTTTGTACAACAGAAAGGAAGCTCCTCAAACCAGCCAAGATCAGCTTCATGAGAAGTTTATTGACATTTGGCCTCTTCTTCAAAAGGCTTTAGCTGCATGCCTTCATTGTTGTCCTTAAATTGATTAGTCCCATCTTGTTCCACTGCAAATAGGGCATGTTCATAAAATTGTTTTACTTTGTTGCCCTCATCATCCACTCGATTGTCACAAGAATTCAATGGACTAGCAAGCTCTCTACATGTTGAACAACTAGGATCTTGACAATCAAGAATTGAATTGGCTTGGAAAGACTGATTCTTTTCAATCAGTTTACTTAATTTCTCTTTAAGGGAAGCTACCTCCAATGTATTTATGTTAGCTTCTCCTTTGTCAATTGACTCTTCAACCATCACCCCTTTTTTCTCTATCTAAAACATGCCTTCAATCTCTTGATTATGCTCCATTTCAAGCATGTTATCATGCATACCACATTCTTGAACCTCCACAGCAACACTGCCCTCACTCATTTGTCTACAAACCAACTCTCTATCAATGTGATTTTTGTGCTCTTGCTGGCCACAACTTGCTAGTTTTGTTAGCTCACATATATTTTCTTCATCACTAGTAACAAATAAAGGTGGCTCTTCAAACAACTCAGTTGAAACATGCATCTCAACATTTTTCTCCATCTCTACAACCAATTTTTCATGATTTTCTAGATCTTCCTCATCATTGTGCCAGCTGGATACCTCAAAATAGTTGTCAATACTCTATTGTTCACACTAATCTCCATCATCCTCTTTATAAACCCACAACATATCAGGTTCCATAATGTCTACTTTCTTCTCCACACATGCATCATTATTATATTTGGTTGAGAAGATGGTACAACTAGTAGCAACCTCTTGACTTATATCCTGCTGCACCAGTTGCTCTTTTGAGATAAGCATTGAAAAAATTTCATCTTCTTCAACAAAACAAGGAAGCTCATTAGTCAAGACAAGAAAGATTCATCTGGATAAGTCTTTTCCTACTCAATCTTCTATTGTTCTAAATGGTAAACATCCAAAGCTGAACGCAATGGATTTACATTTATAAGCTTCTCGATGAGGAGTAAGGAATCTTGATCAATGGGTTCAACCTTAGACCTATCAGGTGGGGAAACTCGAGGAGCTTCTTGGATTTCTTGAAAAGTAAGATGTTGTTCAAGGGGCTGCTCTGGGACTATACTAGGTTGAACCTGCTCAAGAATAGGTTCATCCTGTACGAAGCATAGTGTGTTTAACATGGGGATGTCTTTTCCAAAAAATTGGTTTGGAAAACTAAAAGTTGGGCTAGCTTCTTGCTCAACAACAGGCTCTTGAAATGAAGGGGAGCTCCTAAAACTTGGATTTTCAGCTTGGGAAGATCTAAGAGACTCACCTTGTCTAAAACTTGGAAATTTATACTTATGAACCTCCTCTTGAGCAGGTTGATCTGGAACTGCAAGAACTATTTGGACTTCATGCCTTTGTGTTTTCTCAAATACAAGCTTCATCTACTCCTCTTTTGTAGTTGTCTCTCTTTCAAGGTTCTCCTCAAATTGTGTCCTCTGTGTCTCCAATTCTTTCTCATAGAGATAGGCTTGATAAGCCATCTCCAACTGTTGTTGATTATACTTATGCTACCTCTTGATGTCCTCTATTTTCTTTGTGAATTCAAGCATGAAGTCAAACAACATACCCTTTATGCTTGCAATCTCATATTTTTCATGCTCTTGGAGCTGGTTTTGAGCATATGAAGCATGATATGGAGGTTGAGTAGGGGTGGGTGGGTGGAAACTATATTGTGCATGCTGGTTTTCTTGAAAAGCCATGGGTTTTGGACAAAAACTAACAACATGATGAACCTGGTATAACCGATAATGAGGTGGATAAGTAGGACTTTCGTGATATGATGGATGGTAAGACATATCTCCATGAAACATTGACATATTCATTTATTCAAAAGTTGGAAACAAACAAAAATCAGATTTTCTAAAATAAACCAACGCTTGATCATATTGGAACTAGTGACTTGAGCTTAGAGTCACCAGATGTGTGTAGATTTTTTCCTCCAAAGGAAAATCTTACTGATATACACACCTAATATTAGCAATAAATGATCAAAATATTGGACTAAGAGAGTCCAATTAGTCCCATCGGGTTTGCCAAAAACTGTTGTCAATCAGAATTGCACCCTAGCTAAGTTTGACTTAACCTTCCTGTTGAAACATGGAGACGTTCTCAAGTTGTGGGTAACTTATGATGAGAATGAATCTCTAGAGAGGGTTGGTTCCCTTGGTAGATCACCTAAACTAATAGATTTTTCTGAGCAAAAGGATAGAAGGATAACTTGAAATGAAATCCTAAAACCTAATGGGAAATGCACCAGAACTTATAAGATTATTCATTAACTTGACTCACAATCAGCTCTTAAAGCATTAACTTTCACAACCTCAAAGGAAACATACAACACAAAAGTGATTTGCATGAAGGTTCAAAAATAAACACAACATGCAACCTATATTATATCAAATTTATGCACCACAATTGCAACAACAAGACATAAAAAGGATTCAATATTTGAAATCACAATGATAACATCAAATCACTATTGTAAAATGAGATAGAAAAAATGAGATAAGAATGCTCTGCTACTTTTATTGAACTGAAAGGAGTATCAAAACATCAAGAATTGAGTACAAATATGAAGCTTACAAAGATCTCTACAAATGGTCAAGAGAGTAAGAAGCAAATCTAAACTTGAACTCTAATGAGAGAAAACTAAGTTTTTCTCCAATATATTCCTCCAAAGTGTCTCCAAGAGTGAGAACGGAAAAATCTCAGTGAACTACTCTTCAAAATAGCAACTCCAATGTGATTTTTGAGAAAGAGCAAAAAACCTCCAAAATAGGGCCTCAAGTGTCTCCAAACTGAATGAAAAAGATGGAAAGATTCCCTCCCAAGAGGGTCGACCCAGAAAGGACTCAAAAGCATTCAATTATGACTGAAAATCAGGAAAGACAGCTTGAGTTGATGCAAATTTTTTTCTGTTTTGCACAAAAGAGACTAAAATTGTAATAAGAAAGTTTCCAAGGGGACTCAATGCATTTCCTCTGATTTTACTACATTTAAAATAACAAATACTAAGGCAATTTATAGAATATTACCTTAATTTGTTTTACAATATCTGCAGTTTTGATTTTACAAAATAGAAAGGCTCGAAAGACTTGAGTCTCGACTTGATTTTTTACAACTTTACAAAACACATAGAAGGCACATATGTTTTTGACTCAAATTTGCCAAGTGTATAATCTCTCCCTTTGATATTTGATTTTCTTCAAAAAAAATGAAAACTAAGGCACAATAAGGTATTCAAAGATTAGACATTTGATTTTTCATAAAATCATAAAATATCATCAAAGGCATGGTCTATATGATTTTCTAAAAATCACAAAAATCCTAAAGGTATAAGAGCTCGACCTAGGAATGAAGGGATGAAGTATTAATCAAGGCATGACATTTTTTAAATCAAAGTGGAAAAATAATGTTGACTTAGGGAAACAAAGAAAACCCTAACACAAAACCAACGAGCTCCACATTTCTCTCATTCATTTTCACTTTGATTTTCTCTCTACTGAAAAAATGGGCGCTGCCACCATGAGACTAGGGTTTGAGCTCGAACTTGTCATTTTTTTGTTGCTTCTATGAGATTCCCATGGATATTCTTATAGGAAAATGTGTGGTAAGTCTTTCTTTGTCACAAATTTGAACAATGGCCTCCATTTTGAAAAACATTTCTTGGCTTTTCAGCCACGGCTTACCATAATTTTTCTAATGCATTTTCTTTTTTTACATTCTATTGATATCTTCTTCACTTGAGGCCGCCATTAATGGTATTATTTCAAGCTCTCAAAAGAATTGAATGTGGGTTTTTGGATGTATTTTCTCCACAAAAAGAACCGAGGTAAGTCTTCCACCTTTTGGACTTTGCATTCTTCTTTCAATTTCTACAAAATATGCCCGATTCGAGCTCATTTAGTGCAAAAATATTGGAAATGTTTGTTTCTCTATACATTTTGTACCCATTTGTGATGATTTTTTTTTTGGTTTTTATTAAAATGAAGGTCTATATGTATATCATGGCCACAACCTACCTATTTTATGGATGATAAAAAACCCTCTTGCTTCGGCCCCTGTAAGACATCTTTTACACTTCTATGGTTGCGGCTTCACAACTCTTGAGTTATTTTTCCTTCTTTTGTATCTGTGCAAACACTCCTTCATATAAAACCCTTATGGGGTTCGACCACTTGTAGAAATAATGGGAACCTTCAAGACATAGCCTCCTCATTTATGGGTATCCATTACACTTAAAAAACTCAAGGGTTTCCTCATTTTATGTACCTTGTGATGTCTGGATTCAAATTTTTAGGAACAAAATGGATTTAAAACCCTTGGTCGTGGCTTCTTATTCTCTAGAGAGCAATAATGGAAACTTTGGCTCAGACTCACCATAAAGCCATAGACCCATTATACTTGAAACCCTAGCTTTATGATGCTCATTTTGTTGCTTTCCAGAAATGCATTTTTGCTTCTAAATGTGATAGAAAGAAGAGAATATCATTTTCTTTTCCGAAAGAAATGAAAAGGATCTTGTACTCGATCCTAGGTTTGTCTTCCTGAAGCACATTCTTTCTTCAAAAATCCTTCATGGTTGCCATTGTATTTTGAATTTTTATCATACTAAGCCTTTGATGATGAAACATGCATCTTTGTTTATGTTAATGCAACTTGCACTTACAGGTTTACATTCACTATTAGATAGTAGAGTCTCCTCTTTTCAACTCATGATCACCATCCAAGCACTTGTAAACCTTGTTTCTCCAGAAGCATCAAACATATATTTTGCAAACCCTCTTTTATGAATATTCTTTTTAAAGCATTAAATCATGTCACAATGTCGAAATAAAGTCCTGAATATTATGCTTTTATTTTTCTTAAAAAATGATGTCCTTTGGGAAAATCCATTATCTCCTTCAAATTTGTTGCATACATAGATTTATGATGATCCTCATATAGGCATAGATGTTACTGTTGATTCCTTTGTCCTCTATGTCATGACTTTATCAGTTCTTCCCATTGGTGTTTTCTCACTCCCTTATCACCATGCATTCATTAATGCTCTTTTATTTTCTAGTGAGCACTATTACCGAGCATTGTTCATCATTCCACACTTATCTTACACAATAGTAAGGTAGGTATACCTTTCTCTTTGCTGCCCCACTATGGATACATTATTTGTCAACCTTCCTTGATCTTTGGTGGCTTGTACCTTCATGGTATGCACTTCCAGTAACATAACAATGACAAACATATTGTATGGCAACATTGGAATATAAAACATGATGACAACACCATTCTATGAAACTAAACAAGGACAACATGAAATATTTATATGCAAATAGAAATCTTAATGAGGAAATGGTGCACCTATTTTGATTTTCATATTACTAAGGCATCTTATGAGTCAATTGTTCATTTGTGATCTTCACTTCATTGCACTTTGAATTGACCATCATGAATGTGCAATGAGTTTTTTCCTCTTGCAGTCACTTTATGAAATACTCCTTCAATTGAAAATGCTTTGATTTGAGCAATATGAACGTGTATTCCTATCTCATTCCCCTGTTTAAATTTAGGGGCAACATGTTGGTATCAACCCTTGTGGGAGCCCATTTTTGCACCACGTGCTATGATGTGAACATAAATGAATCATCAACAAGATTTCACCTATACCTACACAGTGAACAAACATGTTAGATAAAAACAATGAAGCTTAATGCTCTTGTGATATTTGATTTTCAGGCTCTCTTGAATATAATTTTGATATTTTCTCAATTGACTTAAAGCATCATAGGCATATGCTATATTTTTGTTGATAGGGAACATAATGAGATTCATATCCAGAGCTCTAACAAACTCTCTTATCATGATGCATGTTCATTTGAAGATCAGGAGTGAAGGGGAGCAATCAACAATGAAGACCAACACAAGACTTTAACTAGGCAATGATGGAAATGATTTTTCTTATATGCTCTTTTCACTATACTTTCATCTTCAGATGTATAGGATATTTCTATGTTGCTTTAGTTCAGCTACTCCCACGACTTGTGTGGGACATTTGATTACTCCTTTCTTTCCAATGAATAGAAAAGCAACACTTATGCAGTCTTGTATATATTTCATTACAGAATGAATGAATATTATAGAAATGAATGAAAGCAATCTTGTAATTTATGTATTCTATTTTATGTTGCAAAGCATTGAATGAAAAAACTGAATTATTTCTTTTAGCACCTTTCTGTTGTAACACATTGCACAATAAAAACTAAATTCTCTCTTTTAAACTTTGATAAGCAATGGTTGAACATGGCACAAATATGTTAGAATACTCTTCACCTTTAAATGTAAATAAACTGCTTCAGCTCTACCAAATTGAGTTGTAGGTGAAAATTTGGTAACAATTGTAAGGAAGCTAAGGCAACGAAACAACTTCCTACACTATTGAGAGGAGAGTTATGCAAATTTTTTTGGACGTTTACAACAATTACAAAAACTAAACAAAAATAAACATAAATATCATTCATACCACAACACAATGATTTATGTGGGGAAAACCCTTTTGAGAGAAAAAAGCCATACTCCAAAAGCCATCCAATATATTATTTAAATATCAACAAGATTACAATATACTTGCAAAGCCGATATTGGCATAGTGTGATGGTTAAGTTGCG
Organism: Sequoia sempervirens; assembly: GCA_007258455.2. Lineage (NCBI taxonomy): Eukaryota > Viridiplantae > Streptophyta > Pinopsida > Cupressales > Cupressaceae > Sequoia > Sequoia sempervirens. The sequence goes on along the minus strand of VDFB02270651.1, from coordinate 3,223,689 downwards.
GTGTTTTTTTTCTTTCCATCAAGGTTCAAACCCCATTAGGGTGTTATTATTGAATGCTTATATTGGGGATGAGGTCCCCCATTTGTGACCTCATCGGTTCATAACTTCGGGTCAAAAGCATTTACCCCTTATATATATATACTTACAGATCAAGATCTCTCAAGAGTATCATCAATCAGAGATCCAAAGAAAAATTAACATATATAATACTCACACACAACCTCCATCTCAAGCACCTAATATATAGGAGATACAATACATGAAACTATCAAATAATATTTAATAAACCATGAGTTGAAATCACCCAAAAAGTGGCACCCAACTTATCTCCAATCAAATATTCCATATGATGTGTCAAAGAACACACCAACATGTGTAACTCCCTCTTACAACTCTCTTCTATGTCCAACACGTTTTTACATTTCCCAATTCGGGAGACCCACCTTATGAAGGCCATAAATTTTGATCTGGGAGTCTCATTGACAAACTGTTTAAACTTTTGGAAATCTTGTGAAGTGCACTATCAATAAAAAACTCAATTTGTTGGTTATAACCACTTTGGTCCCAACAATAACCTCTAATTGCCTCAAAATTGACTTTGAAACTTTAATATCTTGAAAAACACACATGATCTTCGGTCAAAACTTTACTAGCATGTTTTTTTGGCTATATCATAGCTCTAGGGAAGATTTTGGATCCATCCATGCTCAACTATAAACTTACTATTAATAGCAAACTTTTGTAGTTGCAAGGTTTAGACACTTTTTTCCTAACAATGATGGTAGAAGGACATGGTTTTGATTTGTAGGTTTTCTCTTGATGAAGATTAATGGTGAGAGAGTTATTTTGTAGTATTTTAGTTTGTAGGTTTTCAAATATAGTGTGTTCTTTAACACTATATGATAAAGGATTTAGCCACATCCCATATGTGAGTGTTATTGGTGGACTTTTGGGTGCTTTAATTAATTTCAAATTTGGCATTAGCTGTGTAGTGGGAGTTTTAGGATGTATAATTGTCCTTTGTTGGATGTTCTCATTATACTAAAATGTTAAAGGTCTTCAAGTTTTTTATCTCATGTATATGTGTATTTGTCACTTGGTAGGACTTCTTTGTGCGATATAGTGTTTATATTGGGACATAATTATGGATTCGGTTGGATATGTTGATGGCAGAAGGTCTATTTATGATGTAGATAATACCTTATTTTTGAGGTATAATTAATTAAATGTGTAAGAAACTAGATATGGTTTCTATTCTAGTCATTAGTGAGTTCTTGATCGCTACTAATGCCTATTTGTTACCATTAGGTTTGAGGTTTATGTTATGATATCAAGTTGGGACAAGATTCAATGATGTTTCTATGTGAAGGTTAGTATGTCATCACCTTGAGATTTTATCTTACCTTTCATGCATTGGCATGATGGAAGATAAGAGAGTTCTTGTTTGATATGGTGATCACCTTGGTTATTATTGTAAGTATATTAATGAAGCACATGGATGCTTATATGGTACATGTTGACTATAGTGATTGTTATGTTGATGATTGAGTTTAATTTTAACCCATTATGTCATGGATACAAGAAATGGTGGAATGTTGGGAAAGGTGTGTTGTACACCTTTCATAATGTTAATAAAGTAAATATAAACATTTAATTGTGGTGCATCTTGAGATGTGGAATACCACATCGGATAAGAATTCTTGGGGAAACTTGTATGTTGTACAAGATATTGGTTAAATATTTAATGTGGGAGTCACATTGTGATAAATATTTAATGTGGGAGTCAAATTGGATAAAATATTTAATTTTAGGGTCATGGTTTAGTGAGCTCGTGCTTTATGTTATACCACTTAGTAGTTTTGTGTAAGCTTTTTTTTTAAAGCACACATGAGAAATTGCTAGGGTTGGTTGGATCGAGCATTTCTTGCAAGTTACACATGTAATTTCAAGAAGACTATTGAATTGGGATGTGTAGCTACATGGTTCTCATTTTCTTTTTCATATGGAGGAGTGTAACTACATTTCTTGATGCTTCAAAGAATTTGTATAGAGACTCTATATTGTAAACTTATTCTTAAGATAATACATCAAGTTGTGTGAGTGCTTTTAGAGGATGGTCCTAAAAGGGTTTTCCAAAGGTATATATGGTGTTATCTTGTGGGTGTTTAATGTGTTATTCTTTTGCATTATGAATTTTGAACCTTTTTTACATTTTTTGCTCTCATAACCTAGTTATATGGAATCGATATATTTTTTCCTTTCATTAAGCAATAATAATATTTGGGGGTTTGAGATGTCATATGATAGATTTCTTCATGTATGTAGTCATTAAGAATCCTAGAGGTATGAAACAAGAAACAATAAGGGGAGTTGGGATAAGGTAAGTTACATACTCTCTACCACATGAAGAAGCTTGGGGAAGAAAAGGGAATCCTAAAAGGTAGAAATAATTACATGATTAGAGTGTTGAGGGTTAACTTTTGGGAATGTTGGGTATTTGATGTATTTTAGGGAGGAGGGGATGGAAAGGTATAAAATCCCATAATAAAAATAATGGGTTAGTGAATTGGAGCACTTGATACTAAAGGGAAATGAAGCAAGATAGAGGCTTGGATAGATCCAATACCAAGTATGCAAGGGGAAGAGAGACTTGTTAGGGTTTGAGGATTGAGCCTATTGAGTATGTGGTATAATATTAGCTAAATATGTGAAGGTATGAGCCCAACAACATTTAGTTGGATAGAAGTGAGGAAAATGAATGCATGGGGATCCAAAGAATCAGGGGAAACCCTAAAAAGTAGATAATTAGTGAGATTCCTAAAAAATTGTCGAGTAATAAAGAGGAAAATGATAGAAGATGCTAGAATTTTTGGGGGTGAAGGAAAAAGGATCTCATAAGGTAGAAACCTAAAATATTGATAAAACAAAAAGGAGGGGAAATGAGAATTAGAAAAACTTGTATTGGGTACCTAGGAAAGGAAAATATTGGACCCCCAATGTTTTCTAAGAGGCTAAAATGACCCTCAAGATAGGAGTTTTGCATTTTTGAGACTTAGCAGCATAATAGAGGTACAAAGGGGGGTAAACACAATATTTAGCACAAATTTGGCCAAGGAGGCCATTTAAGGATTCTCAAATCAAGTATTAATGATGAGAAACAAGGGTCAAGGCAGTAAAGAGGTGTAAGATATACAATTTAGATTGACCCTAAATGAATTACTCTGATTCTAGTTATAAGGAAGCCATTTCCACCTTCTACCCACTTGAAATCTATAGTACACCAAAAAATACCCATCTGATTATCCAAGTGAATGGATCCTTTCCATCAAACTTACATGACATAATTTAAAAATTTGGACATTAAGAGGACTGAAAGTACTTAGCATTATTAAATGGTCAATATGTAGACATCCACTACTTCGATCATAAATGTTGAATTAGAATTGTTTAGTTTAGTCTTGGATGCATTAGAAGCATAAGGATAAAGCATGAATTAGTTTGTTCTTACAATTTGTGAGATTAGTTTTGTAGTTGTAAATTTTATCTTTTTCCTCATGGTAATGACCCTTGACTGTGAATTTAACCCTTATATGTGAAAATGATCAAGTTGCCTTTCAACCTTTTGTGTTGGCCCACAATTGTCGTTGCACCAAAATATTGACCTGTTAGTGCCCGATACAACTTCCAGAGTTAACAGATCCACGGGAGGTGGTTAGTCCATGTCATGAATCCTGAGGGCAACGCTAACCATCTGCTAATAAACTCCCCCTTAGCGTTACCCGAGGGGATTCAAACATGGCACCTTTGGCTCTTATACCAATTTTTGGAAACAAGCAACACTGAGAGGGGGGGTGAATCGGTGTTGTGCAAAAATTAACTTTATTATTCTAACCTTTAATCCACTTAGAACATTTAATCAAAAATGATATGCAAAGAAAGAAAGCAAGAAACCACACAACCATAACACATGAATTTTTACATGGAAACCTTGTTAGGGGAAAAACCACAGTGGATGGCCAATCCACAATAAGTTATGAGTATACCCAAAAGAAATATTACAAAATGGGAATGCACTTGCATTCAGGCTCACTGCCTAGAGCTCACTACCCTTACAAAGTATCAGAATAGATCCAAAAGAAAATGAATTGATTAGATAACATCTACTTATGCTTGATTATAGTTCTGGTTAAACTCTGATGATGAACTTTTATCCTTTTGACTGATATGGAACTTTTGCTCTGTTCTGCTCAAGTTCACACACAAACTCTTTATGTGCAAGTGAAACTGCGCATGATATCGATCAAATGATCCTTAGATATTCACAACATACACCAATACACCTTCTTCATAATACAAAATGATGTAATTGATCCACCAAATATATCTGTGACTAGGGATTTAATCAATACAGGTTGGCTCAATAAAACTTAAGAATATTTACAATTTGTCGGCCAAATAACATGAACAATTTGATGTGTATCCAAACAAGTCAGCTAGTCCATAGCTAGGACCTAAAAGTAATCATTTGAACACAAAAACATCTTAAATTATTTCACTTAACACATCCACATCGCGCCACATTCACTGAGTCGGCTACAACAAACATAAAATATCCTACCAGACCTCCAAACTTGTATTGCAACTAATGCAACACCACAAAACTAAATGATAAGAAGATCCATGTGCTCAACAAGCAATTCCAGAGATCCACAACACAAAATGATGATCCAGTGAAGCTATCTAACCGGATACCCTGTTCCACAAGTAATCTGTCAGTAATACATAGTATTTCACTTCACTTGCCGGTATGACTAGATATTGAACTGCAGGCCATGGGGATGACTTCAGTTGCCATCAATGAAAACATTAGAAGCCATATGCCAACAATCTCCCCCTTTGGCATTGATGGAAACACTTAGTGAAAAATGACTAAGTGCCGAAACTGATAAGCACACTGCCAAAATACAGAATACTGCTCCCCCTAAGAATGTCAGGACATTTTTCACCGCACTCTCTCCCCCTTTGACATCAATGACAAAATTGGGGAATCCAAAATTGCAAAAACTGTACAAACATATCCAAAGACTTACAAAAAATTGAAGGCGTTTGCAAAGAAATTCTTCAGTTCACTTAAGTTTGAGTCCCACACACTTTTCAGACTTTCCAAAATGGTAATATGACCACAGAGAAGATATGACAAGGTTTTTGCGGCTTTGAGACTTACCGGGTTAGGAGCGGTCACAACACCTTTAGCTTCATTCAAAGCATTTACCATTGTCTCAATTTTTGGACTTATTAGCCCCCTGAGTTCACATACTTTGCTAATAATCCTCTCATTTTCCAGCTTCAGATTCTTTATTTGGTTGAGCATAGACATTACTTGAATTTCTTGATGACAAACACTATGGGCTAATGGGTCAAAAGTGTTGGAAGTAGTAACCAACTAATGCTCAATGTCTTTCACTTGCTTCTCATTTCCTTCAGTAAATTTGGACAAGACTAAGCAGGATTTGTACACCTTTCCTCCTTCAGATATAGCACCTTGAACATTCTCTATGCAAGTACTCAACAGAGCTTTGTCTTTGGCAATCAATTCATTTAGGCTGCCAACTCTCTTCTCCTTGAACTCCTTTTTCACTTTGGCTAGAGTTGATTTCTCAAAATATTCAAAATGAGAATCTATAGAGTTTATTAACTTCTTCAACTCACTGGAGGAGGAGCCTGATGGGTCCATAACATATGTAGGCATCAATTTTTGGAGAACTCCAGATGCAAGTTTTAACAGTTCATTATCCTCAATGTGAGTTTTCAATATCCTCTCATTAGCTTTAGCTTGGGCAATGTTGGCGACTTTCAACATCTGAATTGGAGACAAAGTGGAAAGGTTAATTGAGTTTTCATCCAACTCAGAATCTGACTCATCCTGTTGCTCCAATAGAGATTCCTTCACCTCCATTATTCTGATTTCCTGATGCTTTCCTTTTTTAGCCTCAACTTCAGGATTGATTTTGGGCATTTCAGTTTCTTCAGTATGTGCCTCCTTTTCTTCAGCAATCACCTCAATTTGGACCTTAGTCACCACAGGTGTCTCTGGATTTTCCTTATTTGGAGAAGTCAGAATATCCTCAAATACTGGAGGATCAGACACATTCATGTTCTCCTCATACACATTCCCTTTTTCTGATTCATTTACCTTCACATTCACTTCTTCATTGCCTTGAAAATGTTTAGTATTAATCTCAATATTTATCCTTTCCTTTGACACAAATTCTTCAAAAATTAGCTTAGTTTCACTGATAACAACATTAGTGTCACCAATCATGATTTTATTTACTCTTGACTTGCTTCTAAATTCCTTTTTAGCTTTTTGAAGAAATAAATCCATTTCTTCAATTGACATTTCAAGGCACAAATCGACAAGAACTCTTTTCCTAAAATTTTCTTCCTTTGTTCTGGAACTCTCTCTCCTGGATTCCAAGGCTTCATATAGGATTGTAGGCAAGCCATACATGATTTCAACTAGAGTTTTATTAAAAAAAATCAGGTGCTTAACTGTTCAAGAATCTTCTTACCAGATTCATCAAAAGTATCATACAGGTCACAGAGTGACATGAGATTCCCATCATTTACTACTGCATTCTAAACTTCCTCCACAGACATACTGGGCTTGTCAACTTTGGTCTTTTTATTTGCTTCTCCACCTTTGCCAGAAGGTTTTCTCTTGTTTAGTTTGACAACATGAGTCCCAATAGCCTTTATCTCTCTAACTACTTCTGAGTCTATTTCTTCCTCTTCATCTGTGGATACAACTTTGTAAGTTCTTGAGCTTTTATTCTTCTTTCTTCTTCCGAAGGCTTTGGCTTGTTTTGACTGTGCAATAGGGGAACTCCTGGTAGATCTAGTGTTAACAGGAGATGTTCTCGGACCAACTGATTCTCCCTTTTCTTTCTTCTTAGCTGCTTCAGCTTCATCTCTTTTCCTTCTAATTTCTTTCAGTTTTTCCACTGGAAGACCCATACTCTCTACAAAAGCTTTTGTCTCTTTTCTTACCTTTCTAATTGACACAAGCTTTCTCAAGTCTGAATGAACTTGTAAGCTTTTCTTTGCATAAGTACCAAATCTTTCTTCACTCTGATCAAGTGGGGAATTTAGCAGGTGTTCTGCATACATCCCTAGAATGTTTTCATCAACTTCATATCCCATAGGCATGATCCAAACTGTTCTAGGATCAACAACTTCCATATGACAGGATCAATGTGCACCAAGATGGTTCCCAAAAAGGGGGCTTAAGTGGCCACTTTTTTTTGAAATCAAGAAATGCTGACCTTAGACGTGAAATTGAGGATAGTTACACTCAAAATTTTGAGATGGAACAAAAACAAGCTCAAACTCTTAATTGTCTTGTTCTGGTCTGATTGCATCAAGCTTTGAATTGAGAAAAGTCCCCAAAAGTGTGTTCAGATGAATACGATCGCAAACTCAATGCTATCCCGGTTGAATGCCTCTTGTGGCATATCGAACCGGCTACTAGAAAGTTATACCTATCGAAAGTTATCTGGATAGATCGGCCGAGGGTTTAAATTGAATACATTTTTTTGTAATTTTGATTTTTTACTTCCTAATAATTGAATTTCCTAAATTCCCATAGAAATAATGCTCATTTTTGTTTTTTTTAAAATAATTTTTTTAAAATTTTAGTTGGAATAAGTTCTAAACTTATGATAAATTTGTAAAAATATGATAGTGAAAATTTACAAAAAAAAAAACAATAACACTATTTTTTGGCAAAAAATGTCCCAAACGAAAAGTTATCTAGAAAAGGATTGTTAGAGTATAAGTTTGTTTTACTTAATTAATTACATCACATTGATTAATTAATTAAGTCACTTATTCCTCTTTATTACTTAATCTAAACTTAGGCACATTAATAATTAATTATTAATTATTAAGCGTGCACACTAGGGTTTCCCTTTTTAGGGTTTCGTGATCTCCTTCATAAGGATTGATCACTTTGTAATAATTGATTCTCTTAATGCATTTTTACAGAGAGGTTTTACAGAGAACAACTTTTTTGGTTCTTCATATCTTTTGCATGTGACAGGTATCCATCTTGCATGCAGGTGATCTTGGATTCTAACAAGGCTTAACATTGTCGAAAAGTGAAAAAAATTACATCGTTGGATAGCTAAGAGAGAACCTAACATTACCCATGTTTTCTATTTTGTGACTATTGAACTAGATGCAATCTTGATGGTGAGCACGAACCCGATTATGTGAAAAATTGTAGAATTTGTAAAAACACGTCTCTGGCCTTGTTGGGAATGCCCTCCAAGCCTTTGGGTTGGTATTCCAAGGCAAATAATTTCACTTTTTTCATTTTTTTAACATGAAATAATGCGTGCGCGTTATAACGCGAGCGCATTTAAAAAATAAATTCATAAGTGGCCAGAAAATTGGTACCCAACTTCATGCACCCGCCCCAATGTCTATCATGAAGCATAGTGTCTTTATACTGCTCCACTACTGCAGTAGGAATTCTCTCTTTGGTGTGCATCAAGCTTTGAAATTTTTTAAAGTGTCCCCACAGAATTGTGTTGCGGGTCTGTCGATCACCAAGACCACATAACTTATCATAGATCTAAATAGCTACTGGCACATCATTGCGCCATTGAAATTTACCAACTCCCAGTACCTCATCCGAGAAGTAAAAATACATATAGATCAATAGGTTTCCGAACTTGAATACATTCTTCTTGTCCTTCTTGATTTTTCTCAGATTCTCCAATAGTTGAACTTTGAGCAATTCACATAGATCATAATCTACATTTTGTTTAATCATTTCATATGCTGCATAAATGGTTGTGTCGAATACAAAATTCTCCCGGCTTGAGTGGTAAATCTTGTAAACTATAACCATAGATGAAAATTTCACATCCATTTTGGCAATATCGTCTATTGTCATTGCCCTTCTGTCCCAATGCGAGCCAGTTGCTCTAGTAACCTCATCATTCTTCACAGACTTCAAAACTGGAAGTCTGTTAGTGGAATTTAAGCCTGTAACTGCACAAATAGCTTCCTTGGAGATTTTGAATGGCACTTCAAAATTCAAACCCACTCATCTTCTTCAAATATTGGAAATTTTGTGAATTGTGCAAATTTCTTGTCTTCTAGGGTTTTGAATTCTGGTTTCACAGTGAAGTCTTCCTAAACTATGTGATGAGAATACAATTCTAATAACTGCAAACTACCCAAATCTTCAATATTTGTGTGCACATATGCCCTAATATCTTTAATGTGTAGAACTTCGTACGACACCGATGAAAATACACCTAAGGGCTCTTTCGGAGATGAAACAAAATTTGATCGTAGATTCTCCTCTATGCTTGAATCTCTCTCAATTTAGCAATGACCACTTCAGAGCTCTCCAAACCTCTTTCCTCAAATGCAATGTGACAAATGAGGGTGGAAACCATTCTTTTATTGTCCTCGAACCTAACTCCTTACTTTTGCAATAAATTCCCTTGCCTTAACTCAACTGATTTTTTTCCCTTTATGTTCCAGGCATATAACTCTTATGAGGATCTCCAAAAATTCTTCACTAATGCCTTAGATTCAATTCACAATGTCTGGGAGGTATCGAATTTCCTACTAAAATCATCTGAATTCCAGTACCATTCACTTGTAGGGGGTTTAGCATTTTTCTTGACAGCTCCCCCTATGCCAGAGACCTAAAATTAATTTCCTAAGGTGTTACCAGAAGTGGCTTTTGGTGTGGATCCATTTCCTTCTACAGAGGGATTCTTCTTCACCCATTTCTTTTGCATTTGCTTCTTGATCTCATCAGTAGTGACTTTCCCTTTTCCTTTAACATTCGGTTGGATGTTCTGTTTTATTGGACCTCTTCTGTTCCAACAAAATCTAGAAGTGTGACCAAATTTGTTGCAGCTATAGCACACAACACTTCTCTATCCAGGCCAACTATTCCGCTAACTTTGTCTTGATCTGCATTGGTTAGCAATATGTCCAAATCTATTGCATGTGTAGCATCTAACATTTCTATGAAAGTTATGCATCTCAGTTCTGCATTCACTTGACTTATGACCATACTTATAACAATTAAAACAATGACTTGAGAATGATGGTTTACTTGTGTTTTTCCTACTCCTACATTGAGAAGCCATATGACCAAATTTGTTGCAGGCATAACAATAGCCATTAAATCTTTGAGCATTAGGTTGCCTTACCAAATTTCTTCTGGGTCTATTCATCTGATTTCCTTGTCTGAATTTTCCTTGTCCGGAGCTCCTTTGTCTAGATCCGGAGCTTTCTCCTTCTTCATATCCAAGACCTCGTCTGTCACCATCAGTCCTATATCCCTTGATTAGTTCATCTAGTTCGGCTGAGCTTGCTTTAAACTTCTCCTTGTACTCATTTGCAGCAGCGAGTTCATCTTTGAGGTCATCAAGCTATTTTTCAAGCATTTCTTCATTGTTCTTGGAATACTCCAATTCATTATCTAGTCAGTTGCATTGTTCGAATTTTTCTTTCAAGGACTGTGCAAGCTTTTCTTCATTCTTCTTTCTATCCTCAAGCTCCTTGGTCATTCTCATCATGGTGGATTCCATTTCTCGCTTCAACGTAGCATTTTCCTTGGAAAAATTTTCACATTCTTTTGTTTTCTCCTTCAGAGCCAGACTAAGTTGTTCATCATCCATACCTTTGTTCTTCTGTTTGAGTTGACCACATAGTTCCTTTCTTTTCTCCCTCGATTCATTGATCTTGTCTTTCAATGACTGGATGGATTTTTCTGCATTCTCAAGATTTTCTTGCAGTTCTCGGATCTCGAATTTTGACTGGTCAAGATCATCCAAGGCCACCATAAGTTGCGTTGAAGATTGCATGTATCCATTGAGAACACTTTCCAAGATCTCCCCATGTTGTTAGACTTCTTTTGAGGAACTAGCTCTGATACCAATTATTGGCCCATAGTTGTCGTTGCACCAAAAGATCGACCTGTTAATGCTCGATACAATTGCCAGAGTTAACGGATCCATGGGAGGCGGTTAGTCCATGTCACGAATCCTGAGGGGAGCGCTGACCATCTGCCAACATTTTGTACCTGCAAATATAGTTTCACATTTACCTATACATGAAATTTGAAACTTGAATTTATTGATGAACATAAATTAAAGCTTGCAAGGATCTCCTTAGAAAAGTCCTACAACCAATTTAAAGATTTCAAAAAGAGTTGGAAAATAAGAAGAAGCAATGCAAATAGCATTGATCTAATAACAATAATGTTATATATTGATAATTAACACTTGAGACTTGATACAAAAAATACAATGGAACATAGATTGAATAACCTAGTACAAGAGTTAGGGTTTTGTTATGTGTTAATTTAAAAAGTTGAATAATGAAGATAAATTGACCCCTTGTGACAAAAAGATTCTGTGGGGTTGTCTTAATAATAAACACATCCTAAATTAACCCTCTTTGATTATCTTTTTAAATGACCTAAGAATAACTCTTTTACGTCACATTGCTTAAGGTGATTTAAGACCAACATATACATTAATTATTTCTTTATGTCGCATAACTTAAACTGATTTAAGACTGATATATACATTAATTATTTTTTTACATCACATAACTTAAGATGATTTAAAATCAATATATACATTAACTATTTTTTACGTCACATAACTTAAGATGATTTAAGACCAACATATACATTAATTTTTTTTACATAAGAGAACTTAAAGTGATTCAAGACCCATATATACATTAGTCAATTTTAGAAACACTGATAAAGAACCATAAAAGAATGTCCAAATTAAATAATTTTAAAAAGATTCTCTTAGAAACATAAACATGTGTCTAATGATATAAAAGAGAAAGATAAAATATAAAATATTTTAAAAGCAGAGGTTAATATCAGTAAAGCAAGTTGGAAGAAATATAGGGGAAAAACTGCCCTAAAAATGTAGGGTGATTGAATTGAAACCCTAGCTGTGTGCGTATGGTGGGCATAATTCTATTGAAAGTTAGTTTGAATAAAACAAAACATATCATAGTCTAGAAGAAATGGGGTAACTTTAGCACTGCAAATTGCAAAAGCGGCCCCCAAGATAGAGAAGTGTGTCCGTAACGTTCGCAGGGATGAATTGTTAATAGTTAGTTGTATAGTAATAAGGACATCATCAATGGCAATTGGAAGGCGATCCGTTTTTGACCTGTTAGGGGGTTGACCCGTTTTCATCTCGCCGAACGCAACGCTCGCACGCCTTTTCATTTTCTTTCTCTTTTATTACTTGATTGATTAATGAGAGAAGTAGAGGGCAATGTCTATAGGGGTGACAATTTGCACCCCATGGCATCGATGCCCATCCGCTGCCATCCCTGACATACCCGCTGCCGTGCCTTTGGCAATACGGTGCTGCACAAACATCACGTCTGTCCTTTCTATGCCTGCAGCTGTCCACGGATGTCCACAATCATTATATGATTTTCATGTTACATATGTTATGTGGGGCAGCGACTATATTTTTTTTTGTGCCTCTTTCTTTTTGTTTTAAGTTTTTTTTAATGTTTATAAATAAACTATCTATTATTTATCATTGATAAATAAAAAAATATTATTTATCATTGTTTATTTTTTTGTTTTAAGTTTTTTTTAATGTTTATAAATTAAAATATCATTGATTTCAATTAAAATATTTAGGTTTTATTAATAATATTTAGATAAATAAAAAAATATTATTTACCATTTCTTACAATTTATTTATTTAGTAATTAATTTGAAATTTTATCTAATTTTTTAAATAAGTTAAAAAAATAAAAATTAATATATTTTAATATCTTAAAATTTAATTCCACAAAATTTGTTGTAATCATAATATAATATAATTTTATTTATATATTAGAGTATGTATCTTTTCAAAAAATCTAAATAAAATATATTGACATATGTTTTTCTTAAACTTCTCTTTTTAATCAATTTATATTTAAAAATTAATTAATCTATTAAAATATTTAAAAAATATTAAATAAATCTAATTTATTTTAAAAATAGAATAATACATAAGTTTAAATGTAAAAGTTAAAATAAATACATTATTTAATTTTATTTATAAGTTTATTTATTCTAATGCCACGCCCTTCATAAAAGCCCTCTCATGAGCCCTACTTTCAGATTTATAATAAATCTTTCATTGTGTTACCAGTAAATCTTCACCCAACGTGTTAAGAGAGTGGAAGAGGCAATGAAATTACGTAATGACGAGTGGAAGAATAAGTGATTGTTAGGTAGTTATCATCCATAAAATATGGAAGCCAATGCACAATAGAAAGTAAAAATTGTGAAGACACTGCATAAAATGATAAAATGTATCAAAGCTAGAAATACAATGTAGTAATGTATGTAACTATTGAAAATAGGTTAATTGATTCATTTTGAAAATATTTTAAAGTAAAAAATATATTTTATAATATATTGGATTATATATTTATTTACATATCAAATATACTGATGTAAAAAATTATTGATATAAATTAGCATTTTTATAAATTAAAATTATACAATTATTATAATATATGATCCCCACCTTAATATGCACGTGAATAATATAAATCATGCATTTTAATGTAAAATCTATAATAAATAAAATTGATAGATAAATACAATATATGTAGTCAGGATAATTCCTCACAATCTATTTGTGTTACAAATTAAGAATCATCATTAAACATTCACATACAAGTAAGTAGAAACTATGAAATTTCTTTAATGGTATTAAATTGCATAATCAAAAACATTTGCATTCTTTCCAAACATGAAATACAAAATGTCTAAAATTAGTTCAATGTGTTTAGCCAATAGATTCTTACAATCTAGTTACTACTTGTAATCTATTTTTAGTGACCCTTTATATTTTAGGACCTCTCAAGTATTTCATTTATATAATATTTTTAAAATAAAATTGTTTGTGTAACTTATAATAAATGAATTTTTAATTCTTTTGTTCAAATTTAATTATATTTAAAATTTGATATCATTAATTATTAAGTTTTAAATATGCATTAGATTTTAGATTTTTATCTTGTTTATCACATGATAGGGGATGTGATAAACAAGATAAAAATCAATAAGGTTTATGGTTAGGGTTAGTTTTTAAGGATTAATGTTGAAGAATAAGTTTAATTAAGGTTATGGTTGGAGTTTAATTAAGGTTAAACTATTCACTTAGGGTTAGGGTTCAATTAGTATTTAATTTGGGTTAGGGGTCAATTAGGGTTACAATTCAATAAGGGTTTAATTAAGGTCCAGGTTAAGGTTAGTCTTAAATTAGGGCTATGATTGGAATTAGGGTTCAATTAAGATAAGGGTTATTGTTTATTTTAGGGGTAGGGTTCAATTAGAGTTCTCTAGGGTTTTGATACAATTAGGGTTAGGTTTCAATGATACCTAGGGTTACAATTACAGTTCAATTAGTGTTAGAGTTAGGGTTATAATACGATTTCAATTAGGTTCGGTCACAGTTTAACTAGTGTTAGAGTTAGGGTTGCAATGGCGCCTTGAGAAGGATATCTCTCGATGTACTTTACATATATTTTTAAAATATAGGTATGCTAATTATATATTGCATTATATTTATATATTAATTTAATTTTTATAATATGTGTTATATATTAATACTAATGATATAGTTTGACATTATATTTTAAAGAGTGAATAAAAATTTAAAAAATGATATAGTCTGACATTATAATAGTATTATATAATAAAATTTAAGAGAGGGAAAATATTAGTTTAAGAAATTTAAAACATAATTGTTAAAAAGGATGGAAAATATGATCACATTTATATTTTTAAAAAATAGCATTTATATTTAAAAAAAATTAAATACATTTATTATATTTATATTTATATAATGTCAAATTATTTTTTAATATTTTATATAATGTAAATTAAATTTAGAAAATGTTATTTATATATATATAATTATAATTATGATATTATATAATAAAATTTAAGAGGGAAAATATTAATTTGAGAAATATTTAACACATATTATAAAAATTAAATTAATATATAAATATAATGCAATATATAATTAGCATACCTATATTTTAAAAATATATGTAAAGTACGTCGAGAGATATCCTTCTCAAGGTGCCATTGCAACCCTAA